>JAQIUQ010000777.1:27500-105000 GCA_030378365.1 Hybognathus amarus | reverse complement strand
TCACACGAATCAGGAATTTACAACAGATTTAAGGCAATAACACTTCTTTCTTTTTTATCTTTCTTTCTAATCAATGACTCAATTTAAGTATGCATTGAAAGATGGCTTGCAGTGACCTCCAGTTAAATGACGTACAGACATTATAATCATCTTTGGTTGAGGCAACAGATACATTTACACAGGATTTTGCTGCCTATTTATAACACTTGTTTTTTTTTTACGTTTTACATCATTTTTGTTTTCTACATTTGACCATTTATGTATGAAACTAATATACAGAAAGATTCACATAAACAGGTGCATTATACTGTGTCTGACACACTCTGAGAAGATGGCCGGCACGGACAGAGACTAGGACAGTGAACTAAACACTAATATCCGCATGCAGCATCTAACACATCAAGATGCTCGTGCTCATACTTTTTCTATTTCTTCATTTACCAGATAAAAAAAAAATCCCCTTTTATCTCTGTCAATTCTTAGAGATTGGAGTAAGCATGAATAGTACAATTCATCTATATTGTTCATACCAAATTTCCCTATAAACACTTCATAAATAATATAATATTTTATATACATCAAATACAAAAATAGAAGAGAATTCAAAATACAACCTAATGTCAAAATAAGTACATGTACTGCATTTTTAAGGTTAATGTTTGCAGAGGGTTGGAAAAACAAATAGAATTGGCTCATATAAGAAAATCAGATTTGTTTTTAAAGGGCAGCTATTCGAATATTATTTGTTCAATTTAATGCAAAAAATATCTATTTAAATATGATAATGTACTAAATATTAAAAATTAGATTTTTCCCCATGTAATTTCACAATATCCAGCTGATATAGATGCATGTTGTGCAAATCACATACGCCAGCATTTGAATATTCAATCGTATTGTGACAGAACTGATTATTTGTGTGGATAATCAGTCTCAATGAGTTGATCATGTGTTAGTGACATTGTTCGTTAAACTAAACCCATTCACAAAAATCTCCTGAAAAGCATAATGTGCACACGTGATGGAAACTGTACAGTATCAACGTCAAAACATGAACATCAAATCCACAAATAACACAAACAATGATAAAAATAAGAGGTAAATGAACACCAGTTCTGCAAACATTCTTTGACGGCCCGTTGAAGGTGATAAGTGGTCCTTCCGTTCGCGGTCTGTGCAGGTTTGGCAGATGTTGCGCCGTCCCGTCGGAAGAACATCTGGATGCTTTCCACAGTCATCATCATGTGTGACAGGAGTTTCTAAAACCAACTCTCTGCGTTAACAAGTTCTCCGTTCTCTGATGGCCTTGTGCATCTCTGAACCAAAAGCTGGTCGGATGTGAATCAAAAAGAGTAAGAAAAAGCGAATGCGAAGATTGTCCACCAGAGACAGATAGATGTGATTTTAAGAAAGAAAACATCCTCAAAAGAGAAAAAGAAAAGAAAGAACCACCAGGTGACAGCATCGCACAGGGTTTGGAGTCCTGCAGAAACGGAGCTGCTAGTTTGCATCGGGCGCAGATGCTGCCAGTGAAGACGAGGAGATCCCACAGTTACTGTGCTCGTCTTCAGAGTCTGCAGAGGAGAGCAGATTGGCCACATTTAGAGCTCATGTTCCACAGCTCTGACTGATGTCTGACAGGGGAATGAGGTGATACCACAACTCACATGCCACGAGTTCAGATGGAGGGAATTGAACTTATGAATTTGATGAATGGTTTCTCCTTATCTGGATTCATAATGACTTTTAGGGATACTTCAATATTCTATCGTTAAGTCGTTCCAAACCCACATGGTTTTCTTTCTTTAGTGGAACACAAAAGGAGTTATTTTGCAGAATGTTGGCTGTTCTTTCATACAACTAAAGTGGGACTAAAAGCACCAAAGAAAGCACAGAAAACTTTTAGTCATGTAGGACATGCAGCAAACAATGATGTTTGACTTTACAGTATGTTTGAAAGCACTCCAGAACAAGTACTTTTTGTCTTATTTTCCAGCTAAATGTATCCTTAACTGTCACTTGCCCGTATCACTTTTCTTCACTATATTACTATTAAATCCTAGTCATGACAAACTATATATCGTTGGAAAGGTCTAAAGGCCATTGCACACTGGAGTACGAAATTTTCGAATGCGTTTTTCCGTGTTTGTCAGCCTAAAAATTCGTCACGCATAGAAACCTTGCACACTGAGTCCGATGCCGTATTTATTAAACATTTGCGGAAAAAACGCAAAAATACCAAATGGATTCGTCAGAGCAGTGAGGATGATTTTGTTGCCCTCTCTCTATTGAAAAGAGAAGAAAGAGAAAATATTACATCCATCCAATCCTGAAATTGCGCCGAGAGGAAGGAGAGTCCAATATAGAGAAGAGAACATAAACACTTGATCGAACTGAAAATCCGAAACTGAAAGCACGGCGCAAATGTGCAATGATTTGAGGACGAGCTCCCCCCGGCCCTGAATTGTCAAAAGACCTCTCAAAATGCTGGCTCTGGATGCGAAAACGCAGAAAATCGAACCCGATCCGATTAATTTTATGACGGACGAAAGTTTCGGAGGCGGTGTGCAAGCATGATTGACATAACGTGAGGTCGAATTTTTTTTTTAACGTGCGAAAATTTCGGATGCGAATTTCGGACTCGGTGTGCAATGGCCTTTAGACTCCTAAATAGATATTTTAGCGCTGTTTTTTCTTAAAAATTAGGAATGAAGAGTAATATGTGAATTTATGGCAAGAGTGCGTCTCAAAAAAATCAACGTCATTACAGGAGTTTCTGACCTTTGTCACAAAAAGTCGACGCACACACTTTTAATGATTAAAACTTTGTTTTTTAGTGCTAAAAGTTCATAATAAAACATAATTAGTATTTGTCAATAAAAAAAGATAAAATTATATTTTAAAAAGTAAGGTAAGAATTCCTCTAAAAAGTATAATATATATATATATATATATTTTTTTAATTATTATTATATCACATATTTTAGTAGTTATCATAAATTAGGTATCATTTGAAAGCTTACAAACTCAGAATTCATCCTGTGAAAACCGTTTTGAAATTGGACGTTGCGTTACCATAGAAACGGTATTTTTTATTAGGCCCCTCCCCTTTTGAGCATCATCTTTCATAATTTATTATGAAAATCTTTTCTAACATTGACAAAACACATATTGTCAGAAAGGTCTGAGTCTCAAGGTTCCATATTTAGTGACAGAAGTGATATTTGGATAGAAATTTATTAATTTGTTATGGCAAAATGCATACAATTAAATTCAATGGAATTCAATGGCAAGTTTGTATAGTGCATTTTTATGTCAATTATCAAAAAGGTTAAAGGGTTAAAAGTCAAATACACCATCGTTGACCCTTCGCTGAAGCCACGCCCGAAAATCGCCACTGGCCAATCGTAACTTGGCGCGGGAGGTCTGGCAAGCTTTCGAGTGAGGGTAACATGCCAAAGCATTGTGTGTATAGATTGTGCAAATCTGATTCCCGGTATCCTGAAAGTTTGGACGGGGGAGTGGAATTGTTTTCCTTCCCGAAAAATCTAAAAGCCAAGAGGAGAAATGATGGGCGTGATCAAGCAGCAAAATGACATCATGACTTTTGCGTAAACATACACAAGTCAAGTGACGTGTTATCTCTACGCATTTTGAGCTGTCCCGTGTATCCACGTGTATGCGTGTATGTCTACGCCATTAATGTCCGAGTGATTCCGTGTGTATTTACCCACCGTCAAATGTCCGAGCAAAACGAAGCAAAATGTAGATCTACATCTGGGGAGTGATATTTTTTCCTAGGATGGTAGGGGAAGACTCATAAATGCAATTAACCCCAGTGACGGGTAGGTTTAGGGACAGGGTTGGGGTTGGTCATATATTTATATACACAGTAATGTAACGTTAAGTCAACGGCGTTCATAAACACGCTGAAAAGCGATTATGCGTGTTGATAGCACGCCAAAATGGAAATATCGAATTGGCGTGTCATACACACGCAATTTCATGAGATCTGCTCTCAGATATTTCACATGTTTGCCAAAAATTACTAATTATCTCATTAGGAATGTCTGACACCAGTGCATACACACTATACTAGATGTGCCAGCCATGAAAGCTTGACAGGCGTAGCAACAGTAACTAGGGAGGGCGGGGCTTAGCGAAGGGTCAATTCAGAGAATCCTGAAAAAATGGTATCACGTTTCCCACAAAAATATTAAGCAGCACAACTGTTTTCTACATTGATAATAATAATAATAAGTGTTTGAGCATCAAATCATCATATCAGATTTCTGAAAATTTAGCTTTGCATCACAGGAATAAATTACATTTTTAAATATATTCAAATAGAACAGACTTCAAATTATTTTTGATCAACTAAATGCAGTGAAAGAAAGTCATACAGGTTTGGAACAACACACGCTGAGTAAATGGTTTCCTTTTTGAACTATTGCAAGACTGAGAAATGCAGAGGTGAAAGAAAATGCATGAAGGTGTCAAACCAACATAATGTGTTTTTGTTTTTTTTGTTTTTCTGAGAGGAAATGAACCTGAAGTGACTCTCCTGCAGATAGCGGCTGAATCCCAATCGACATACTATTATTTCTACCTACACTACCGGTCTAAAAGTTTAAGATCAGTACGATTTTTTTATGTTTTTAAAAGAAGTCTCTTCTGCTCACTAATGCTGCAATTTTTTGATAAAAAATACACAAAAAACACAGTAATATTGTGAAATATTATGACAATTTAAAATGATTTATGTTAATATATATTAAAATGTAATTTATTCCTCTGAAAAAAAGCTGAATTTTCAGCATCATTACTCCAGTCTTCAGTGTCACATGATCCTTCACAAATCACTCTAATATGATGATTTTATGCTCCAAAAACATGTATGATTCTTGTTTCAGCATGTATGGGTTAGAAAACGGCTATTTTTAACATAAAATGTTGCGCAATGCACCTTTAAACTTTTGACCGGTAGTGTACCTAAAATCATAAAAATGCAAACTACTTGCATTGGATTTTAAGAGGACTGTATTCCTGGATGTTTTTAGGATCAGTGTGACTCCCAAGAGGATAGTTTCTCTGATGTGTTATGGGAGTGCAATTTCTTGATGTTGTACTCACTGTAGTACACTGTGTCCTAACCAGATGCAACACAATAAAAAGCTCTTTCATAGTAATTTGAGTTTTTGTTCTAACCAAGAACAAGACGATCTGTGCGCCACTTATTTTAGACTTCTGTCATAATGATCTGTGTAGCTCCGCCCTCAGTGAAATCTCATTGGTCAAAACATCAGATATGTCCTCATTTGCGGTAATTTTGCTTTTCAGCTTGGACATGTTTATACGCCTGGTTAGAACACAGTGTTCATTGTATAAATTAGGATTCAGCCACTATGTGATGCAGTTATTAGCCATTAAAGGAGTTACCGTCTGATCTCTTGCTTTCACTGTCGTCACTGTCAGACTCAGGTGAGTTCAAGTTCCTCGTTTCCTGACATTCAGATGAGACACGCATCACTAACAGAGTCTGCTTATGGCATACAAACAAACAAAGAAAAGAAAAGACGAGCGCTTATCTAACATAAGCACCCATTTCGCCTATTATACTAACTATTTAACTCCGTTTTTTCCTGCAAGGTTTTGTTTGAATTTGTCAAGTGTGCCCTAAAAATGAATTACAGTAAAAGATGAACATAAATGCATTTACAGAATTCAGAATACTGCAGCACACAGTGCTTTCAAACCACAATACAAGCTACATTACAGTAGTATGCACTGAGTTTGAGGACATTAAAGGCCCCGATATACTTCAAGTGAAAACGAAGAATGAACTGGTAATTTTGAACAAAATCAGCCCAAAACAAAGTTCATATCAGGAGTTTGAAAAAGCACACACTGGAGAGCTGCTTTATAGTAGAAAATGAAGTTGTAATTCTAATCAAAAGTAAAACGGTCACTGTTTTTTATGTTTAATACGGTAAAGCTGCTGCTTTAAAGCAATCTATTGTATAAAGTGCTTGACAGGAGCGCGGGATTGCAGAGCTTGTGCAAACGGATTCACATCATATGCTTTCCTAAAGGGATAGTTCACTTTAAAATTAATTTTTGATATGTTTTAACTTACCTCAAGGGCATCCAAGATGTAGGTGTCTTTGTTTCCGCAGTATTTTCAATTTTGATATTTTTAAGCTCAAACCGTTCGTGTCTATCAGTCATATAATGGAGGTCTATGGTCACCACCTCAAAGAGCATGCACAGAGAAGTCCAAATTAAACATGATTTAATGACTCGTAAATGTAAGTACACATTGATGGCCTAAGACACGAAACGAACGGTTTGTGTGAGAAAACAAACAGTATTTATATCGCTTTTACCTCTTGTAACCACAGTCAGGTCCAAGTGATCTGAGGGCGCGGGCGCTTCTGTCTGCCAGAAGTGATCACTCCTGCGGTTGCGAAAAAATTCAACGTTGTCTGTTGATATATCGAAATCGTCTTCCATTGCGATTTCCTGTATATCTAAATATGTTTAGATCTTCACACTGAAAGGTAACACTTCTGAAATCTCTGTGTGAACAATGAGTGATGACCGAACAATGACCGAAGCGCCCGCACCCTCGGAATCACTTGGACGTGGCTGTGGTTACATGAGGTAAAAATAATATAAATACTGTTTATTTTCTCACACAAACCGCTCGTTTCGTGTCTTAGGCCATCAATGTGTACTTATATTTACGAGTCATTAAATCATGTTTAATTTGGACTTCTCTGTGCATGCTCTTTGAGGTGGTGACCATAGACCTCCATTATGTGACTGATTGACAAGAACGGTTTGACCTAAAAATATCAAAATTGAAAATACTGCGGAAACAAAGACACCTACATCTTGGATGCCCTTGAGGTAAGCTAAAACATATCAAAAATAAATTTCAAAGTGAACTATCCCTTTAACTGCTGTTTACTGACTACTGTTATTTTTGTTGCATTGTGTGGTTGAGATGAAAGCATGCATCACATTTTTACACATTCCTTCTACCGGCACACTCAGTGTGTGCAGCGTTGGGATGTTCGCTAATAGTAAACCGCTGGTCACGTATTTTGAACGTCTTTTCACCTTTAAGCAAACACTGAAAAATAACTTTGCCTTGAGTATATCGGGCCCTAAACAGTCAACTACACATTACATGGCAATCTTTACACCATACTGCATACTATCAATTGTATTGTATACATTATTGAGCACACTACACAACATTGACCACTCTACACATTATGAGGATAAGAATTAGAGTAGTAAAAACTATTAAGAACAAAGCCACCTTATTTTCAACATGTAACAATGTGGATGCGACAGTGCTTGGTTAAAACACAAACAATTACAAAGGTAAGCTAGGAAAAAAGTGGTAAAGCAAGAATAGTACAGCTTATGATAGAGATATTTTGCCATTGAAATATGGTTTATCAGCATAGATTATTTCCAAAATCTATTTTTGCTTCATTGTTTATTAATTTTGAGGAAATGTTTAAAACTAATTAAAATGTATTAGGAAATATAAAATTAAATAAATAAAAATTCTGACATTATTTACACATATAAAAGCAAAAAATAAAAATAAATAAATATTATATTGTTAAATATTCAACATAGTATTTTTAATTATTATTTATGTTTTTTTGTTGTTTTTTTACTGCTATCATCCAGTCAGTCTCTATATATCGAAATTGGCTTTGTCCATTATCATAACTCATAGCAATCAACCACTAGTTTATATCATGTATAATGTAAATCAAAGGTCAAAGGTCACCAAGTACTTTAAAGTATCAGTCAGTACAGGTGTTTTGGTTAGGACACAAAAGGCACCATTTTGTTAAGAAATATAAACTTAATATTGCAAATTACAGTATGTAATAATTCTAAAGAACTGTTGTAAACTTTGACACTCACCGTTGAGTGCTCGCAGACTGTTGTCCGTGTCACTGCTGGTCTCGGGCTCTTTGGCATCAGACGCTGGTGTTTGAGCCCCATTCACCCCCCCGGGGTCTTTATTGCCCTCTTCCTCTCTGGGCTCCTTGTTATCAACTGTAGCTTTGCTTGAGTCTTCTCGATCTGTCTTCGCATCCTTCTCTTCTCTTGTGTCTTCCTTCAGTTTGTCTTGAGAATTCACACTTGAGTCCGTGTTGATTTTGTCTTCTGTTTTAGTATCAACATCTTTGCTGTCACTGTGTGTGTCTGTGTCCGTTTTCTTTTCTTTCTCCTCCATCTCTTCCTGTTTAGCCTTCTCTTCTAGATCTAACACACACAAATGCAGTTCATTATTACTGAATATGGGCAACAGGATATGTCCTCGCACTATCAGACTTCTGATTTGGATACATTTTTTAAAAGTTTTTTTTATGTCTTTATTTAATAGAAAATAAAGACTGTACTATTGTGACCCTAAATTTTCATATCTTTTAAAATGTAATTTATTCCTTTGATGGCAAAGCTGAATTTTTCAGTCTTCTTTTAGAAATTATTATAATATACTACGGATTTGAACATTTCTTTAATGTAACTTTGAGCAATTTAATGTGTCCATGCAATTTCTGTAAAAAAAAAAGTCCTGACCCTAAACTTTTGAATGGCACCATACATAAATTAGCGTAAGGAAATAACAATACATTAAAAATGTTAAACTATATGATCTATGTGAAACTATATGATATGACTATATGAAGAGTTTTCTTTGTATCGAGCTAAGAGATCAGTACGGAAGCAGTACGGGAAAAAAAAGTAAAAAAATAAATAAAAATACAGCATTTCAAAATTAAAGTCTGAAACGTTTCGAGATTTCAGACTGGATGCAGATATGCAGCTTTATGTCTTTTTTTTAGTGGTTATTAAATTTGAGGAAAATCACGGGATATAAGTAAAAAGCTACTATTTTGTGTTGATCCATCATGGCAATTCAACTTGATAAGTGTATTTCTTTACACACACACACGGGAGCCAGTGTACACGCACTGTTATGAATACACACACTTCTATGAAAAAGACTATATTATCGTAATGTTTCGACTTTTATCTCGAAACGTTTCGACTTTAATAAAAAAAATAATAATTATAAAAAAAGATAAAATACAAATAAAAAAAAATCTAGCATTTCAAGATTAAAGTCAAAATGTTTTGAGATTAAAATCAAAACGTTTTGAGATTAAAGTCAAAACGTTTCGAGCTTTAATCTCGAAATGCTGGATTTTTTTACTTTTTTTTTTACAATTTTTTTTTTTATGTTGTGGTTCAGGGCTTCCGTATTTCAGACTGTGATGTATAGATCTTCTTTTGGTCAAACGATATTCAAATCAACAGCTCAGAGTTTAACAATCTTTTGTAACATCCTTGCATTTCTCCTCTCCTACAATTGCATAGTAACTAGAAATGAATGAAACAGGATGTATAATGTGACAGCAAGTTAATGCTATTGCCAGAAAACATAATTTTTTTTAGTGATAAAGTGCTCCTCTGAGATCTGCGGTGACGTCGTATGTCACTGCACAGTCATAATTTAATATTACAACATGTTTTATGTACGAAATATGTGCCAAATGGGGATCAAGAGTCATGCTAGGGAAGATTCATGTCTGTTTATTTGTTAAGCTTGAATCTTTTATTTATATTGAATTCATTTATATTTCCAAGACTAGATTTTTACAAGATGAGTAGTGCTTCCCTTGCATACTAAGGTATTGTGAATGATGTGTGGTTGCCCTTAGTCTCAATGATTTTCTGGTCTCTAGATCCATCATCAAACTAGCTGCATGATTTGATGTATCATTTATGAATGTTCAGTATAAGTTACAAGCTAAATGTTAATATTTATTGTTAGGGGTTTGTTTAAATCCCCAACCCTTATATTAGTCTGAGTGGCAGTAACAAGCAGCACTAATAATTTACACTGCAACATCACGATTTATCTTGACATGAAAGTGTTTTTTGAGGTGTGTTTGTGCGTACATGTGTGCGTTTCTACCTTTGGCGGCTTGTGCTTTCCATTTTTCCCGGTTTTTATGCAGTTCCTCATTCCAGGTGACTTTGAAGGTCTTAAATTCGACAGCGTTTATGGAGCAGTTATGGGAAGTGCCGCCCTCCGAACCAGTGCTTCTCACACTAGACCGTTTCCCATCTGACGGGATGTTATTCAGACTGCACAAACAGAGAAATGGTTTATTTAGCTTATTTAGTAAATGTTTGTCTTTGGATTATAAGACAGTACATCACTTTTAAGAGTAGTGTCATTAGTTGTCAAGCTGATACGTTTCGACCAGTCGGTTTCATTTTTGATTTAGATCAATTTGCTGATAACTCATTCAGGTTGATTTGTGAACCTCTTTTATTCACTGACAAGAGCCGACTTAAAATATTTTTTTCCACTTTTTTTGTAAAAAATTGGAAAAAAGAAAAAAATATATATATATTTTTTCCACAAAGTTTTAATTTATACAAGAGCAATATCTATTTTTGATCAGAGCAGATCTACAAAAATATTATTTCACTGTAGAATTGAACATGTTGATAACCACAGAAAATTATTTCCAGTCGACTTTTCTGACTTTTAAACTAACATTGTTTTTACAAAGAATTTTTTTTTAATTTTTACAAAGAACTTACATAAAATTTCTTAGTAATCTGTACTGTTTGCATGCTATTCCTTCGTTACTCGGAAAAACCTTGTAAACATTACTTGACTGGTTTGAGTACCATTTTGCCCCACTTTGAAACCCATTTTGAAATCACAATTATTTGATTTAAAAGGAAGTGAAGCATATATATATATATATATATATATTATATATATATATATATTTATTTATTTATTTATTAGTATTTTTTATGATTTAATTAGTTGACGGTTACAAATTTTTTATGCGGCCTCTTGTAAGTATAACCCCAATAACGATAGCAAATAAAATTGTAATGGTAAAATAAAGCCAAATATAGAAAAACAAAGCAATTAATTTATTCATGCCGCAATGCACTCTGGGAGTGCACTTCCTCAGATTACAGACAGAATTAAGTTGACTAAACTTAAATGGATTAAGTAAGAATAACTTGATGTAATTAAGTTATGCTTAATTAATGAAATTAAGGCAACGAGTTTGCATAATAAAATTAAGTAATATGAACTAATTGTTTTTTACAGTGTATTTTTTTATTCTCTGTGCAATACCTCATCTTCTGTTTTTTTTTAATCTTCTGTTGTAAGTTAATTACTGTACACATGACTTTTGCTTGTTTCTACAAACTGAAGGATGATTTTAAATAATTTTCATATATACACTAGCTTTCAAAAGTATGGGGTTGGTGAGATTTTATAATGTTTTTGAAAGAAGTCTCATGCTAACCAAGGCTGCATTTATTTATTAGATCAAAAACACAGTAAAATCAGGAATAAGGTGAAATATTTTTACAATAACTGTTTTGAATATATTTACAAAATAAAATGTATTCCTGTGACGATAAAGCTGAATTTTCAGCATCATTACTCCAGTCTTCAGTGTCACATGATTCTTCAGAAATCATTCTAATATCATGATTTGCTGCTTAATATTTCTGTGCATTTATTTTTCAAGTTTTCTGATGAATAGAAAGCTCAAAATAACAATTTATTTGAAATTTGAAATGTTTTACTTGCTATAAATGTAATGCTTCTTTGCAGAGAAAAAGTAGTTCTTTGCTATAAAACAAATAAAAAATACAGACCCCAAACTTTTGTCACAGTTCTTTAAATATGGCGCTTTTAATAATTGAATAGTGCAGCGCTGTTGCCGCTTACTCAATTGTCCTCACCTGGAGCGCCTGAATCCAGCCAGGCCAGAAGAGGGTGAGGCCTCTTCGATTAGCGGAGTCACTATTTTATCAATCATGTCTGTCAGCACAGTGAAGGTGGGGTCCACAATGAAATCAATGAAACCTGTTAGAAAAGTGAAACACAGCATTATAATACAGGGCATACCATATCATATTAACTCACACACAAGCCTGATCACTTATCCGATCCTGAGACTGGGCCACCATGGTAGACTTGCGGTCACATAAAGGAGAGAAAGGAAGTCCAAGCTCTGCCTCCTTATCGCCCTGTAACACAAAGCAGAAGAGCACAAGCATTAGCACCAATTAGCATTTCTGATTATAAAAGTGTTTTTTTAAAGGGGTGGCCGCCCACCGATTCGTGCATTACACGCATAGCTAAATTACATAGATTCCTACCTCGTGGTGACAAACTGGATCGAGCTACTGAGCAAAACAAAATATTGTGCAGTGCCTGGTTGTGGAAGAAGACAGTCGCTGCATAAGCGAGTGAGTTGAAACTCATTATAATATGCAAAACCACTCACAGCCGTGGGCGTTTTCTTCCAAGTGAATGCGAGACGCCCATAAAAACCGAGTGTTTTTGAGCTAGGCTCAAAACTAGGGTAGAAAATAGCCGATTACTTATTCATTTTTATGTTTTTGAATTTAAAAACCAAGCGAACGTCATAAGTTGACCTCAGACAACAATATAAAAAAAGTTAAAAAGCCAGCTCATAGACCCCTTTGATACATTTGAACAATAATGGTAGCACTTTATTTTAATTCCTGTTTTGCATGTACATACAGTACATGCACTTATTATAGTTATTACATTAAGTGGGTAATAGTTCTGAGTTCTGAAACATTGACTTTTATTTCAAAAGATCAAGAAATTAGACCTATCATGGTATGACCCCTTTAGTACAAATCAAAACGAAATAAAGATTTTGGTTCATTGCAATTCAACTGGAATCCCTTGTGTTCAGCTCAGCTGGTTTCTCATTATTCCTCTGATTCAGCCTATAACACTTAATTTGCAAATATCATAGATAATCCTGAGAAACGATAGCTGTAATTATCTCTGATATGATTGTGTTTAGGCCAAATAATAAAGCTACGACCTCTAAAAAAGGCTCTTAACAAATTATGTTCCACAGGATGTTTTGCAAGTCACACCTTTCACGGTCATCACCAATTTCCTTGAGCAACGCTGAGCGATATTTCATCCTGACCCTGAAATTACAATTATAATTTCCGTGGGGTGATTTACCTGCAATGAACCGATCAGTTATTAGCCTAAACGTCAATAAATCATATATTCAATTTCACTCTTGTAGGAACACCTGCAAGATGGGACCGGTGAGATATCAAATCAGACAATGGCGAGTTAATTGCTTTGGCACAATAGGAGAGATAATCATGTCTTAAAAACACACTGTTAATATCAGAATTAGATTTCGTTCTCATGTAGCAAGGAAACTGAACTCTACCGCATTGTATATTCAATCAAACAAGAAAGAAAACGTACTTGAGAGCAATTCTGAATGAATTTCTACGTCTTCATAGAGATGCAAAAAAGCTGATGGAATGGAGTGACGCAGCCGAGATTCAAATGTTGAGGTTAGAATGCGGGAAATGGATGTTTAGAGGAGATTAATGGGATTTTTACAGTGGCCGTTACAGGCTTGGAATGCAAAATAAGATTAGGACTCAATTTTGAGATTAGATCAGAGTGCTGATGACCACAGAATGGGAACATGGACGATGAAATGACAGAGCGAGAGAGAGAGAGAGAGAGAGAAAGTGCTCACTGTGTGATTGAAGAACTATAAAGATGTCTACGGGACACTGTTCTCAGCTTCAGACAGCACACCCACCGGCCATTCATGATGCATATTGCACACAAAAATAGCAAGAGCTTTCTCAAAAGCTCAATCTCCAGTCTGATTGTGAACACAATTTCCGGGTGCACAAAGTTTTTATAGGCCCACTGGGAAACAAAGCTGTGTTTAAAAGGTATTGGTCTGCTGCAATGATGAGCACTTACTAGGAAGAACTAGGATGGATTTGCGGATTTGCGGCAAATGAAATTCAGATCAGAGACATTTAGAGTTTAGTTTGAGGCACTTACTTTGTAGCTATAGTAAACAGGATTTCCTTGAGGGCAACTGTAGATTTGAATATTTTTTGCATTTGTTTACACACATTTACTGTAGTTTATGTATAAATTATTCTGCATTTATTCTTGTCGAATCAAGAAGAAAAAGAAGAAAACGTATTTTGCATTTAAATGCATGTAGTTTTAAGATAATTACAGGCATTTTGTCCTTAAATTCTAAATACCTTAATGCAATAAATAAAGAAATAAAATTCTCATCACACTGTTACAATGATAAAATGATCCTGTCTGGAACATTTATATATATATATATATATATATATATATATATATATATATACACACTATATATATATATATATATATATATATATATATATATATATATATATATATATATATATATATATATATATATATATATATATATATATATATATATATATATATATATTAGTGCTGTCAAACGATTAAAATATTTAATCGCGATTAATCGCATTAATGTCATAGTTAACTCTGAATTAATCGCACATTTTTATCTATTCTTAATGTCTTTTGATTTCTTTTTGTTACATTTTTTCTCATTTTAATGCTCTTATCAACATGGAAAAGTGGATTGGCTTGTTTAGTGCAAATGTTTTTTTTAATTATTATTATTGAAAATAACATTGGAATAGTGTTCAATTTCACTCTAACATATATAGCCTAAATAATCTCTCACACAATGCAACACTGTCCATCAATAAAAGGGTGAAAGAAATACTGACTGTAGAGGGTGGAGAATTTGCATCATCTGTGTTGTGTGTGTGTGTTTGCTTGGCCATCATCAAGTGGTGTTTCAGGCTGGACGTGCTGCGATGATGATAGCTCAGTTCATAATGACAAAACATACAGATCGCTTTGGTCTTGTCAATGGGACAATTTGGCAACTTTTTAAAAGTAAACTTTACATTCAGAATCTCATTGGCATCCATTTCGGCGTCTCGCGCTCGTCATCCACTCAAAACATAACGTTACTATTTGGCCGGCTCGCAAGCTGAAACGAGTGTGTGCGGCACAAAACGTCCTCGCGCTGCGCTCTGAAACCCATTCATTTCAATTGCTTGCGCCGCGCGAGGACGTTTCGTTGCTTCTTCGAACCAAAGCGCAAGCGGATCTAGCTAGACCGGAAACAAAACATCAGGCACGCCGCACACACTCGTTTGGGCTTGCCGAGCCGGCTTTGAGTGGATGACGGAGCGCGAGACGCTGAAATGGATCAGGACTCATGCCGCGTCCTGTTGCAAAAGTATGTGAAAAAACTACAAAGTTTGCTAGGACAAAAAGACCGTTAATCGCGTAATAAAAAAATTAACGCCGTTAAAATGGGTTTGGCGTTAACGCCGTTAATAACGCGTTTAACTGACAGCTCTAATATATATATATATATATATATATATATAAATTATGGTAACAAAATTGGAGGAGTGGAATCAATTAATTATTATAAAAAATGTTAATAATTTATTTAACGTATTCATATTTTAATTACTATATAATTATTTAATTGTTAATTTATTCAATTATTAATTAATATTATTTTTAGAATTAAAAATATTTGTAATAATTAATAATATTATATATTAGTTTTCAACATGGATAATAATCATATATGTTTTTGGAGCATAAAATTATCATATTAGAGTGATTTGTGAAGGATCATGTGACACTGAAGACTGGAGTAATGATGCTGAAAATTCAGCTTTTTTTTCAGGGGAATAAATTACATTTTAATATATATTAACATAAAAAAGTCATTTTAAATTGTCATAATATTTCACAATATTACTGTGTTTTTTGTGTATTTTTTATCAAAAAATTGCAGCCTTGGTGAGCAGAAGAGACTTCTTTTAAAAACATAAAAAATCTCACCCAACTTAAACTTTTGACTGGTAGTGATATATATATATATATATATATATATATATTGGGGTTCTAAATGACCCACAATAAGTTTGATCAGACTTTTCGAACATAATTCGAACATATAAGACGTTACACTGAAATCCAAAGGTCTCGGGACACTGACCTGTCTGAAGAACTCCTCCAGCAGTGAGGTGGTCCAGCGGTGGTGCATGTTCCAGTTTTTGGCAGGGTGGCTGATGTCAGCGGTGTGCAGTAACAGGGATAAGGCCTTGGGTTTATCAATCCTGCAGAGGACAGAGATGTTCAGCCCCTCAGAGCTGTTATAAACACTCTGTCCAACCTCTCATTATGTGGATATGAATATCTGTAGATGCAGAAATGTTTTCGAATGAACAGTGTGTGATTATCTTCCTCCTCGTTACCCTGATGTGTGTGACCGAACTTCACGCTTCCGGCTGCTGGAGGAAGTTCTTCATGGCTTTAATCTGCTGGAAGTGACAGGACATGTCGGTGGCCAGGACCATCTCCACCACCAGGGCCCTCAATTCTCTGAGAGACAGAAAAATTTAATTTACAGCATGTTACATTCAGTAAAGAACTACATTTAATATTTTGATTATATATAAAATACATAGATTTTGATTTGATGTACATTGTATACTCAAAAATATTTGACCTTAATCTGGCACAGGACAGATCATATATTTAATTTCAGTCATCAAATAATTTTCATGTGCATTTACTGCATTTTATGCAATATAGGTTATATATTGGTTCGTTATTAGTTATTATAGATTCTATAAAGCAGGTTTTCAAACTGGGGTCTCCCAGAGGGAACGTTTAAATATTAAATTTTACAAATTTGACATATTCTATTATATTCATATATTTATAAAATTTAAATATTGTATAATATAAATTTTACATTTTTATCATGATATATTATTCACATGATAAATTTGATATTTTATACATTAAAATATATATAAACTTTTTTTGGATAAGAAGTGGATTCAAGGAGATGATTTTATTTAGAGGTTTATTGCATTAAAAACATTTGAAAACTCTGATTTAGCTAATTTGAGGTTTGCCACACGTTTCTAACCTCCAGTCATCTTTCGACAAATTGTAGAGGATGTTCATTTCATCGTCTTCCTGCAGGAGGCGATATGCAGCGCTCACGTGGTGGTTTTCCTGTACGGCGCGGTCATTGTATAGTATGGCTGTGTCGGATCTGTAAAACACAAGTTCTGTTCAAGGCCACTGATGTATAGGATCTGCTGAACTGAATGATATTGGTGTTTATTTTCAGTTATACCGGGTCTGTATGTGGAAGTTGTTGGTAGTGCCAGTGTGTTCGTAATCGTGCACAGCCGCGGCAAACAGCATAGCGAAGATCTCTAACTCGGTTAACCAATTCTGGAAGAAAGGAAATAACAAGAAAAATGCTGCAGAAACAAGAAAATCCCTTTAGATTCAGTGTTCAATTCTGATTCACAAGCTTGATTCGATTCCAATTCTTCTGGATACATTTCAGCTATGATGTCCATAAAGTACAGGATAGTATTTGAGACTGATTCAAATCAGTAACTTGTCTTTTTGAACTATTCATTAAAAGTTATAGGAGTCAGAATCAGACTCCACTGCTTGTCCTGTATATTCTTGATTCACTAAAAAGGACTGGCTAAAAAGAGTCATTTGTTCAGGAATCCGACTCCAATGCTTTACAGCTTTGATTCACTAAAAGAACTGGCTCAAAAGAGTCATATGTTCAGAAATCAGACTACACATTTTTGATTCACTAAAAAAGGACTGGCTCGAAAGAGTCATTTGTTCAGGAATACGACTCCAATACTTTACATTTTTGATTCACTAAAAAGAACTGGCTCAAAAAAGTCATCCATTCAGAAATCAGACTACACTGGTCAGACTATACATTTTTGATTCACTAAAAAAGGACTGGCTCAAAAGAGTCATTTGTTCAGGAATTCGACTCCAATGCTTTACATTTTTTATTTACTCAAAAGAACTGGCTCAAAAGAGTCATTTGTTCAGGAATTCAACTCTGCTGCTTTACATTTTTGATTCACTAAAAAAAACTGGCTCAAAAGAGTCATACGTTCAGATATCAGACTACACATTTTTAATTCACTAAAAAAGGACTGGCTCGAAAGAGTCATTTGTTCAGGAATCCGACTCCAATGCTTTCTATTTTTGATTCACTAAAAAGAACTGGCTCAATCGAAGTCATACGTTCAGAAATCAGACTACACTAGTCAGACTATACATTTTTGATTCACTAAAAAAGGACTGGCTCAAAAGAATCATTTGTTCAGGAATCCGAACTTCCAATGTTTTACATTCTTGATTCACTAAAAAGAACTGGCTCAAAAGAGTACATACGTTCAGAAATCAGACTACACTGGTCAGACTATACTTTTTTGATTCACTAAAAAAGGACGGGCTCAAAAGAGTCATTTGTTAATGAATGAAACTACACTGGCTGTGTTGTAATGTTTGTTTTAAAGTGCAGACTTTGAGGACAACTCAACAGAAATACGTTTTGTGCCTTGCGAGAAACACTCCAAACACCATTGTGTTCAACTTTCTTCAGAAAAATGTAAAAAAACACACTTCATCATCAGACAATTTAAAGCCCAATTCCGTATTCTTCTATAAATAATAATATCATTCTGCTGAACTGAAGACAAGCATACAGGAAACTAAATTATTCTTCTGCACACATATTCTTCTATGCATAACATTATCTTGTATTATCACTAAATCACCAAAGAGCCAGAATAACAAAAGCAAATCATCAGTGGTGTAAATGCTAGGGGGCAAATAATTTGTCAGAACGCCATGTGAAGTCCACACATCACGGAGAGGTTAATGAGCCCACTGCGGGAGTGACAGGAGCGTGTTTTGAGGCGTCGAGGGAGATTAACTTCCTATCGATTGGGATATGAGCGGCATCATGAAGTGAGAACGGACCATTCGGAGGGCCCCAACCTCAATAAATACCTCAAGTGCAGTGTCAGGCTTAATAAAACATACTTCAACAGCTCAGTTTACTAGAAATAATAATAATAAACAACCGAGGGGACTCAATGTACATGATTATTTTACCCAAGCACACATAAACATACACAAATCCCCAATGGCAGGACTGTTGATTAAATTCATACAGCATGGGAGACTTTTTTGGGATGCAATTCTGGACTTACAACCATGCCGGTCTTGAGCAGAAGGTAATGCACTGTCTGGGTGACGTCGGCGGCGTGGATTAGGTTATGGTATGGGTTTCTGTATTTGCTGTAGCCCACCTCCAAGGCCTCCACAAAAGACACCAGAGCAGAAACAGGGATCTGAGAAGATGCACAAAAAGGCCTTAAAATCGACATGAAACAGAAGTAGTGATAGTCTATTCCTCCCTGTTCTCCCGCATTATATAAGTGATGGTCTATAAGTGAAACTGCTTCTCAAACAAGAACAAATTTAGGGTGAGACTTGGTTTTGTCAATCAGGAATAGCTGGGTTTCATATGACGTCACATGTTTTGTATTTTATGGTTACTTAAATCGATCAAACCACGAGGAGTTTTTAATCGTGTACAAAATGTAGTTGTTAATAAGGGGGAAAATGCAAGAAATTGTTGGAAAAACGGCTTCAAACCTACACTCTTAGAAAGAAAAGGTTCTATATAGAACCTTAAAAGGTTCTAAAGTGCTGCGTATTTGGAACCCTAAAATTGCAATGCATAAATGATCACAAAATTCAAGATATGGGGGTTTAAAAATGTAATTAATCAACATCACATGAAGAGTGACATTTCAGTTTTTATCCTCCAAAAATCTGCATGATTAAAATGTGATATTAAGTTACTACAACAGTTTAATAAACAAAAATTTAATTACAACTGCAAAATGTTGCAGAATAATGTAATATATGAATGAATAATAGCCTATAAAGAACCTTTGTGCCAAAAGGGTTCTTCTTTCTTGTCATCATCATCATTTTTTTTGCATAAAAGTTCCTTTGCAGTTGAGTAAAAAACCCTATGCTACATACATAGAACCTTTTTTGAAGAGTGTACGTCTGCGGTCATGGGGAGCCGGATGGGAAAATGCTTGTGTGTGCAGTGATCACTTCCTCAAAGGTGAGTTAATACACCTTAAGTGGCTATTTTGTGTAACGTACCAGTTTCCGAACTTTGTAAAGTCAAAGTATGTCTGTAAAACGAGGTAGTTGCTGATATCTTCCGCCTCAATGGCAAGAAAATCTCAATTCAGTTGAAAAATCTAGGGCTGTTAAACGATTAATCGCGATTAATCGCATCCAAAATAAAAGTTTAGGTCCTCAAGGTCCAAATGAGAGTTTCAGTGCAGCTTCAAAGGACTTTAAACGACACCAGACGACGAATAAGGGTCTTATCTTAGGACCCTTCGAGTCATGACTCCAAAAAGATTCGTTCATTTTGATGAACGAGTTTGAACAGGAGAGTCACGAACGCTCATCACAGAACAGAGCAAGGCGAGCATTTGTGCTTATAAAACTTTTTATTTATTTTTTAAATGGCCGATCGTTTCGCTTATTAGACCCTTATCGTCTGGAATCGTTTAAAGCCCTTTAAAGTTGCACTGAAATTGGCATTTGGACCTTGAACCATTTGGTTTCCATTGAAGTCCATTATATGGAGAAAAATCCTGGATTGTTTTCATCAAAAACCTTAATTTCTTTTCGACTGAAGAAAGAAAGATGAAGAAAGTTTTTTTTTTTAAAAGTGAACTATTTCTTTAAAATTCAAACATGCTGTAAATGTGATTTCCAAAGTGAGGGTAAATGAAGGTAAATACATCAATCTTTCGCATGACATTATTTACTCAGATCAACAATACCATGATATTACAGGAAGGAAACCACTCCGAGATATAGTTTTACCGTTTTTAAATCTAATAATGAAAACAAAAGAGATATCATCTTACCTTAAAGCGATTGATTAAATCATATCTGGTGAGAAGTTCATAAAAAATAAATTTCAGTGAATGTTCTGAACTGGCATCATTCAGTGTGAAGACGTCAAACGACCATCGTGTCCACATGCTAGACCAACAACAAAACAGACAGATCTGTCAGTGTGTTAACATCTTTACCATTACTATCACATCAATACAATCAACATTAGTATTGAATCAATACATTTTTGAACATGAAATACACTATTGCTCAAAAACTCTTGAGGTCTGTAAGATTCATTCCTGTTTTTAAAGCTACACTGTGTAACTCTTTTAGTTTATTCTTAGCTAAAAACACTTTGTTCTTTCAAAAATATATGTGCTCATTAATGTATATTTACTTCGTTCAAGTAATAAAGTATTCTCGTGAGTGTATAATATGCCATTGAAAATACATACGGGTAAGAGGTTCTAATGTTGCCCCTCCATCTTGAAAGTACATTAGCCAAAGAGGGACATACCCATTAATTCAAGCTTCGCCTTTTGCGTTTATGTAGGAGTTAAAACGAAATCAGAATTGAGAGGAACAGAAACTAATATTCACTGGATGGTCATATACCTTTTCACCGCTAGATGGGGATAAAAATCACACAGTGTAGCTTTAAAAAGAGGTCTCTTATGCTCATAAGGCTGCATTTGGGTGATTAAAAAACAGTTATATTGTGAAATGTTATTGCAATTTAGAATAGCATATTTTAAAATGCAATTTATTCCGCTAATGGCAAAACTGAATTTGCAGCATCATTACTCAGATCCTTCAGAAATCATTCTAATATGCCGATTTGGTGCTCAAGAAAAAGTGTTTATTTGAAATAGAAATATTTTGTTACATTATAAATGTCACTTTTGATTAATTTAATTCGTCATTTCTGAATAAAAGTATGTTTCGATCATTTTTGGAAACTTCCCATCAGGAAAGAAAAATCATAAATGAGATCTGTATGCATCTTCTGAGCTAATGAAAAGCAACTTCTAAGACTTCTTATGATGCCTATAAATGTGATAAGATGTTCACAGTCACCGGAGTCTTACAAATTGCTGCTTTTGCATAATGTAGTAATACCAACCTCATTTCTTTTTTTATAACGTATAAATTACTTTCACCTCCCTTATAAACGGGGTCTATGATGAATGATGTGTGATTCTTTCATTCTATACTTCAATCCTGAGTCATGAAATGAACCAATAATACAGGAGATTTGGTCCACATTATGGCCGCCTGTGGTTTATCCATTAAAATGCGTTTTCGATTTTTTTCTCTCTCCATCCACGAGTTTGACCCTCTGTTATTTCATCTCATCACTTTCAAAGAAAGTTCTATGTAGGTTTGATTAGTTGGTTGCAATGAACATTTGCAAAATGCTACATTAAATATTCACATCCTAAGATTGGAATATTTGTCCTGCACTCTGTCTCCGTCACGGCTCAGAGCTTTCCATAGCTTCAGGCTATGTGTGGCGAAATATATATGCAGATCTACTGACTGCTGTGAGATCAAGAGAGAGAGAGGCCAAAATCCTGTTGCGAAGCTACCAGGACATCCAGGACAAACCAGCAGCCTCATTTATAAAACACTCGTACAATCACATTTGATCTTAAAAGTGAGGTGAAAACTGACACGAAAATGTTCTAATACAAACTTGTCTGATGACTTAAAGTGAAAGTGAGTAACATTCACTAGCATTCAAAAGTCTGGGGTCATTAGGGTGCATTAAATTGATCAAAAATAAAGACTTTTATAATATTACATAATTCTATTTCAAATAAATGTTAAAAATGAGCATATTGATACCTACAATGATTCTACACATTTATAAATGAGGCCTGAACAAAGCAAGAAGTCTTGCGAGGATTAAAAACTCTACATAAAACAAAGCCTAATTAGTTTCAGCTTATTATCTTCATTTTCTATTAAGATTAGGTGGACGGAGCCAGCAAATTTCTGCTATTGTTTCACAAGAACGTCTGAATTAGTATTTTGTTAAGTAGTCACTTAGCAGACACTTTAGACATTTACAGTACTTGCAGATAAAGCAGTCCAGCTTGCTTAAGGGCATGAGAGTTATAGGGCACTGTAGGAGATCTCTATTCCATTTCTAAAGTTTGAACCTCTGCCCTTTGTGATACCAGCCTAGAGGCTTCACCACTAGGACACCACATTATTCAGTTCATTTGACTTTAATCCACACACCTCAGAAAAACGTACCGTCATGTTGCCGTGTGGAATTTAAATGGGTTAGAATGTTCACGAATGCTGGGTCAGGGCTTGACATTAACTTTTGACGAGACGGGAATATGATGGCAGACATCGCGAACAATGTTTCTATGTGCAGTTTGTCAACATATAACATTAGACGCCGTCTTTTTGTCTAATGACTGTACCTAACATTAGTCGTTCGTGGTCAAAACGCTCGTATAAACAGTTTAATGTCGCGATATTCACTTACTGTCTATGGATAGAGCCTGAGCCTACCAACCCAGTGACGTCACATGTTAGAATACTCCACAATGGCGGGCAAGATATAACGTTTTTTCTTTTTCTTCTAAATGTTTACATTTGTCATGTTTCTTATATAATTGTTGATTATATTGGAAATCCATCTTGTAAATCATGTAAACTTGATTCACTGCTTCATTTCCCCTTTAAAATAGAATAATAGGGGCACTTTATTTTTTTTTTTGACCATGTGAGCATTCCATTGACAATGAAATTCTGCATAGTGTACTGTTCACAGCATAGTGTAATACTAGAGGTGTATTTGCTATTCCGAGCACAGCCTTAGACAGCAATTACTTTAGAATCACAATAGTCAACAGAACAAAATAATATTTTTAAAAGACTGTAGACTTATTACTGAAACGACTGTTATGCCACAAATTGTGATATATGTGAGGAGTTGATAGCAGAACAGATGCAGCTGATAACAGCCCTGAAATGGCATTCTTGAGGGAATAACAGCAGTTTGCTAGATGTAGTGTATAAACTGGACTATAATTTCATGTATTAATTTTAAATTTGCTCTTGCATTTTGCCTAATACACTAGCATTCAAACGTTTGGGATTGGTAAGGTGTTTTAAATGTTTTTGAAATAAGCTACATTTACTAGACAAAAATACAGTAATATTGTAAAATAACTGCTTTCTATTATAATTAGGGCTGTCAAACGATTAATCACTATTAATCGCATCCAAAATAAAAGTTTGTGTTTACATAATATTTGTAAGTGCACTGTGTATAATTATTTTGTATATATATAAATACATACACATGCATGTATATTTAAGAAAAAAAAATTTTTTATGTATAAAATATTGATATTTATATATAATATAAATTATATATAAATCTATGTACAGTATATACATGAAAATATTTCTTAAATGTGTGTGTATTTATATTTATAAAATAATTATACACAGTGCACTTACATATATTACGTAAACACAAACTTTTATTTTGGATGCGATTAATCGTGATTAATCGTTTGACAGCCCTAATTTTAATACATAAAAAATGTATTCCTGTGATGCATTACTCCAGTCTTCAATGTCACATGATCTTTCTAAAATCATTCTAATAGGCTGAATTGCTGCTCAAGAAACATTTCTTACTGTTATCAATGTTGAAAACACTTTGTGATGTTTTTGTGAAAACGGTGATCTTTTTTTTAATCAAAGAGAAAGTTCTAAAAGAACATTAATTTGAAGTAGAAACATTTTGTAACATTATAAATGTCTTTACTGTAACTTTCAATCACTTCAATGCATCCTTGCTGAAAAGAAGTACTAATTTCTTAAAAAAAAAACCATCTTACTGACTCCAATTGTTTGCTATCCACAATAATGTATGATATTTATTTTTCCACAGTAATTTAAATGTATCGTGTGTGATTTTGTGTGTCAAAATGAAATCTGCGTTGTCCACATATACAGCATCCTATAAGGCAACTATCTGACTATACCAAAAAACATCTAAACTCTCTCTGTCCTGTCCAAACCGCATGTGTGTGTGTGAGCCAGGTAACCCAGCTGGCCGAGGGAAAGATCAATTGTTCACTTCGGTTGATTAAACAGGGCTGTTTGCCTGGAGACAAACCTTTGCCTTGTTGTTTCTCTCATAAGCTATTATGCATTCAAAACGTGCCGCATTCACACGTTTTCGCATTCATGCTGTGACCAGGTTGCGCGTGTGTTTGTGCATATGTGCATATGTGCATTTGAGGGCACAACCTTGAATCTGATTGGGTCGCTTCATTACCTTCAAGGCCGTGATCACACTGGGCGGATAGCTCAGCCCGACCATGTTGGAGGTCCGTCGGTACATCCTGTCAGAAAGAGATAACGCACTTCTGTCAATGTGTGAGAGCTTCTTAGAAGTGAAAAAGGGGAAAATCCCTTGTTTTTCTAAAGATGCCCTTTAACATTAATATTTTCGGAGCATGCCGTGCTGGAAATATAACACAAGATAGGAAATGCACAGCAGGGTCACAGGTCAGTCAGATCAATCGATTCAGCCAGTCAGTCCCTGTTTAAAATGTATCAGCTCTGGATCAGTTCTTTGAAAGTATATAGGGTTTAAATTGGTTTGCTTTATACTGGTAGCCTTGGAAAATCTCATACAAACCTTTCTACAAATATCCCAGCTTGCACCGCGTGCACAATGCTGCGAAATCGCGGCTTCTCCTCCGAGCCGTCTTAACATCAGCCCCATCTGACGTGTGAAAGTCTGATGCCAACCAATCACGCACTTCTGAGGGAACCGAGTCGGACTGGATGTCACTGAGCTCATCTTCTGTATCCACCAACCGCCTGCAGAAACACACACACACACACACACACACACACAAATATAAGACACGATTGCTGTCTGAAATGGGTAAGTCATGTCACTTCTGATCACGTCAGATGAAATTTCAGCCAAAACGCCTGTGAACAAAAGTGATGGATAAAAATATACAATACCACTTCAAAGACAAAGAAATACAAACTAACTACTATCATCTAAAACACAACTTTTTTGCCATGTTAAAAAAAATCATGATTTGGTAAATTAAAGATATGATGTAAAAAAAAGTATAATATAAAATGCATATTATTACATTGACTCATAATTCAATGTAATATTAAAGTCATAAAATTGTAATACAAAAATGTAAAATTATGACAAAATGTCAAATTTATGGCAAAAGTCATAGTTACAGGTGTAGTGATAATTTCAACTTTCATAATTATGAGTCATGTAATAATTTAGTTTTTGTCATAATTTTTATCTGTGTTTGAGTTTTGCTATGATTTGTATGTTGAGTCAGCGAGTTGATCATCAGAACCCATTAGTCAGATTCACGACAATTTGTTCAATGAAAAGAAAAAAAAGAAAAGACAGGCATTGCCAATTCTCTCATAAACATGCCAAAAAAAAGGGTGGATGTCGAGTCTTTCTGCGAATAATTACTTTAATTGTGATTTGTTCCACTCACAATGTTATGTGGAAACACAATATAGCATAGACATGAACTACAGTATAGTATGTACTATATTTATGATACTTTTATGGTGTATTACATTTTATTTTATATATTTTATATATATATCATTTCTTCTTTTTTGTTTTTGTCAGACTTACTTCACCCTAAGGGGAACTTATAAAAAAATTATCATGGTTCAATCATTCTTTTAATTATATAACATGAGGCCTTTTATACTTGTATTTTTACTGTTTTCCCCTGTCCCTAAGCCAAACTTTGTACCTTCAACCTCGCTTAATTCTAAATCAAATATTTAAGTAATGTATATTTTAAGTACAAATTATAAAATAGTGTCTATTTCAATTATACAAATTATATATTGTAATATTTATTCACATTTTCTTACATTTTTCATAAGTAGAACCCTTGTCCCTTGGGTTTACTGTCATTTCCGCCACACTGTACAAAATAGAATCCTGGGATCATTGTTTTTAGATTTGAATACTTAGTAACCATAGCAATAGAAACTCCACAGTGAACACAAGGCTGGGTGAAAGGGTGACCTCTTTAGGGTGTAATGAAAAGAAGAAAAATCAAGGTAATTATGACTAAAACTGAGAATATGTTTATTGGCCGTCATTTCCAAACGGCTCATATTTCACATGGACGTAAAAATAACTGGATAAAATTAATTTAATAAAGTGTAATTTGTGTATATTAAATGCTAACTGTAAAACTAATATTAACAGGCTAACATAGCATGATATTTTAGAAAAAAGGGGGAAATGTCATTTCCGCCACAGTCATTTCCACCATCGGTGTTCATTGTGGTGGTAAAGACAGGTTGTGGTGGAAATGACATTGTTTGTGCTAAACAGCAAATTGTTTTTGGTCAATAATACTAAAACTTTAATGTAAAAACAAAAAACATACAATTAATTAAGTAAGTTAAGAAATATTTTATTATTTATTATTGCTACAATATTGTTGGTAAATAAGAAAACTTGGGCGTTTTCTTTGGCTGTCAGATAAAAATGCAAAAAATACAAATCATCGCACCCAACTAAGGGAAGGTTTCTAGACAGATTGAGAAACCAACTGATACTAAAAAACTGTTTGTAGAAATGTTTTTATTTTCTGAAACTGTCTAGCTCAAAGAGTACCATAGTTGAAGAATCACAAAACAACAAAAACATGTACATTCTCCAAAATGGAAAAAAGTCAAACATGTTTGGAAAAACATGAGGATGAGTGAATAAATATAGACTTTTGTCTTTAATTTGATGCATGGCACATTTCCTTCTCAGATGGTGGCCAAATTATCAATTTTGTCGAAACAACTGAAACAAACCACATTAAATACTGGAACACTCATTACAGCGAGAAGACAGCATTACAGAACTGCAATCTGTCTTCAATCCTTATTTTAAATCAACATAGGGGTTTAAGAGGAGCTTTAGGGATTAAACTATAACGCACTCTAGGAACGACATATACCTCTGACACCTGACATCTGACCCCAAATGTGATGATTTAACATGTGAGGATATTCACAATGTGTGCTTACCTAGTCTCTTCAATATAGACAGACTCCAAAACGGATGCAGCATATTCTAGGTTTTTCTTCAGGTCCACAACAGAAGCCTCACCTCTCTCCAACTGTTTCACCAAACATCTCAGCCTGAAATGGAAAAAAAGACAAAAATTGATTAGGAAAAATGTCATATTTGGATGTTACGGGTCTTTTGTCGTTACATAAATACAATAAAATGTAGATTCAAGTCTTGATGTAGATCGGATAAAAATTTTTGCAGTTTGAGGCAAGTTTACGTTTTTCAGCAAAGTCTTTAAAAGTCAGTTTAAGCCCAAACTGCACTGTAAAAAATATTTTCAAGATTTGTTATCACAACATATTTTCTTTTGTCAAATCAACTTTATAATAATTTATTTAGTTGAGATAACTTATTATTTTGAGTTTCTGATGATTAAATTAATCTCTCTGTTAACTCACTTTTCCAGTTCAACAACTTAAATTAGGCAACCAGGTTTAAGTTAAACCAACAATATTTTTACATAGTAATCACAACATTTTTTCTTTTGTCAAATCAACTTAAATAATTTATTTAGTTCAGAACATACAATTTTAGTCCTATGATTAAATTAATCTCCTTCATTGTATTAACTATTTTTTTCATTTCATTAAAATTTTAGCAACCCAGGTTACTACTTTTAAGTTAAACCAAGAATGTTTTTACATTGTAGTCATCACAACATTTTTTCTTTTGTCAAATCAACTTAAATAATTTATTTAGTTCAGATAACATATATAATTTTGAGTTTCTGATGATTAAATTAATCTCCTTCATTGTATTAACTAAATTTTCCAGTTCAATCAACTTAAAATTTTAAGGCAACCCAGGTTACTTATTTTTTTAAGTTAAACCTACAATATTTTTTACAGTGTGTGAACACACTGTATTTGGTTTGTGGCTACCGAATGCATTTTAGACAAAAACGAACAGATTCATCCATCATCTTTATTGCTGACAGTCTCCAGATTCTTTTCACTACTCCGAAATGAACTGATGTGAATAAGCTGGAAGTGTTCAGCTGTTATCTAAACCGTATTTTAATAAAGATAAACTGCGAAACACCTGCTTAGTCTTAGCTGCTAAACAAAAGTTATTTAGGCAAACGTATTTTACACTTTTTAAGCAGCATTTTTTTTCTCTGGATTCCCACTGGTCAAAAACTGAGCAGCATGAAGTGCGCTAGCTACATGGCTGTAATTCAGTGAACAGTATGCGTCACTGTTTTGTTTATGAGCAACATAAAGCATCTCTGAAGTGATCTTCACTCATGCGGACAAAGGGCCACATCAAAAGGCCAACAGTGATGTCCCAGGTGTGAGCAGCAGAGAGACATTTTCCTGTATGGGTCTGGGTGTTTGCATGAATGGAGAACACATGAAACAATTTGACCCAATTCCCATCCCAAATGACTGGACCACGCGAGCCAGAGCAGCATGCAGTGATGAAGCAGGGTGAAATCATGCAGTTAATCCACTGTGCACTTAAATTCATAGTTCTGTTCAATCATGTGCTTTTCTGGTGCAGCAGCAGGATTCTGCATTCGGAATCTGCTGATTAACTTTTGACTGGGTACTGTTCATATTTTTGGACATGGTACTATGAAAATTCCATTGTATTCCTCAAAGTTCTATGTAAGTATCAATATTCAAATGTTTGATTGATTGTAGACTCACCTAATTGATTATTAGGAACACCACTTTAATACTTTGTTTGACACCCTTTCACCTTCAGAACTCTACATGGCATTGATTCAACAAGGTGCTGAAAGCATTCTTTAGAAATGTTGGCCCATATTGATAGGATAGCATCTTGCAGTTGATGGAGATTTGTGGGATGCACATCCAGGGCACGAAGCTCCCGTTCCACCACATCCCAAAGATGCTCTATTGGGTTGAGATCTGGTGACTGTGGGGGCCATTTTAGTACAGTGAACTCATTGTCATGTTCAAGAAACCAATTTGAAATGATTCGAGCTTTGTGACATAGGGGAATTATCCTGCTGGAAGTAGCCATCAGAGGATAAAGGGATGGACATGGTCAGAAACAATGCTCAGGTAGGCTGTGGCATTTAAATGATGCCCAATTGGCACTAAAGGGCCTAAAGTGTGCTAAGAAAACATCCCCCACACCATTACACCACCACCACCAGCCTGCACAGTGGTAACAAGGCATGATGGATCCATCTTCTCATTCTGTTTATGCCAAATTCTGACTCTACCATCTGAATGTCTCAACAGAAATCGAGACTCATCAGATTAAGCAACATATTTCTAGTCTTCAACTGTCCAATTTTGGTGAGCTCTTGCAAATTGTAGCCTCTTTTTCCTATTTGTAGTGGAGATGAGTGGTACCCGGTGGGGTCTTTTGCTGTTGTAGCCCATCCGCCTCAAGGTTGTGCGTGTTGTGGCTTCACAAATGCTTTGCTGCATACCTCGGTTGTAACAAGTGGTTATTTCTGTTAAAGTTGCTCTTCTATCAGCTTGAATCAGTCGGCCCATTCTCCTCTGACCTCTAGCATCAACAAGGCATTTCCGCCCACAGGACTGCCGCATACTGGATGTTTTTCCCTTTTCACACCAGTCTTTGTAAACCCTAGAAATGGTTGTGCGTGAAAATCCCAGTAACTGAGCAGATTGTGAAATACTCAGACCGGCCCGTCTGGCACCAACAACCATGCCATGGTCAAAATTTCTTAAATCACCTTTCTTACCCATTCTGACATTCAGTTTGGAGTTCAGGAGATTGTCTTGACCAGGACCACACCCCTAAAAGCATTGAAGCAACTGCCATGTGATTGGTTGATTAGATAATTGCATTAATGAGAAATTTAACAGGTGTTCCTAATAATTGTAAACAAAAAAGTACATATAAAAATAACATATACCAGTGTTTATTCCATACTGGTAGTAATGAATACTGAATACCAGTCATATCTGATAAACTAAATGCACATAATATGTTTCTTTACTTTTTTATTTTAATATTGATTATTACTTTGAAGTGTTTAAGTGAGAAAAAAAGGTTTGCTAACAAATTAGCATTAATATTTTTTTTTAAACAGTTCTGCGACAGTGCTGATACTGGTCATTGGTCAGTTTGGGAGTAGCTTAAGTTATGTCTATTTCCACCAAAAAAATGGCACCTTGTGACTTTCCCCTCAATGGTCTTCTGTCTTCTCTCTTCGAGTGGTTAGCAGCTGTGTTATTTGAATGAAGTGCTCTCGTTCAACTGAAAAGCGTGACGTCGGAACCAGGGTCGAGGACATGCTGTTTGAACAATGTTATCAAAACAGACGAGGCAGAGCAGAAACACATTCCCCTGGTTCCCCAAGGAATCCCCCGCTTCAGACAAACACGCAATCGATGCACCAATTCAATGACATCCCATTAGAGGATTAGTACTTCCTAGAATCTGTCTGGAGCAGAAATGATAAGAGCAAAAATTCTTTAAGCGTGCACGTCCGCTCGGCCACGACTGCTCAATATATGACCTTTCTAATACAGAGAAAGAGCCAGATTAGATGCTTATGATTAAATCATTAGACCACGGGATCAGATTTAGTAAGCATGTTTCAAATGAAGGACTGCATCAGAATTATGAGCTAAAGGAATAGAGGAACGTAAATGTGTATAAGCCCTGATTTCTGAGCTCTGTAATGTCTGTGAACGGGATACGCTGAAACACATCAACATGTAAATTGTGGGAAATTGACTTTTAATTTCCATCTAACAGACAGAAACAGGGAACTGCTTTTATTGATTGTTTGTTTTTCTTCTTAAAACGGCATGTGTTGTTGATAAGGATGGATTATGATGTCACTAGCACATTTTCCACAGCATAATTTGAGTTTACTATAATCGTACAGCGGCTGACATCATGCAAAATTTGCAATTGTACTAATACGCAACTTTCTTTCGCCACAAAAGGTCAGACGGTCTGTTTTAAGGTCAGTCATTGAAGAAATGAGCCATTATGCAGCCTGTTTTCATGTAAATGCAATCTCACGTTTATCGTGCAATTTATAGGCGAAAATTAGTTTTTACGTGCATATGATATGCAGTTTTTGCGTGCATTTGATATGCAGTTCATTTACGTGTAATTCACACGCACCCCACTCCAACCTACCCTAACCAATCCATGCGTATCCTAAGCACGTAAAATCTAATTTTCGCGTATAAATTGCAATATAAACACACTGCATGCTACAGAGACGCATTTAGTGAGATCGGGTCGCATTATCACACTTGTCCATGTCTTGCTTGAGTTTTATGAATCGTTGAAATGGCAGAAGTTTCCTTCTTGAAATTGACACTCATATCTAAGCAATTATGAATTCTACTTAGGAAGTAACTTTGATTCACAATTAATTCAAAAAGAGTGTGATGTTATTTTGCAAACAGCAACTGAACAAAATAAGACTAATTTAACAAAAAATGTAAAAAAAAAATAAGTGAGGACAAATGTACATAGAAAAGATTTGATAAAATGAAGAATAAAATTTAAATAGAATAAAAAATATTTACTAGAGTTTAATTATTACATGTGTTGTTGATAAGGATGGATTATGATGTCACTAGCACAACGTTTTCCACAGCATAATTTGAGTTTACTATAATCGTACGGCGGCTAACATCATGCACAATTTGCAATTATACTAATACACAACTAATGGGCTGGTACGAGTATTTCAGAAACGGCTGATCTCATGGGATTTCCACACACAACCATCTCAAACTGGTTTCTTGACAATAAGTTCACTATACTCAAATGGCCAACACAGTCACCAGATCTCAATCCAATAGAGCACTTTTGGGATGTGGTGGAACGGGAGATTCACATCATGGATGTGCAGTCGATAAATCTGCAGCAACTGTGTGATGCTTTCATGTCAAGTCACCTTTATTTATATAGCGCGTTACACAATACAGATTGTTTCAAAGCAGCTTTACCGGGATAAACAGAAAAATAACGATTCAATGACGCAAACAAAATTCAATTCTGCAATAAATCAGCTTTAAAAAAGAAAAGAGTATCACAGATCAGCTGAGGTTTGTTCGGTTTTAATTCAGTTCAGTTCAATGACTAAGTAAAGTACATAATATGATATAAGATCAAAGTCATCATGTCAATATGGACCAAAATATCTGAGGAATGTTTTCAGCACCTTTTTGAAGCTATACCGCAAAGAATTGAGGCAATTCTGAAAGCAAAAGTGGTTCCAACCCGGTACTAGCAAGGTGGCCGGTGAGTGTATATTAAGTATATTGTACAACAAGACTGTGTGCATGCAATGCATTGGCCAAGCATTCGTGACAGCATTTGCATATTTGCATTTGCACAGAGCATGGTGTTTGGCCGAAGGCGAACTCTGTATGCAAATATCAATCTATTCAATGCTCATTCACTGTCATATTTTGTCTGACAGACTTACAAATTCTGTTGTGTGAACAGACCAGCAGTGATATCACACACTAGGCTTCCTGTTCATTAGCGGCTTCTAATGAGCATGTGTGCCGATGACTCATCATGAATGTTTGACTTCTGATAAACTCTAGCCTAAGGGGTTAAATGACTGCAATCTCTTAAAGGACTTCTATGCACAACTCTATAGCTCTATTACAAAAACTTATGAGTAAAACAAAACATATATACTAACTTTCCATAGACAGCAATTTCCAGCATTCCCACTGTAAAAAAAAAAAAATTGTTGGTTTAACTTAAAAAAATGAAGTAACCTGGTTGCCTTAACATTTTTAAGTTCATTGAAATGAAAAAATTGAGTTATATTAATAAAATGAAGGAGATCGATTTAATCATCAGAAACTCAAAATATTATGTTATCTGAACTACGTAAAATTATCTTTAAGTTGATTTGACAAAAAGAAAAAGTGTTGTGATTACAAATCATGAAAATATTTTTTTACACAGTAAGCAATTTTGCTTTCTAAGATAACTTTTTTAGTATGTGTGTAAATTAGTAAATAATAAATAAATATACTTTTTAATTATATATATATATATATATATATATATAATTTTTTAATGTATTATTTACACACAAATATATTCAGATACACAATATAAATAATATATTAAAAAATGGTAAACACATACAGTATGTATAGAAATAAAAACTTTAGTGTATATTTGTTAAATAGTTTATTTCATTTTAAAGTTTTTTTTCTGGTATATTTACAGACTTGGATGGGAATAACCTTGTCGGTGTAAGTGCTGAAGTCTGTGCAGAGGCTCCAGATCTCAAAGGCGTCACAACCAGATTGTTCAAATGGAGTATCTGATACAGCATGAACAGGGAAACGCTATTAAAAATGCAGACCTGTGGAGAGACGTGACGATGTGTGGGCTTACTGGTCTGCCTTTTTTTCACCTCTATGACACCACAAGGTCACTTTTAATCCTTCCTTTAATCTTGTCTCCCACCTTTTCCTTTCTCTTTTAATGTATCACACACACAAATGCATTACTGTAGCTCACACTGCCCGCTTTGCCCAAAACCAACACATCCCCTCATCCTTTCCACCCTTCCCCATGCTGAGAGATCTCCATCTTTCTTTCTCCACAAAAGGTCAGTAGACAGTCTGCTTTAAGGTCAGTCATCAAAGATATGAGCCATTATGCAGCCTGTTCTCACGTAAATGCGTCTCTATAGCACGCATTGTGTTTTATCATGCAATTTAAATATGAAACGTTTTATATTTTACGTGCATATGATACACAGTTTTCACGTGCATTTGATATGCAGTTCATTTGCGTGTAGTACACATCGTATCACACATCTTACCCAAACGTACACTCTAAAAATGCTGGGTTGTTTTAACCCAATTTTGGGTAAAATATGGACAAACCCAGCCATTGGGTTAAAAATGTAACCCAATGGTTGGGTTTGTCCATATTTCACCCAAAATTGGGTTAAAACAACCCAGCGTATTTTAGAGTGTATAATACACACACACCACCCACACCACTACTAAACCTACCGTAACCAACCTGTGCACGTAAAAACTAATTTCGCGTATAAATTGCATCGATAAAACACACTGCGTGCTATAGAGACGCATTCAGTGTGATCGATCGGGTTGCATTAGCAACACTTTACTGACTTCTAGAAAATACACAAAAGCTGCTGAATGTCTGAGAGCACAAGATTTAGTCAATGTCTTGCTTGAGTTTTATGAATCGTTGAAATGCCAGAAGTTTCCTTCTGAAATAGACACTTATATCTAAGCAATTACAAATTCTACTTAGAAAGTAACTAATTCAAAAAGAGTTTGACGTTATCATGTCGCAAACAGCAACTGAACAAAGTAAGACTAATTTAACATTGAAAAAAATATATTGGAGGACAAATGCATATAGAAAAGACTTTGAAAAATGTAAATAGAATGAAAATATTTACTAGAGTTTAATTATTTAACACCATTTCTCAAATCTCTGAGAATTTAAATCTCTGCTATAATGATGCATTAGTTTTTTGTTGTTTTTTTATCAGTGTGACGGTGTAAAGTTGTCTTGCACAGAACAGCATGGCTGCATGATGTTATGTTGTTGATGTAATGGGGTTATATGGTAATGCATGTTGTTGTGATTTTTTTCTCACGGGGGACTGAATGAATGTGTTTGTGCTGAGTGACCTTGACGGAGCTTGTGAGCTCAAACTGTATGATGCAGAGCATCACGTGACTCTCTGGAGTTCCGGCACCGCTGAGGTTGCTGTGGTGATTCGCGATGCGTCAGTCGACTGGCACATGTAGCATTGAAACATATGTGGCTTCCACAGGGGGCTCAAATGCCTTCCTTCCGCATAGTGGGGGACTGGACCACAAGGATATGCTGGTAATCAGGTCATAAACGATCAGTGCCTAAATCTAGAACCGGTCACCGGATGTGGTTTTGGAAAGGAAGACGGGTCAGCACCCCAATTTCCCATTAGTTCTTTAATTCCAACTCACAACAAGAGGCCCACAGGGACAAATAACCAACTGGGCCAAAGGCACCAGAAACCGCTTGGATTGAGAACAATGACATAATATGACTCCACCTTAACCTCCAAAGATCAAACCGACAAAATAAACAACTCATGAGCCTTAAAATCTTATAAACCTGTTTGGTCTCAAATTTCAACAGCTAACAGGTCTGGCTTTATTTCTGGCTACTTTGATGGGAAGAAAAGAGGAACGGGATTAGGAAATGTTAAATGCCAGATTCACATTTGTGCTTATCTAAATGTGTATTAAAAGTTAAATAAAAATGTTCAAGTTATATTTTAACCAAAAATCAAAAGAAAACCAAAAAAAAAAAATATAAATCATTAAAAAAATAGTTATTTTGGTAAAACAAATAAAAAATAAAAAAAATTGCTAAGCACCTCTCAAATTCACATTTATGTAAAAAAAAAAATAACTAGTGTAATTATTGAAAATATCCTATCCAAAGACAATGAACTAAAAGTATTGTTAAAATTAAAATCAGCATTAAATGATGATAATACTTTGACTTAACCACTAGAGGTCGGCTAACATGGCGACGCATTTTGGTAGATATTTTCCACATAGCAGAAAAATAGACTTAAATACTTCATCATTTCTGGTCATACAGAGTTAAGAAATATGTAAAATATAAACTTTTAAATGTCTACTTTTTTATGTGCCCACCTACAATCAAAATAAAATATTGTACTTTTGTAAAATAAAGAAAATATACATGGTGTGCGTTCTGCCTCTCCGTCTCCGTGAACTTTTTTTCTGGAGCACGTCTCTAAACTTAAACGAGCAATATAATCATTTAAATTTGTACTTTTAAATTATATTATTTAAAACTAAAATAAATATTCTCCGTTTATGTAATCTAAATATCAGCCGTGCTTATTATCGTTCTCACAGCTTATTATTTTCCTAATGTGACACGCCCACGAGAGCTGCTCTAATCGAACGCAAATGATCTGAAGCAACACATTAAACTTGCTTTACAACTGAAACAATATATGACAATTTTCTGCGGTTAAGTGAAGAAAATGACATTTCTCTGAGAAAATCTAAATAATGGCGATAGTTCACCCAAAAACGTTGTTTCTTTGTTGTCTCTTTCAAAGAAATTAGTTTCTTTATTCTATTATCCAAAAATCAAGATATTTTAAAGAATGTTGTTAATCATGCAGTTAACAGTATAGCCATTGACATCCATAGTATGAAACATAATATAATGGAAGTCAATGGCTGCTGTCAACTGTTTGGTTACCAACATTCTTTAAAATATCTTATTTTGTGTTTAATAGAACAAAGAAATAGTTTGAAACAACTTGAGGATGAATATGATGACAAAACTTTTCATTTTTCATTTTTGGGTGAACTATTCCTTTTAATGGTCCTAGTTTGAGAAACATGCCCATGCACCTCTCTAATCTCAGTAGTGATAAATCTTTGCTCACCAGACCAGAGATGGATCTGAACCTGTCAGCAACAGGTTCAGTGTGTTAAGCCTCTCAAAAAACCAAAGCATAGTTGCGGATGAAGCAAGAAAAACGATGTTGGGCTGATCTTCTCAAGCTCATCGGGTTTAAACCTGCTCTGTGAAGCACAACACTGTAAAAGCTTTGTAAACCCTTTAATCAGGTTGGGAGAGAGCAGGACTAAGTGTGTCATAATCCCCTTTAACGGTTCCTGAATTGGATTCTGGCAGAATTACTTATGTGCACATACAGGATTGAAATGATGTCAGTGGCTCCAATAGCTTCCGCAAACTGAACTTTGACAGATGTGTAAACCAGTGACCAAAAACTGAATGGATGTGAAGAGTTCAGATGCAAAAGCCTCTAAATGCCATTTGAAATTTTCTTCTAAAATGACCATTTTTATCAAGCTTGTATATTTAAGTTCAGTAATTTCACTTAAATGGCAATGAAGATTACCTATTAATTGTCATGTAAGTGAAATTACTCTTCATGTAATCTTGCATGTCTATTTTAAAAGACAAAGAGTTTCCATTATTTTGAAAAAAGTTTTAAAATCACACAAATTGATGTGTGCAAACCAGAATATTTAAAGGCAATTTTTTTTTTACTCATTAGCACTAATGTTTCCTAATGTGTACAGTCACAGGACATCTGTTGCTCTGTATTATTAACCAAAAGCAGGAGGCTTAGACCAACCTTCACATCACTAAAAAAGGAGATAATAAACTAATTAATAGAGCCAGAAACGAGATTAGACAAAGACGAGCAGCAACGAAGAAGAAATATGAAGTACTTCAGAAGAAATGAAACAACAGACTCAGACAAATTAAATCATACCATTAATCCAAAATATTACAGTATTTATTGTAAAATGTATTTTTTGCCTATTTTATCCATTTTAAATTTGCTATTTTAAAGGTTCACATCAACATGATCACTTTATATAGCGTTCACGTTAAACACCACGTTCGGATTCTATCAGTTCGGAACTGATTTTAAAGCTAATGTTTGAGGGGGAATCGACTATTACTGATACTAAAGAGCAACACACACATAAGCAAGATTTGCACTATCACATCCTGAAATATAAGCATGTGTTGGAGTGTATGATTGCTGCACTTTTACATGGATTTTTTCCCCCACCAGGCAAAAATTATAAATCTGAGATTAACTATGAAAATGAAAGTAACCACTGATTTCAATCATGTCTATAAAACTTGGATAGTTAAAAAATAGTTAAAATAGTTAAAATTCTGTCATCATTTACTCAACCTCATGTTTTATCATATGTAATTTTATCACCCAACTGCTATACATGCCTATACGGCATGACGATATTAAAAAAATATAAACGACGACATCATAATTTTCTGTTAGGCATGCTTTGAAAAATGTGTATTGTAACTTTCTTCTTTGAAACAAAGATATTTTTATAATAATAGCATATTAATATGTTTTGTAATGTATCAAGTTAGAAGCTTTTCTGTGTGTTTACAATATTAGGTACGATAATTTCTTTAATATATAAGCAAAAAGAGCATTGTACCTGAAATAGAGTTTATCTAAATGAAACTGAAATCGAACCAAACTACTGACATTAATAACTGAATCAAATCATATTGAATTCGAATCAAGTGTTTGTGAATTAAAATCAATTCAAATCTGGAGACGCACATCAAGTCAAAATCAAAATCAGATAAAACAAAACAAAACCAAATCGCAACTAAATCGAAAACTGGAAGTGTATCCAAATGAATCAAAATCAAACTATGGATGAGAACTTATTAGCATGTTTCATGAAGTATGAAAGCTATACTTTTAAAATGATTTGACTTGGGCAAGTGATGAAATCTTCGAACAGCTGTGATGAAAAACAGTAGGATGGAAAGAGATTTTTGAGCTGGCACTCACAAAAAGGAGCGAACTTGGGCTGATTTGAAGTGACCATCTGTGGCATAATGAAAATCATGTTTGCAACTTTGAGTCTCGTCACGAAACAGCATTTATCCGCGCTGCCACGGGCGTACACAATGCGCTGGCAGCTTTGAAATAAAGTGCAGCTTGTTTGACCGAGTGCATACTAAGCACCAAACCGGGACACAATATCTCACAAATGTTACTGCGGCATGAAGGTCAGTCAAAGCTTCAGGTTACAGGTCATACGCTGAGTTTAATTGCCTTCCTAAACTAAACAGAGAGAGGGCAGATGAAAAAAAAGATAGATAGATGGGGAAAGGGAAAGAAATTCATTAAATATTCAACTCCTATTTTGTTCAGTAACACTTCAGTGGAGACGTTATACTGATAATTGGTAAAGATTTAACCGACACTCAACTGTCACTTAACCCTAACAATCCCATTTATCCTGAACCCCCTCCCCCCTCACATTTCACTCTCTGGTGATGAAATGAAGGTCACTGATACACAAAAGTACACAATCACTGCACGTTTGCGAGCGCACGTACACACTTCGTCACACGTTCTCTGAATGATTCTGTATGGAAATTTGATACACAATAGTGCATAATCTGATTATTTAACTGATTTGATTAATTGCATATTCCACTTGCTATAACTATTCAGGTTCACTAAGACAGCTTTGAAATACGACCTGGGCTCTGACTGTCCTGTGTGTTATATATAGTCGTGTGCTACGTGGTACAGGACAAATAGGGTTCCATATGACTATGGGTAACCTTGCTGTATGACCTGGACGCCCACAACCAATCCCCACAAACTATAGCCTTACTGATGGATATCACAGTAAATGATTGTGTTTATATACTAAACCAAGTATTCAATGTAAATGCATCTTCTTTGCTTTCATTCAGGATTAATGACTGTAGGTAATCTGAGGTTGAAGATTTGCACTAGCACAGATAAAATACAGCTTTAATGATTTTTCCACATCTGAGAGTAAACCAGGGCATTAGATGATTACAGCACAAAAAACACAAACACATGATGTTTCTTTGACCGTAAATGAGACAGAAACAGCCCAAACTTCAATGCTAGTGATTTGGAAAAGTAGTTTTTTTAAAAATCAAATCAATAATTTTATCCTGCAATGATGCATAAAATTGATATAGTGACAGTAAAAGACATTTATAAATTACCCAGAAATTTCTGTTTGTTCTTTTAAAGCTACTATTCAAGACAGAATCCTGAAAAAAATGTAGCAGTTTCCACGAAAAATATAAATAAGCAGGCTACATCCAACACATTCTCATCCCAAGACGTCATATTAACGTACGCTTTTGACTATACGTCAACATTCTGACGTCTTTAGGGTACTCATTTAACGTCAGTTAGTTGACGAGCCTATAACGTCATGTAACTGACGCTTTACCTTTAACGTCAGTTAGATGATGCGTGTAGGTTTAGGTTAGGGCTGTTGGAACGAATTCTAAATTCGAATATAATTCTAAATATTTAAAAAATCTATTCAATTAAAAGAACACCTAATCTGGCAACACAAAGTACGCAGTCTTGCACCGGCTGCTGTCGACAAAGCAGCGAGCGAGGAGGCGTCGTATGCATTTAAATGGATTCTATGACGAGGTTGGTGAGGATGGAAAAATTTAACATTTCTGTGCAACTGCCCGTTGATAAAATAATTGTTGTCTGTGGTTGTATATGGGCTGTGGCAATAAAAAAAAAGCCGCAACATATGGAAAAAAGAACTATGAATGAACTAGTTAATTTTAAAATGTGTGATCTGAACTTTGAACTAGTTCATGTAGAAAGTGAACTTTTGCAACACTGATCACAATAATAAGAAATGTTTCACTGTGCATCAAATCTTCCAATCATTTCTTGAAGGATCATGTGACACTGAAGACTGGATTAATGATGCTGAAAGAAATACGTCAATGATAACATTTCCTCATTCACATAGATATGGGGACTTAGCTATTATCATAATTGCTGCCAAGTGTGCTAAAATGCCTTAAAGGGAGTTTGGCTACATGTCTCGATTCTGACAGATCATGAGGTAGCTCAGAGTTCATGAAAAAGTCCTGGCACTGCGATGAGCTATTGGCAGAAGTGTCCGCTGAATCTGTCCAGTCTGGGAGGAAGAGCCCTGTTCCTCTTTAACTGTGGAGACAGCGGTGGCTTGATGGGTGGCGTGGCCAAAGATGCTAACAGTGGGTGAAAAGTTTAATGGCCATAACAACACACCATTTACTGCTCGTCATCACTAATTAAGACCAGAGAGGCTGGTGTGGAATTGGCAAGGATGGGGAAAGTCTTACACACAGCTGCTGTTGTCTGTTGAGCAGCTGGAAGGACAGAAACGGTTGACTCCGTTGTGTCTGTTCTGTCCAGGTCACTAATTGTCTCAGTGGCTGGTGCTGTGGTGCGATGGCAGCCAGAGGTTGAGGGCAAAGTGTTGACACAGCGTTTGCCAGGTCCATCTGGAGTCCTTCAGAAAGGTCCAGACCTCCTGAACTGCTCTCTGGGGGACAGAATCAATGCCAAGTCTGATGTGATTCATTCATACGACAGGAAACTGACATAATACACTCTTAGAAGAAATGGTTCTATTTAGAACCAGTAATGGTTCCATCCCCGCTTCATATATGGAACTCCAAAATGGTTCATAGAACCATTTTTTTTTTTGGTAAAAGGTTCTATTGGCCAAGTATGGAACCCCAGGGTTCTATATAGAACCCAGGGAACCTTTTTTTAAGAGTGTATAGAACCTCTTAGGGGTTCCAAGTACGTAGCGCTGATATAACCTTTTCTTCTAAGAGTGTACAATTCCAGAAATGCACAACTGAACCTTTGTTAAAGGATAACTTCGCGCAAAATGAACCTTTGGTCTAATTACACATTGTTACCTAGTCAACCGTTATCTGAGATTTGTTTTCATGATTGCTGAATGTAAATAGTTTTATCTCTAAAAACAGTTTAGCCTATAATGCTAGTATAACGCTAGTATATAGGGCATTGAGTAATGACAAATAAAAATTCGCTTGTTATTACCACTAACAAGGCTCGAAATAGCCTTGGTAGCATAATCAAGGGTCCCTACGTTCAAGTCTAAGCATTGAGAACTTTGTCAGTGTCCATATCGAAGATATTTTATACACACAGTCAACTTCGCAAATACAGGAAGAAGCCATCTTTGAAATATAGTCTCTACCAGTCGATCTACGAACGCCAATCCAAGTGCGCTGGTAAGATGTGAATAAGGTGATAAGGTGAGCGCGAACAGTAGGCAACATGTACATATTGAAGACAAGAAAATGGTTCGTGTTTGTTTTTTCCGGAAACAACGGACCATATAAGATTCTGCACAGTTCAGCGCACTTGGATCGGCGTTCGTAGATCGACTGGTAGAGACTATATTTCAAAGATGGCTTCTTCCTGTATTCGCGAAGTTGACTGTGTGTATAAAATATCTTCTCATTAAACTGTATGGACACTGACAAAGTTTTCAATGTTTCGGTTTGAATGTAGGGACCCTTATTATGCTACCGTGTTACTGTGGGGCTATTTTGAGCCTTGTTAGTGGTAATAACAAGCGATTTTTATTTGTCATTACTCAATGCCCTATATACTAGCATTATACTAGCATTATAGGCTAAACTGTTTTTAGAGATAAAACTATTTACATTTGGCAATCATGAAAACAAATCTCAGATAACGGTTGACTAGGTAACAATGTGTAATTAGACCAAAGGTTCATTTTGCGCCCAGAGTTGTCCTTTAAGCTCCACCCCATTTGGTTAATGTATTCAGGAAAGCTTTAGATTTGGTCAGTAATATTTTAACTTGGACCTAAGCAAAGGATACAATAAATGGACTGCATTTATATAGCACTTTCACAGACCCAATGGCCACCAAAGCGCTTTACATATTGCCTCACATTCACCTATTCATTCATACACAACGGCGATGTCAGCCATGCAAGGCGCCATCCATCTCGTCGGGAGCAGCTGGGGATAGGTGTCTTGCTCATGGACACCCCGACACTTCGGCTCAGGTCTGAACCGGCGATTAAACTCACCAACCTTGCGGTATTGTAGACAACCTACATGAACCACTGCCGCCAATAACATTAGTGTAAAGGTTCCTGAGAGTTTCTACAATGTTTGAAAACATTTAAACACATAGGATTTCAAGACTTGCATTTGAAAAGACTAAAAGTGTTGTCTGATAAATGATGGATGATAACAGTTGCTACGATAGGATTGGTCAGTAACATTTTTAAGGCGGGCTTAGCAAAGGTCTCAATTAGAGGCAGCACATAGATCCTCACTTAACTCCTCCCTTGCAATAGAAACTGATAAATGTCTGAGTTTAAGGTCAAGAGCTTTGTATTGCTGCAATTATGATTTTGATAGGTCATTATGCCCCAGATTGGAAATTTTCCACGCTGTAAACTCAGTTTCACAGTATGTCACTTTGCCAGCTATTTCCATGTAGCCAGACATCTTACTCTTATTTCACACTGGGGCCATCAGGGCTCCGTAGAAGAACTATGAAAATTAAAATGATTCTCAGCACTGAACGCAGATCCACTGATAGCACCTTAAAAACAGAATAGATGGCTGTTGTTTCTCCGTCACCTCATTTCTCGCATCAGCCCGATGGCAGTACTCAGATTTGATTTAAAACAGTCATATTGTCTGATTTCCAAGAGCCAAAGCAAAGTCAAACCTGGCACTGATCATCTGAAACATTTCCAAGGCTGGCAGAACACACCGAATGGTTTAAATTATGCTGAAATTATTTCTGTAAAACCATAAACCCTTCCATCCCTCCTACAAAGTGGCAGCCATGAACGAGTTCATCCTAACAGACTTAGCCGATATAATGTAGAAGGTTCCCAAGGCAAAGTGACTATAAACTAGAAACACAGGTGCAGAAGCATTCTGCTAACCTTCACTTGCTACTACAGACTATTTAGTCAGCACTTTGCAGATGAAGTGACATGGAATACGTAAAAACATGGGATAAAAATTGTCGGCTGAAGGAGATTTATTCACTAATACCACACATGACATTTCACCAGAGCTTTATCTAGTACAAAGCATCTGCATTCTGGATAAACATCACCTGATTATTGACATCACATTCTCTCAGGGTGGGGAATGAACGACAGGAGTGATGCATAATCATTTTAATGAGATTTTTACTGTTTCTTACCAAAGTCTAATGATGTGAAGTGAAGTGAAGATCACACCAATTCTCAAAAAGCCACATGATTTGAGATAATTTCAGGTATAATGTACTTTCCTTCAGGAAGCACCAATTATTACATTGTATGCTCTTCTAAGGCACAAAGAAAATAATATTCATACCTGCATGTGTATTCATAGTCGGCAGCAGCAAAGCCTTACAAATCCACTGTGTTTTGTGTCTTATAAACCGGCAGAGAATATCAGCTTTAAAGCAAATCTCTCCCAACATCAGAGTTAAACATTTCATGTCTCTCGAGTGGCATTTCCAACTAAAGGTCTCTGCCAAAGACAAATATGCCGTTTTCTCTGAGACAGATAGACAGATACTCTCGGGGCCTGCAAAAACATTAGTAAAATGTTCTAAACTAGCTCAATCTGAGGAGTCCCTGACGTCTTAATTGCATTAGGAAACATTGCATTATTTCTTCATTCTGTATAGTGGTTTGATGGAAGTCGACGTAACGGTCAAAGTTTAAGGTCGGTAAGATTTTTTATGTTTAAAGAAGTCTCTTCTGCTCACCAAGGCTGCAATTTTTTGATAAAAAATACACAAAAAACAGTAATATTGTGAAATATTATGACAATTTAAAATGACTTTTTTATGTTAATATATATTAAAATGTAATTTATTCCTCTGAAAAAAAGCTGAATTTTCAGCGTCATTACTCCAGTCTTCAGTGTCACATGATCCTTCACAAATCACTCTAATATGATGATTTTATGCTCCAAAAACATGTATGATTATTATCCATGTTGAAAACAGATTTTTACATTTTTATTTCAGGATTATTTGATGAATAGAAAGTTCAAAGAACAGAATTTATTTAATTAGAATCTTTTCTAACATTATAAATGTCTTTACTGTAACTTTTGATCAATGTAACTCATCCTTGATGAATAGAAGTATTGATTTCTTATTTATTTCCCCAAAAATAAAATACAAATTCTTACTGACCCCAAACTTTTTAAAGGGTAGTGTTTAATGTAACAAAAGCTTTCCATTTCAGATAAAAGCTGTTCTTTTGAACTTTCTATTCATCAAAGAATCCTGAAATAAAAATGTCAAAAACTGTTTTCAACATGGATAATAATCATACATGTTTTTGAATGACCGATCGTTTCGCTTGATAAGACCCTAATTCATTTAGTCCTTTGAACAGTTTGCACTAAAACTGTCTTTTGGACCTTGAACCATTTGGTTCCCATTGAAGTCCATTATATGGAGAAAAATCCTGGAATGTTTTCATCAAAAACCTTAATTTCTTTTCGACTGAAGAAAGAATAACATGGATATCTTGGATGACATGACTCCTTTAAACGAACTAATTATGAAATGAACGTAATTCATGAAAAATTATAGATTAAAGCTGATAGTAAATAACCGTTTCGAACATCAGCCTCATTCTGCTCCCACGACCCAGGCCCTCGTGTAGCCCCGTTGTGCACGACAGGTCATCTGTGGCCAAAGTCATCACAGCTGTGCTGATTTTATGCAGCTGAAGAGCTGTGTGAGTTTGGGCCAAAGCCAGATCGGTCTGCTCCGGGAGAAAAGAGCGTTTATCCCTCAACAGTATTTTTGCAGTTGGAGTTGCAGTCGTTTAATCAGTATGCCCTGCAGATATCTACATGGGAATGTAGAGCAAGGTCAGAGGTCACTGTACATCCTTCATGCAAAAAACAAAACCAAGAGCAGTGTACTAAAGAGTGTGCAAATGTTGCAGAGGCTTCTGGGTTTTAGCTTGCCTGAGGTGCAAACTGCTGATTTTGTGCCATTACTTCGAACACATCTATAAATCTTTTTGATAAACACAGCTCAAGTCCCAAGGCTCAAGACTTCCTTTCACAGTTCGACGGCCTCCATCCAGGCAAGCTATTTTTCTGCAAGTCATCCAAACCAGCCGAAGTAGAAACTTAAACTCAAGGGAATAAAGAAGACCGGCATAACTAAATTATGATAGGTTTTGTAGCACTTTACCTATTGAACTTTACAATACAAAGGCCTTGAAATGCACAGAATTATTCAATGTGTTGACGTGTTTTCACTGAAACAGGAAGACAGGGCGGGGCATATCAAACAGCCAATAGCGTTTAGTTTATACCACAGCTCGGCCAGAGCTGTTGAGCTTGGTAAAGCCACAGTTCCCTCCTAATCTCCTTCATATCATTTTAAACATAGCATTCTGTGTAATATTCAAATAGGTCTGGTAGATTTTGAAGTCTGAGATTCTAGAGAGCATTTGATTGGACAGAAAATCTGAAGTGCAGAGTGATGTCATCAAAATCATCAATCTATTTTGGTGGAAGTGAGAGACTGTATGTTTGGACAACTTATATGTTCTAAATGCAAATTTTGTCATTGTTTTGGAGTATAGATAACATAAACATAAAAAAACTTCCATTTTGATTTCATGGGGACTAATATTTTAACTAACTGCGCCCACTGACTAGTTGATCCAGACAAAATTACAAAAGAGTGGTTTTGAGAGTAAGGACAGTGGATTTCATGGAAAGGTTATTATTTTAAATCAAGACACCACAGGTGAACAGGGTAAAAACAAGTATATCACCATCCTCAGCTGATTAATCACAGTATATATTAAAACAACTGTTTTGTATTACAAATTTTCTGGAATGTCATGTGCAAATGAGGCATTATCAAATAAAATCAGCACTAATTAGACATCTGAACATTAGATAAAGCACGTTTTAAGCTTTTTAATAGAGGTGGAGGTTTTTACACAAGGTATTTTTGTCAACAGACCAAAATATAAAAATAAAATAACATTTTTTTAAATGATTTGTAAATCCAACATTATTTTTTTTTTCATCAAATCAACTTAAATAATTTATGTAGTTCAGATAATATAATATTTTAACCCTCAGGTGCTCTTCTGTCCGAAACATTTTCTGTTTTGAATTTCTAAAAATCACAGCTTCATCGGAATGTTATGAAACTTGGTGACTTTTATGGCATTATGTATGTGAATACAAAAAAAAATTGAGGTCATGATCTGAGCATGCTAAGTGGTCGTAAAAAAATAGTCACACTTGTGGTCTTCGGTCAAAATGACCCCCATAGGGAATGAATGGGAAATTGACAAAAAAAAAAAATTCTCTGAATTTTTGTATGTGCAATCTACAAATCTGCCACAATTCTAAAAAAAAAGTACACCGCAGGAAAGGGGTGACACTCTACAACATCAAGAGAGCAAAACAGACCCACCCACACACACACACACACACACACACAAACACACTTTTATACACATACACACCAATAAATTTTTATTACAAAAAGTTTGTTTTGAATTTTTAAAAATCAGCTTCATCGCAATGTTACTGAAACTTGGTGACTTTTATGGCATTATGTATGTGAACATACAAAAAAATTGAGGTCATGATCTGAGCATGCTAAGTGGTCTTAAAAAAATAGTCACACTTGTGGTCTTTGGTCAAAAATGACCCCATAGGAAATGAATGGGAAATTGACAAAAACACAAAAATCACAAATTTTATTATTTTTATTTATTTTTTACATTTTTTTAATAAAAAATCGTTTTTGAGATTGTTTCAACTATATATTCAAATCCACCAAAAAAAAGTGTTCATAAACATCTGGGGAATTCACATGCTTCTCCATAGAGAGCTGTACATGTCATCTAGTGGTTACACCATGATTCTACGCTTTTTCATCTATAATGTAACCAGATGGTGCTAATTTTCTTCAAATTTTTTTTTCCTGAAGGACTAGATTCTATATTAAACTAAAATACTGCATTAATAATTTTTTGAAAAAAAAAATATATATATAGAAAAATATTTATATTTTTCTATAGCAAAATAGACCATAAATATTGCATAAATATTAATAAATTCAATCAAATTGTCTCAAAATACTAAATTATAAAGAATAAATATTATAGAACAAAAATAAATTGCATTAGTTTTACTGGGATAGAGGAAATTTAATTTTTAGGTGTCCGGTCACTTTTGACCGGTAAGAGAACAAGTGTGACTCCGAAACGAAGAGCACCTGAGGGTTAAGTTTCTGCTGATTAAATCAATCACCTTCATTTTATCAACTCAATTTTTCCATTTCAATGAACTTAAGTTAAGGCAGCCAGGTTACTTTTTTTAAGTTTAACCAACAGTATTTTTTACAGTGTATAAATCAGTGGTAAAGATATATAAACACACCCATAAACCCATTGTGGTACGCATGGAAATGAATGTTAGCCAGTAACTGTATCCCATTTTTTTTTGTGTGGGAACAGCAGGGAATGTGGGGTCGTCATTGGTCCGGAAGGGATTGCTCCTGCTCTGAGGAGATAAACCCAGACTCATTTCTGCTCTCCATCTCACTGCCGGCAAATTGAAGGACAGATCAGAGCCAAGCGTACCCACAATCAGCACTTCACTCTTCAACAGAACGGCACATTTAATCCCCGCAAAACCCTTTGGGCGCGGGACTCTTCAGGAGTCTGGAATTATATTCTCAGGCCTATGCGGGAAGCACGTAAAGAAAGATGGCAAATGACAATAGCATCCATTTTGTCTCCCTGTTTTGTATTCAATTGGCAAAACACACCATGACGCAGTTCCCGTGCGAGGGCTTTGGTGTTGTAAGGTGAAATCGCTTGTTAAATATGTCAGTTTTTGACTGGAGTAATTATCTTGTTAATTATCAGGTGTGGGGGCTGCGATTCAACGACTGTGAAGCGATCAATTAACAAGCTGAAATCAGTCAGCGGAGGCATGACGAGACAAGACCTCAGGAGCCGAATGCATTTAGCTAGTGCAAGAAACCCACAACTGCCAAAACACAGCACTGGATCGCTGACTGACTTAATCTTCTGAGATGTTATTGTGTAAAAGTCTAAACGCTTCGATGCGAAGGAGAATTTTCGTCTGTCAGTGGTTTCTAAATATTTATCTCCGGTTCATTCCAACTTGGCATTGTTACTCGGCTTCACATGTAGTCTATCAGAACGACACGACAACAGAAATGAATGCGGACAGACTGTTGGGTTCAAACCACATCAAAGCTAGTTTCCATGCCACAAAAAAGTCCAAAATGAACGTCATGATAACGTGTAAACAAACCCCATCTGCACAATGCTCGGGTGGGTTTGAATGCCCTAGTGTTTATTGCGCCATGTGTGAGAAACAGATTGAAGTGCCGTCGGGCTGCAGGAGCCTGTAATGGCTGTGCTGTCTCTGACTGGGAAGCCAGTCCTAATTAGATCATCAGAAAAGGCCACACTGATGGCCGTTATACACTCCCTGGACTCAGTGGCTCTGATATCAGTTTGGGTCAAGATGTAAACAGTGGACAAAACGCTGATGGCGGTACAAACCAGCCAAGAGAATCCTTTAGTCAAATACGTATTGCTGACTATTTTGGCCTTATAAAAAAACTCTATGAAATAAAATGATCTTTTACAGCTAAGGCAAATAAATAGGGAAAACAAAATAAAGTTAACAATAGAAAACCTAAAAAATCACAACTCACATTAAAGTACAATAAATGCATAAAACAGTGCCAGGTAAACAAATAAATAAACCATAAAATACATACATTTGCATATATATATATATATATATATATATATATTAGGGTTGTCAAACGATTAATTGTCGATTAATCGCATCCAAAATAAAAGTTTGTTTACATAATATATGTGGGTGCAGTGTGTATAATTATTTTGTATATATATATATATATATATATATATATATATATATATATATATATAAATACACACACATGCATGTATATTTAAGAAAAAAAACATTATGCATATATAAAATATTTATATTTATATATAATATAAATGATATATAAATCTATACACAGTATATACATGAAAATATTTTCTTAAATATATACAAGCATGTGTGTGTATTTATATATAAAATAATTATACACAGTGCACCCAAATATATTATGTAAATACAAACTTTTTTTGGATGCGATTAATCACAATTAATCGTTTGACAGCCCTAATATATATATATATATATATATATGTGTGTGTGTGTGTGTGTGTGTACATGTATGTGTATGTGTGTGTATACATACATTACAGTTTAAAATTTTGGGGTCTGTAAGATTTTTAACGTTTCTTATGCCCTTATTCATGCACAAAGGACTCAAAATCAACAACAAAAACAGTAATATTGTGAAATATTATTGCTTTTAAATATTATTTTATTATTTATAATAAATCTGTACTATTATAATTAATATAGTTCATAAACGTGTATTATTATAAACATTATTATTATTATTTAAAATAACTGTTTTCTATTTAAAGGTGCTCTATGTATTTTTTAGCGGCCTCTATCAGTGATGTTTCAGATTGCAACCAATTTTTAGAAGAGCGCTCGTACTCTTGCACTGTGGTCGTCTTTTGGTGACATCAGACTTGTGTCGTTCGCTGCAGTGCTGTCGCATAGACTGTATATAAAAAAGGAGAGAGGCTCGGGAGCGTGCAGAAAATCCGAACCCGGAGACTTCACATAGAAATAGGGATACTGGCCTTCAGAGGTAACAGCGAAAACCCGACAAGTAGATCATTGTAATGTGAGATTACAATCCCTTCAACACACATGCAACAAAAAAGGATTCATTTTAGAAGAAAAGCTCCATATAGCACCTTTAAATATATTTTTAAATGTAATTTATTCCTGCTGAATTTTTTGCATCATTCTTCAGTGTCCCTGTAATATGAGGATTTGGTGCTCAAGAAACATTTCTGAATTCTGATTATAATAACAGTTGTGCAGCCATAAGGTTTTATCTTTTAACAACATACCGGCCCATATCAAAAGCACTGTGCACTGACCAAACACTTAACATCTCTTCAACTACATCTGAGAAGTTCAACACAGCAATGGTGAGATAAACCTCACCAGCCACCTTTAAAATCTAAACATCCTCCTACTTCCCTTCAGACAGAATCTTTTTGAGAGAAATGAACGCTAAGAGGTTTATAAGGGAATGACCAGCCGGGTGTCTTTTTCAGGCATATAATACATTAAAACTGTGAAATATGACTAATAATAGCTATTTGAATGAGTAATATAATCAGATTGTCTTTTTATAAGAATATCTTTAGTTGTTTATTTTAGAAATGTTGAAATGGCTCAAATTTGCATGCCGAACTAGCTCACAGTTAGTCACCAAGTCTGACTCATTTAGTTCTGAGCCTAAACCACAATGTTAGTGTGTCACAGACCAGCCAACACTACAAAAACCACAAACCCTGTGCAGTGTGACCCAATTGAATTTGACCTAGAATTTTCTCTTGAAGCTATGAAATATGTTACACATACGACAACACACTTCAGTCAGATCTTTTGCCATCAAAACAATCTCCAACTGGCATTCAAAGTCAATAATGTTGCCTAGCTGAACCCTGTGCAAGAGGCTGATTTGACTAAAAATATACATTAATGGGAAATCTATTCCAGTGTGGGAGAGAGATGCATTTGAACATGCAAGGATCCCTTGTGACTTTACAGAGATCATCAGGAGACATAAATCCTGTGAAGGAATAGAGTGACGGTGATAATTACATCAAATTAAACAGCTGCCACGAACAGCCCCGCCAGTGCCATATTTCGCCTGAGAAAACATCATCTCTTCCCATGCCTGAATGTATATATCCACACATACACACACACACACACGAGAAAATAATTAGTACAATGCTGATTAAAGCTGATTCTTATCGAATGTTCTCAATCTTATGGGCACAAAACTGTTTTGCATAGCCAATATTATGTCTAGTCCTCACAATGGCCAACAGTTACCAACTAATCTAGAAAAAGATTGTTTTTAAGGACATATTTACATTTGTTCATTTAGCTGACGCTTTTATCCAAAGTAAGTCCGACCGATAAAGGATTTTAAAGGCCAGATACCGATACAAATATTTGTTGGTTTTAAAATCCGATATTTCCGATATATTGGCAGATATATATATATATTTTTTCAGAAATGCGCAACAAAACATTAACAGATTTCCCTAACATCAGTTATTTGTCGTTATTTATGAGTTTTAACTAAAATAATATGATAATGCATTTTAAAAAGAAACTTGTTAGCTAGCTTTGTGGTTAGCTGAGTCTACTGATCAGCCATAATTTAGCAATGGATGACGTCATAATGCAAATTGATTTTCAATATAACAGGCCAAGGAGAGATGACACGTCCTCATTGCTATAACTGTCACGCGCTATTAAAGAAATACTTCAGTCACATTGTCAAAAGTTAAAAGGACAGTCAGTCAACTACACTGTAACAGCGTAACGTAATTATTACTAGCTAATTCCGTTTCGCTCTCGGCTTGTTTAACAGCAGCAAAACTGGACATGATAGTCACAAATTTTGTCATGCTTATTTGAGTTAGGAGAACTGATGGGGATGTTTTTTTAATTGTTATTCAAGCAATGTATATTTCGTGACCAACTCAGACGAGTGACCTGGTTTTAAGCGTGTTTCGTTCATTTTTATTTCATTTTTGAAATATTAATTTATCGGCCATTATAACTGCCGATACCGACTAGTTTGGACAATGCCTGAATATCGGCTCGATAATATCGGCCTGCCGATATATCGGTCTGGCTCGAATTCAAAGCGAGTTACAATTGCTATATATGTCAGAGGTCTGGGCAACTAGGGGTTAAGTGTCTTGCTCAGGGACACATTGGTGTCTCACAGTGGATTCGAACCCGGGTCTCTCACACCAAAGGCATGTGTCCTGTCCACTGCGCCATCACCACCCCCACATATAAAGTGTCCAAACAGTTTGTTTTAATAATAAAAACTCATAAGAGATTATTTTAATAATATATAATATAAGAGATTATCTTTCTATCTTTTAGATTATTTAAGCAAATATATTTCAATAATAATATATTAAAAATTATAAATAATAGCTTGTCAGTTTCTACCAACATTTGTATAAAAAAAAGTCATAAAAACGTCAGAAAATTTTACTTTTTCTTTCATCAGAATGTTTGTCCATCTAAAAAAGTATGTGCTTATCATTTTACAGACATGATGAGAAATACAATTTTGCTCATGATCATCTAGTTGCTAGTAAGTGGTGTCTGCAGTTTCAGAATGTAAAAAGCACACGCACACACAAAATAAGATCATAAACTGGGTTTGGTGAAACAAAAATTATCAAGAGATACAGTAAAAATGTGATCTGATGTCTGAACGGCTTATGACCTTTCACCTTTAAGGACTCATAAAGCATATATCCCTCAAGCCCTATTTAAAAACACACACACATGTAATTCCTTCCAGCCCTGCACACACACCCAATTATTGACATCTCAATCACTGCCCTTCCAAACCATCAAACCCTGACAAACACAGACATTCTCATGCATGCGTGCGCACACACACACACACACACACACACACACACACACACACACACACACACACACACACACACACACACGACACAGTGAGAAGCGCAGGACAGGAATCTACTTCTGGCTGTTTATGTCTCTGTGTGTGTGTGTGTGAGAGAGAGAGAGAGAGAGAGAGAGAACACAGTGTCTAGATCAAAGTCATTACTGACCGGTTATAGCTCATTTTGTTTAGTCACTGTTGATGTCAAAGGACGTGTGTAGCTTTTTGCATTGTGCTTGAGTGTTTTCCTCACATACACATTGAAATATAAACACACCTACACTGATATATACGAGAGTTACACTAATGGTCAAAAGTTTAAGGTTCGATCGATTTTTATGTTTTTAAAAGAAGTCTCTTCTGCTCATTAAGGCTGCAATTTTTTGATAAAAAATACACAAAAAAACACAGTAATATTGTGAAATATTATGACAATTTAAAATGACTTTTTTATGTTAATATATATTAAAATGTAATTTATTCCTCTGAAAAAAGCTGAATTTTCAGCATCATTACTCCAGTCTTCAGTGTCACATGATCCTTCACAAATCACTCTAATATGATGATTTTATGCTCCAAAAACATGTATGATTATTATCCATGTTGAAAACAGTTTTTTACATTTTTATTTCAGGATTCTTTGATGAATAGAAAGTTCAAAAGAACAGCTTTTATCTGAAATGGAAAGCTTTTGTTACATTAAACACTACCCTTTAAAAAGTTTGGGGTCAGTAAGAATTTGTATTTTATTTTTGGGGAAATAAATAAGAAATCAATACTTCTATTCATCAAGGATGAGTTACATTGATCAAAAGTTACAGTAAATACATTTATAATGTTAGAAAGATTCTAATTAAATAAATGCCGTTCTTTGAACTTTCTATTCATCAAAGAATCCTGAAATAAAAATGTCAAAAACTGTTTTTAACATGGATAATAATCATACATGTTTTTGGAGCATAAAATCATCATATTAGAGTGATTTGTGAAGGATCATGTGACACTGAAGACTGGAGTAATGATGCTGAAAATTCAGCTTTTTTCAGAGGAATAAATTACATTTTAATATATATTAACATAAAGTCATTTTAAATTGTCATGATATTTCACAATATTACTATGTTTTTTGTGTATTTTTTATCAAAAAATTGCAGCCTTGGTGAGCAGAAGAGACTTCTTTTAAAAACATAAAAAATCTTACCGATCTTAAACTTTTGACCAGTAGTGTATATCCGTACTCTGATGAGTACTATGAAATACTATGAAAATGCTTTGGCATGGTACCAAAGTACCATAGTATTACCATCTAAAACCTTCACTGTACCATCACAGTAATTTTTAGTTCCCATATGCTAATGCACAACTGCACTCCATTCACTTGTGGTAATGAAAGAAAACTGATGTTTATTTCTAACTGGCAACCAGTAATTAAACACAATGCCCAAACCCTGTTCTTCTTTTGGTCTGTTTTTAGCACACAACACATCAGAAAACTGTGACCATACTTGCGTATAAACAGATGTGGATCTGCTGACCTGAAACAGAATCATACACACCTGGTTTCTGATTACAGCCAATTTCAAGCAGAAAAAACACCATCAGTTTATACAAATAGTTTGCAAACAGTTTTATTAGCTCGTTTTCCCAGCTCATGATTCATGTTGAGATGATGAGATCTGTCATATTCACACCAGTCAGAGTGAACATCTTACCTCTGTGACGTCTTCTTATATTTTCGCCTGCAACAACAAAAAACAAATTGATATTTCAGTTTGGGTAAACGCACATAAAGCCTTGAGGCTAGTTGTCACACATTGATATTTCACAGCAACTTTAAGGTTTTGGGTCAAAAGTTTAAATACACATGTATTTTATTTTAAAACAGCATATACACAAAAAGACAGTACTTGCAACAACTTAATAAACACAATAAAGCCAAACTTAATAAATGTCAGGTCAAGTTTTCATTAGTATTTTATATATTGGAATTTTTTAAATTGTTCTTGGTTTCATAAATGTTTCACTGTGTAATTTGTGCTGAATCATACATATAATATATTTCAAATAGGTTGTAGATGGCTTTTTTACATTGCTCAGCATTTCATATTTACAAAGACACTAGACTATATCTTCCCGAATCAGTGTCTATAAATAGATGCTTCTCATTGTGACACAATTTACTCCGTATAATATGATACTGTGTCCAACTTCACAAAAAACAATCAGTAAAACTAACATTTTACAGGGTAATAATGTGTGAAAAGTTAATGAGCTTTTTTAATGCATGTGTCTACTGTATATAAAAAAATAAAAATAAAAATAATCTATAAAAATATATTCACTGCAGTGATGAGAATGACCACTAGTCACAGTCTCTCATGTTTAATTTTACAAACTGGTAATCAGAGTTAACAATATATCTAATATATATTTTAATATATATATATATATATATATATATTAGGGCTGTGCAAAAGTTAATTGCGATTAATCGCATCCAAAATAAAAGTCTGTGTTTACATAATATATTTGTGTGCTGTATATAATTATTTTGTATATATAAATACCTATGCATGCATGTATATATTTAAGAATTATTTCTGTAAATTCTGTAATATATATATATATATACACACACACACATATAATCTATATTATATAAATATAAATATTTTATATATGAATAACACATTTTCTAAAATATATACATGCATGTGTGTGTATTTATACATACAAAATAATTATATACAGCACATACAAATATATTATGTAAACACAGAGTTTATTTTGGATGCAATTAATCGCAATTAATTTTTGCACAGCCCTAATATATAATATATATATATATATATATATATATATATATATATATATATATATATATATATATATATATATATATATATATATATATATAGTTCAGATAAAAAAAATATTCTTCATTTGCATCAATGCTTGTTTCATTAAAGGGATAGTTCACTTTGAAATTAATTTTTGGTATGTTTTAGCTTACCTCAAGGGCATCCAAGATGTAGGCGTCTTTGTTTCCACAGTATTTTCAATTTTGATATTTTTAGGTCAAACCGTTCTTGTCTGTCAGTCATATAATGAAGGTCTATGGTCACCACCTCAAAGAGCATGCACAGAGAAGTCCAAATTAAACATGATTTAATGACTAATAAATGTAATGTGTCATAGGCCATCAATGTGTACTTGCATTTACAAGTCATTAAATCATGTTTAATTTGGACTTCTTTGCAGCATGCTCTTTGAGGTGGTGACCATAGACCTATTATATGACTGACAGACAAGAACGGTTTAACCGTTCTGACTTTGGAAATGAAGACAGAAAAATTATTTCAAAGTGAACTATCCCTTTAAGGCATCCTTGACATTTCTGTAAAAAAGGAAAACAATGACCCTTTTATGATGGACATCTGAACATTTGGTCATCTAAATCCAGTTACTTTCATGAATGCTCGCTCTGTCTTGCACGTAGAGAGGAAATGCCACTTCTCTTAAAACAGCTTTTGGTAAAATATCTGAACTGCAGCTGCTCTCAAGTCATTTGAAGACAGACGCTCTGATTGGTCAACCTAGAGACTGATGACATCACCTCCATCATCAGTTCCATTGCTGCTATTCATGTGTTCGGAGAAGAGACGAGTGTTCTGAATGGATTTGAATGTGCAACGACCTTTAACCTTTACCCTCAGCTTCCTGTCTTTCATCTTACATTCATCATCATCATCATCCAAACCTCTATCTTTGCTCTTACCGCGAAAGAGCGCCTGCCTTTATTACAGCCTTAAACTTTTATAGGTGTTTGCGTGTCCAATGGTGTCGACATGGGTCTCATTTCCCTTGGAGCCGCCAAGGGCACAATTAAATTCTTAATACGCTCAATAAAACGGGGTTAAAAGGGAAATAAAGCAGGAAACAGAACGACTTTGTTTTCATTCGGTTCAGTTCCGCCCCGAACAACGCCCAGATCTTGACCAGTGTCGTTACTACGACGTTGAATGTCCTTGTTTCAGGACAGATAACAGCTGTCTTGTTTCCCCATCTGGGTTCAGAGACCCCGGGCTGACAGCAACTCCCCCATCACGGTGAACGCAGTTGTCATAAATCTAAAACGAATCCTGGAAGATATTTTGCTGTTTATAACCGGGATTAGCATTCAGCAGCTTAATGTGGAATGACACAGTGAGGGATTAGATCAATCCCTTCAACGGCAAACAATAAAATCCCCCGTGCGATAACATACACGGTCATCACGGTCCAAATAAATTCAGAATAAGCTTTTTTTTACTAGCAACAAATGAGACAGCGATAGGAAATAAGTTGCACATGCAAATATTTCATGCTGTGCTTTCATGGCACTTAGTCGTGAGCACGCGGGCATGTTTTTCTGCAACATTAGCACCTGAACTTCACCCCGGATCACATGACGTCAATAAAATAAAACATACAAAACAAAATGCAACTTTGAGATGTTTCAGTCTATTTAGTTGCATTTATTTACATGATCTAGATTCAGTGGGAAAGTCAAACATTACATTTCCCTTCTGTAATTCCTCCACAAATAAGTGAGCTTTGCAATTATTTAGTTTTAATATGCTAGATCCATTTGAAGTCTAGTTTTCAAACAAATGCATTTGAAATGTTGATCAACTTCAAACACTTTTAATGGAAGTTGAGGCTGATTTTGTGTCTGGGAACCGAGCCACACATGAAGAGGATGTTAGTGTTGAAAGTGACCCGTTAACCCTGACCTTTTCACAAATATGCCGCCATCACATGAGAACGCCATCTACTGCAAATCACACATTGAAAACATCAAAAGAAGTTAATAAAATAAGTTTAACTCAATTTTATTATGCATAATAATTTTTTCTGTTTACTTAATGCACAAAATATATTTTTATTTTTTATCTTAATTTGATTAAATTATTTATTAGCATCTTTTATTAATTAAAATGATATTTAATATTCAAATTATATTATTTTACTCTTTCTAATGTATCATCTTATTATGATTTTTAACCTCACATAGAAAAAAAACATTTATATTAAAATATAAATTATTTTAATTAATGTACTTGCATACTTCATATGTGTAATTTTTAATAATAATTTTATTCTTCATATTCTTTTACTCTTTGCAATGTATTATATTCTTATTTTATTTAATCAATGTCCTCACAATGACCCCACAATAAACACGTTATTATTACTATTATTATTCATTATTATTATTAATATTATTTATGCACTTTTATATTAATATTCCTATTATCACTGTGCTCTTTTTTGAATGTTTTAGTCAAATTCAGATTCATAAACATGTTGCTCACTCATGCAGAGAATAAAAGTATGAAACTACTCACAGTCCTCGCAGTCTGAGCCAGATCTTCTCAATCTGATCTGCCTGTAGGTACTTCAGAGAGTTGTTCTCGAAATCCTCAATCTCTTTGGTGGGGGACTCCATGTCAGAAAGAGTCGACCAGGCAAAACGACATGAACAAGTTTGTATCTGGACAGCACGGACGCAGAGGCAGTTTGTAGAGGCAGCAGCAGCAGACGCCGAGTGTGTCACAGAGACAGCTGTAGCACGTCCCTCATCCTCTCTCTCTCTCTCTCTCTTTCTGTGTGTGGTTGTGGGCTTGTGTCACCAGTTCTGGTCAGGTGTACCGAGAGGAGCGCGTATGGCAGCACTGCAGGGGGCCGCTCTCTCCCCTCATGCATATAAGGCAATGGAGAGGAAGAGGAGGAGGAGGAGAGAAGGAGGAGGGGAGGGGATTAAACAACTGCTGTTGATCTCTGTATCAGAGTCTCAGCTCTATGCAGCCACAAACACAAATGGAGAATAAAACCAATGCAATGGACTGCTGCACAGTCTGGGATGAGAGGAGAAACATAAAGGACAGGAGGGAGAAGAAAAAAAAGAGGTTGAAAGAGGTGGACTTGGAGGAGAGGATGTCTCCAGAGTATAAATGATGTGTTTGAGGCTCTGACTTGGATAGTATGTAAACAGGAGGGAAAAGGTCGTATTAAAGGAGTAGTTCACCTTAAAAAAAAACTTTGCTGATAATTTACTCACCCCCATGTCATCCAAGATGTTGAAAATAAATTTTCTTCAGTCGAAAAGAAATTAAGATTTTTGATGAAAACATTCCAGGATTTTCTCCATATAATGGACTTCAATGGGAACCAAACGGTTCAAGGTCCAGAAGACAGTTTCAGTGCAAACTGTTCAAAGGGCTTTAAAGGGATAGATCACTTTGAATATAATTTTTGATATGTTTTAGCTTACCTCAAAGGCATCCAAGATGTAGGTCTCTTTGTTTCCACAGTATTTTCAAGTTTGACATTTTCAGTCAAACCGTTGTTGTCTATCAGTCATACACTGGATGCTAAGGGGGTCCACCAAAAAGCATGCACAGAGAAGTCAAAATTAAACATAATTTAATGACTCAGTGATGGCCTAAGACACCGAAACGAGTGGTTTTTGTGAGAAAACTAACAGTATTTATATAGTTTTTACCTCGTGTAATCACAATGACGTCCAAGTGATCTGAATCAGTTGTGCAATGTCCAACTGAACCGAACTGAATCACTTCAATGTTACGCCAGAAGTGATCGCTTGATGTGATGTCACTCAATATTTACGCGGAAATTTTGTAAGTTTTACCTTTCACTAAACATATTTAGATATACCGAAATTCGATCTTCCATTGCGGTTTCCCGTATGTTCTAAATATGTTTAGTGAAAGGTGAACTTTCCGAAATGTCTGTATATGGTATAAACAAAGAGTGACGAAGGCCAGCGTCGACGCGCAAGATCGGTGCATGCCGTCAGATCATTTTGTCATGGCTATGATTACAAGAGGTAAAACGTATAAATACGGTTCGTTTTCTCACACAAACCGCTCGTTTCGTGTCTTAGGCCATCAATGTGTACTTACATTTATGAGTCATTAAATCATGTTTAATTTGGACTTCTCTGTGTGCATGCTCTGGTGGTCACAGCCTCCAGTGTATGACTGATAGACAACAAACGGTTTGACTGAAAAATGTCAAAATTGAAAATACTGCGGAAACAAAAGACATCTTGGATGCCCTTGAGGTAAGCTAAAACGTATCAAAAATTAAATTCAAAGTGAACCATCCCTTTACACGATTCCAGACGATGAATATGGGTCTTATAAGCGAAACGATCACTCATTTAAAAACAAAAGTAACAAAGTTTAAGTTTTATAAGCTCAAAATACTCGCCTTGCTCTGTTCTGTGATGCGCGTTTGTGACTCTCCTGTTCGAACTCGTTCATACAAAATAAACAAATCTTTTTCAGTGTCATTTGGTTCATTCAACGAGCAAAATTAACGAATTGACTCTGAAAAAGTGAATACTCGAATCTGATCGTCTGGAAGGTGTGGAGAAAACCGTGCAATAAACTCACAGCTTTATTGTTAAAGTGCCCCAATATGCTTTTTTTGTGCAATACTGTATTTAATATAGCAATATTGCCTTTCATGCAATATGTAATATAGCTGTCTGTTAACGGCAAATTTGTAAAGTAGTAAGTGCACGATAAATAAAATTATTGTCTACCAAAAGAAAGAATCGACTCCTAAACGAGTCATCAGGAATTCCAGTCTCACTTCAGTGATCCTGCATACATCATACGGTAACACATTTGCAAAATCCCCGCCTATGGTCTTCATTGGCTGCCAGCGAACAGCGTCTACTTGACCCGCCCTCAAACACCTAAGCTGGTTTGTGTTGTAAACATTTCGAGAAGACACGGTTTTCGCTTGGATTGATTTGGTAAAATCGGCGCAATCATTACTGTACAATCGCTGAGCTTTAGGAAGACTGCGGAGCTTAAATTCAGTTTCATTTCTGACACACACTGTAAACGTTAAAACCAACATTTTCCAAAAACACGTGTCTGCCTCTCAGACACTTTCAGTTTTAGCTCTCAGATATCAACAAGCCTTATTTTACAAGCACATTCAACCACCTAAAGACCACTTTTTATCATGCAATCCATTTCCGATTGATAAAATCAAGTCTCGTCCTACGTTTTCATGTTGATTATCATGCGTCACTTCACAATGTTTCACATTAGTGAAATAAAATAGGCTGCAAAAAGCAATTTCATGCTGACTTTAAAGGTACAACCAAGAATACAAAAAGACAAAAGTATTTTTTGGGTAAACTATAATTAAGTATAACTAGGTAAAAATATGCACTTTTTACAGTGTATTCATGGCAATGTGAAATTGTAATATTGTAATGTATTTTACAATTGTAATGTATGCATTTTGTATTTTATTTCATTACAATATTGTAATGTATTTTGGAGTAGACTCAGCACTTCAGACGGTTTTGTGAATGAAATACTGCAAATACAGTGAAACCATAGCACATATTGTATAAAAATATCTGTCCACCATAAGGTAAACAATGAGAAATATAAAAACCCAGCTGTATTAAACAAAGAGAGGCAGCGCTTGCTCATAAATGTCACTGTGTGTAAAACAGCAGATGGTTAGCAAAGAGATTGTATCTCCGACTAAATACCAGCTACGGCTTGACGTGAAAATACAAATGATATCTTCATAACAACAACTGGAAACACAATGGACTGGCACAGCAGAGGAGAGACGCCACAACCCACTCAGTTAAATCAAGATAGCATTAATATCCGACTGAGCTTTAACTAAAGCACCATTAGATCGAATCGTTTTGATGGTGGTTAACCACACTCCATTAGCATCTGACGCTCAACAGAACATCTGCTCTGTTTGGATTCGTCTTTGATGCATGTGTGGATAATTAATTATAATGGTGACTTTAAAAAAGTCTAGAAGGAAATTATTCTTGGTCGTTTGAGCTGTGGGCAGTTTGAAGTGAGCTTTATTGACCAGAATGACTCGAATCAATGAGGATAAGACCGAACAAGACTTGAAAGTCTGAAGTGATGGACGTCAGGTGAGAAATAGTAGGTGATGAGAGATATGAGAGGGGAAAGGTGTAGGTGGAAGAGATGTTGAGAAGTGTGACCAAGACGATGACCACTGAATTCAGCATGGGATTCTGTGGTAATACTGTTTTTGGTGATCACAGGGAATCAGCTGAAATCAGATTAGTTCAGAGCAGTGAATATTTCCATTAACACATTGAGCCTTGAGCCAAATACTCCGATACGACACATTACACACAATATTTGTATGTTTTTTGGCAATATAGTAAAGCTTTACTGTCATGTAATAGTGTTCCCAACCCATTTTACTCCGTAAATGTGCAGTGTAAAAATTAACTGTGCTTTATCTTAATCAAAAAATAATTGTGGCAACAGATTACAAGCAATATTATTAATTCAATTTAACAATAGAATTGAGTAATAATTAATCATATTAATTCCTTAAAAGTTAACCATTTAAAATGAGTAAAACGAACCAAAAAAAGACATTTAAGTCACCATTATGGTGATTGGTGTTTGTTTTAAGATTACAGTTTTCTCCTTCAGTGATTCTGCTTGTTAACATCAGGTGTCTTCAATGTTGGCAATTTAAAATAAAGAGATCTTAATTAATCTTTGACGTCTGTCTGTTTTTCAGATATTTTTGTTAAATTTTTTGTGTAAATTTTACTCATTTTAAATGGTTACCTTTTAAGGAATAATTTTATTAATTATTACTCAATTCTAATTTGTTCAATTTAATTATTAATATTGTTTGTAATCTGTTGCAATGACTTTATTGATTAGATAAAGCATATTCATTTTTACAGTATGTTTAAAGGTGGTACAAATTATGAAATTGTGACAGGTGAAATTTGAAGCCCACAGACGATTACCACTAAAAATAATTCTAACACACACAAATATAATTCAATTGTCATTACAATATTTGATGGTTTCATTTGAAGAGTTCAGATGCAAAAGTCTCTAAGTGCCATTTGAAATTTTCTTCTAAAATGATCATTTTTATCAAGCTTGTATATTTAAGTTCGTATATTTAATTTAAGTATATTTAATATTTAATTTCACTTAAATGGCAATGAAGATTACCTATTAAATGTCATTTAAGTGAAATTACTGAACTTAAATTCCTATATCTATATCCATGATATTGATCCATAATAGAAGGATGATTGGATGAGGGATGGGTGTATGGATATCCATCTATACAGATGTACAAACAATATCATTTTTACAGATAAAATAGTACTGAATTATGTGTGTTTCACACAAGTTGTAAAATTTGCGCTTCTGTCACTTACAGTGCAACTGTACGAAAATGGTAGGTCGTAGAAAAACTTTAAGACTTCATTTGTAGTGGAGATGTGTATGTTTCTTGAGTAAAATTTTTTTTTATCTAACTTAATTTTTTAAATAATTAAGTCAAAACCAAAACGTGTTAGGTTGTGCCTAAGAGAACCTCACCCATACACACTCTTCTCATCCACTTCCATTGAAGTGCATTACTGCGTTTAATTTTTCTTACAATTTTATAGTCGACAGAATACCCAAATTTAATCTTAGAAGATTAAGAAACACTTTGTCTATGTGCACATTAATTAAAATACACGTGTGCAATATTAAATCTCTAAAAAAGGACAACTGGTTTAAATTTAAAGAAACTAATTTTCCTACAACTCATAATTATGATAATTATCTAAACAGATGCTGTGTGTTAAGACTTGATTTGCCATTTGTAAAGCATGTCAAGAGGGAACTTGAGTTCAGGTTTAACGTGACACGTCTGTACGATCAACACAGTAATAACGAAAGAATGATTGATCGAATCGAAAGCCCATGAAAATGAGGAAAAGAACCAGATAATGGCAGATGTAAGCTTTAAAAATGAAATCACTCTGTGAAACTTGTGCTCAATGTTCCAGATGGAGCAATGAACCAAGCTGAATTATATTAAAACTGTTCATCATAAAAGCTTAAACTCGCCATGTTCTTTCCTGTGTGGATATCTGGCTCACCAAAAACTCTCTCAGCACTTTTTTATGAGAAAGTTTAACTCAAATGAGTGTTCTTCCATTAATTAAACATACACTGTATTGTCCATCCAAAATGATCAGATAATAATGTCTTAAATGTTTATCTGTTCCTCAAAAAAATCCTTTGGTATAACTTTGGAAACAACTAAGTGCAAGGCACATATAATGCTTTAAAAGTTTTTGATGTTTGACAGCTGCTTGTCACTATGAACTGTAGTTGAGCTTCAAAACTCACAAATAATGGCATACAGTTTTAGAACGACATGAGGGTGAGTCATAGACTGTAAAAAATACATTGACGTCTATGACGTCACCCATAGACTTTCTGAAGAACAGTTTTAAGGCTGTTTATGGGGGGTATGGGCGGCGCCATATTGGAAAATCTTGGGAAATACAAAATACAAATGTTCAGATACAGAGGTGGTATGATGTGTCGTGTCAGATCACGGCTGAGACGTCAAATTTACTCGGCGCAGCCGTTATCAGCTGTCAATCAAAGTTAACCGCCCTTATTTATCATACATTTTATATCTAAATACGATCTAAACTAACGAGTTAGAAAAAAATTCACCCTCTCACAGTTGTCAGGCACTCGGAACCTATCGAAAAATACAATAAAAGTCCATGGGACCAACCTGTAAAAGCATGAATTTATGCTGTGAAAACGGACATTTTAACATCCTGTCTATGGATATTTGCTCCCTTTTGGGACGGATTTTAGATGTATTGCAGTTTTTCGCACTTCCGTGGGTAAGCTTCATTTTTCAGATTAGAATGTTGCCACTTGGGGCGAGTATATCTATTAAAGGTGCAATGTGTAACATTTTTGAGTATCTATTAACAGAAATGCAATATGACATCAATAACTATGTTTTCAGTGGTGTCTAAAGAACTTACTTAATAAACCGTAATGTTTTCCCTTAGAATGAGACATTTAGATCTCCATATCCACGGGAATCCCCTTCTATGAAGGTCGACATATTGTGATGTCATGTTTCTACTGTAGCCGAACCCGAACAAACAGCGCTACAGAGCACATTTCGTCTCGCGCAACACCGTGAGTAGTGACATTTCCCTTGTCAGTGGTGTAAAATATGTAGTTGCGTTGTTTCATGTAACTTCAGTTCTTCCCAGCAAACAAATTTAGGTTCTGGGAACGTTCTGGGAACGTTCTGGAACGTTATTTGGTTCCCAGAACGTTCCTAGAATTTTCCCTTAAGGTTAAGGGAACGTTCCTGGAACATTCTCCTTATGTTATAAAAATGGAACATAAAAACAACCTACATGGAACGTTCCTATAACGTTCTTGTTTGAGTTCCCAAAAAAATAACCTCATGGGACCATTCGGGAACGTTAGGGGAACGTTCTGTGTTTGCTGGGTTCTCCCTCGTCGTGTTATGGTTTTGCTATGTGGGGATAAATGTGCTGGTTATGTTTGTGGAACAGCTGATTAGTACTCTTGTCATTGACCGTAATACAGAAACATTACAGGAATCACCAACCCGTCGTTTGCGGTCAAAAAAAAAAGCTTATTGTGTGTAGTAAAAAGTGTGCATGGGATTGCGAGAGGCGCACGCTGTTACAATTATGTCGTTTTGCCTTGATCCATGATGTGTTTATAATTGATTGTGGTACAGAAACAGCGACAATGTTACACACATTTCTCTGCTATTCTCTGCTGTCTTAGACGACGATATGTTTGTCCCGTTTTAGCCACCGTAGCTTCTTCGAAAGAGAGGGGTGAGCAGTGGGCTGAGCCCATAGTGCATCTCACAACCGAACCACTAGATGTCGCCTGAAAATCACACACTGCACCTTTAACAGAATGTAACTTTTCGAGTGAACTATCCCTTTAAGGTTGAGGAGAGAAACTACACTTCCCTAAAGTATGTGCTGTTAAGGGTGTTTTAACAGTTGGATGTCGTGAGATGGAGTTTTTTAAATCAGTGTTGGGAAAAACACGCACAAAGCATGACTGCATAGAATTATTCAAATCTGACCTTACCAAAACAAATATGCAGGTAGAAAGCAAACAGCAACAGATCCAGACATGAATATTTAACAGACAACGAAAATGAAAACCTCTGAGGGGAGATAAACAGAATGCAGTGTGTTCAACAAGCTGGAGTGGGCGAAGTACAGGAAAGAAATCATCGCAGAGATAAGTCTGACCTGTAACCACACAATCAATGGCATTTATTGCTTAACATGTTAGGAATTCTGTAATTGAAATTTTATCGGTTTCATCATTCCTTTCACTGAGTTCATTTAACAAGAACATAATAGAATAAATAAGAATCAGGGAGAGGGAGGGAGGAGAGAGAAAAAGAAATGAATATATCTGCATTATTAATTAACATTGCTGGCATATCTAATCATGCAGTCATTGGTCTGCCTGTGTAGATTGATGACCTACCGGAATATTCCCAGTTCATTAAAAAATAATTGAAAGTGTTATGTGACTAAAACCAAGTAGTGAATTTTTGCACTGTATACGCCTTGGAATATTCATGACATATAGTGCAAAAATAAACATGAATTAATATAAAAATATACACTTTATAATATATATATATATATATATATATATATATATATATATATACACTACCAGTCAAAAGTTTAAGATTGGTAAGATTTTTATGTTTTTAAAAGAAGTCTCTTCTGCTCACCAAGGCTGCAATTTTTGATTAAAAATACACAAAAAAACACAGTAATATTGTGAAATATTATGACAATTTAAAATGACTTTTTTATGTTAATATATATTAAAATTTAATTTATTCCTCTGAAAAAAACCTGAATTTTCAGCATCATTACTCCAGTCTTCAGTGTCACATGATCCTTCACAAATCACTCTAATATGATGATTTTATGCTCCAAAAACATGTATGATTATTATCCATGTTAAAAACAGTTTTTTACATTTTTATTTCAGGATTCTTTGATGAATAGAAAGTTCAAAGAACAGCATTTATTTAATTAGAATCTTTTCTAACATTATAAATGTCTTTACTGTAACTTTTGATCAATGTAACTCATCCTTGATGAACAGAAGTATTGATTTCTTATTTATTTCCCCCAAATATAAAATACAAAATCTGACTGACCCCAAACTTTTTGAAGGGTAGTGTTTAATGTAACAAAAGCTTTCTATTTCAGATAAAATCTGTTCTTTTGAACTTTCTATTCATCAAAGAATCCTGAAATAAAAATGTAAAAAACTGTTTTCAACATGGATAATAATCATACATGTTTTTGGAGCATAAAATCATCATATTAGAGTGATTTATGAAGGATCATGTGACACTGAAGACTGGAGTAATGATGCTGAAAATTCAGCTTTCGTTCTTTGATTTACATCAATGAGACAGACTGCAACAGGTTTATTAGGCTGCTGTCACTTTAAAACCTGAGAACCGGCTTTCTGTGCGCAATGTTTCACATACAGCATGCCGATTACCGAATTAAATTCTCTTTTATGTTTAATGGTCTGATAGTGTGTTCATATAGCACAGTATAACGCTAGCCAAAAGATGCCAGGAAAAAAAACCAAAAAAACAGAAGCTGCGGTAATTTTGACAGCCCAAGAGTTGACAGAAAATGACCCCCCCCCAAAAAAAACAAATCAGGCAATGAAAACCTGCAGTCATTACATTCTTAAACTTCTGTGTCTTATACACCAATAACAACATGACTAGTGATATCCACTACCTTAAATTCAAGGGCACCACAAAGCCAAAGGACACAAATACAAAGCTCGACCGGACAAGCTAATTAACATCCAGCCAGTGCATGAATTATTGAGTTTTTAATCCCGTCAGCTCACAGTAGGGTCTGCACCGGGCAGGTCAGGTGACTTATTGTGGGGGGTTGCAGGGGAGACACTCATATTGAGTAACAAGCCCCCTAAACATGACAGCCTATGCTCTTTGAGATTTGTAGGTCAGAGAAAACAAATACTCTCCAGGGCCTCCTTTGTGGAGGAATAAACAAAGCTTTGAAAAGAAAGGTTGGAGATATCTTTTTCAGGTGATTAATAACCCTACATGCACTGCCCATCAATACACTGAATTTGAATTAAGCAATCTGCAAATAGCTACATTTGAATATATACAAAATATTTACAAGTTAACCTAAAATATTAAATAAAAGTTAGAAAAGTTGAACTTTTTGGTTATTGAACGTTTAGACAAAATTTGAAAAAAGTTTGATATGCGTGTTTTGTTGAGTATCATATTTGATACATCAGGCTTTTATGTTTTATTTAGTAGGATATAGGAGAATATGGAGCTTGTACTCGAGAGGAGGGAAAAAAGGCCTCAATTTAATTCAGAGGCCAAAACTAAGCAAAAATGTTGATATATATTTAACCCATATATAATTATGCTTAGTTGATGGGAAAAAACAGACAACTTAAATAAATAACATATAATGCACATGTATCAGTTGTCATGTATCGCCCAATAATGTCTTAGTCTAAATGATATTTAAATCCTTCGTTTTTTATGATCTTTATTTGATTTTTGATTTTATGAAGCTTTGTGGAAAATATAATGGCATGCAATACAACGATGACTGAAAGATGTACAAATAAACATTTCTCAAAAGCCTGATCTTTCATTTTTGATACTCACATTTATACATGATTTTTTTTTTATTTATAATAAAAAATATGGATGATTAAGGAAACATAGGCTGCTTCAGTCCATTAACTATTCATCTTGAAATATTACAATCTAAAAGTTATTATATTTTACTATTATTATATCTTATTTTACTTTTTATTATATAAAATTGCATGCATTTTTTACAGCAAAAATGCATGCAATTTTACAATTATACTAAAAAGCCTTTTACTTTCTAAAAAGTATATCAATCAGATGACAGAAGCCATGCAAATTGTTGAAATGTTGAAATGATCATGCATTACAAATGTTGGTTACACTTTATTTCGATAGGCACTTTAGACGTTCTACTAATTATAAGTAACTTTTCAACTACATGTCAACTAACTGTCATTAGAGTATTAGTATATTACAGTAGACTGTCAGTAGACTGTTAGGTTATGGTTAGGTGTTAGGAGAATAAGTTTACTTGTAGTCGCCAAGTTACTTATAGTCAGTTGAATGTCTGTTGGGGGACCAATAAAATAAAGTGTTAGCAGATATTAAGCTGACAGTCTACTAATACTCTAATGAGAGTTAGTTGACATGTAGTTGAAAAGTTACTTATAGTTAGAATTACTAAAGTGGACTATCAAAATAAAGTGTTACCCAAATGTCGGTATCAAATATGATCCAGTTGGCCTTATAGGGTTTAAAGGGATAATTCACCCAAAAAAGAAAAGTGGAAAGACATTTTTGCATTAACTTAACCTTTAATGCCAGTTAAATGATTTATATTTGAGCTTTAACTCTAATCCCAGCTGGACTAAAGTGTTGCCCGACTGGCACCTGTCCAGCTCAAGTCTGAAAGCTGTTCGCCAGCCGTCCTGTTTCCCTGCATTCCTGTAAGATCTCCCTCAATCTCGCTTTCATTCACTCAGTTCATTCTACTCAACGGAGCCGCACTCAACTGGAAAATTAGGTTTCTCCACTAAAATGAGCTCTGCCTGCTACAGACCTATCAGAGAGACGGCTGAAAGCTTGGCTAAAAGAGCAACGATAATCGAAAGAAAACTCGAGGCGCGCAGGCCGTTTGAACCAGATGAGAATGGGACGTCCACCTATGTACGCTCCCCCGAGCCCCGGCTAAAGATCGGAGGCGTGCAAAGGTCAAAACATCCATAAGTCAAGAGAGCCATCGGGGGCAGCTGATGTAAGGAGAAACAGACACTCTCCTGAAAAAAAATCCTGCTGTGTCTCGCACCTCAGACGTAATGAGTTCATTCAGAGGAGATGAACCTCGGCCTGCTGTGTTACACATGAATTTGCTCCAGAGGAAAGAGGGAGAAAGAGAATGGAGCGAGAAATGAATCCTCTCCAAACAACATCATTAGAAAGGGAAAAATGCATAGGTGCATGACTGCAGTCTGTTTTCCATGCAGGAGAAAATAGACAGATAGTTAAGAAAGATTTGGAATAAACCATTTTTTTGATAAGCAATTAATCTGTCAATCAGACTTGCATTGAAGGAGGAACCTGGGCTCTTATGACTTTAGCCAGCAATCATCTAGCATCTACTAAGGCCCCATCCACTACTGCGTTTTCGTTTAAAAACGGAGACCTTTTACTACGTTTGCACCTCCCATCCAGACTAAAATGGAAAAAGCGAAGACCTAAAACGGAGAAGTTTAGAAACGCTGCAGCTCCGTAGGGTGTTTTAGTTAAGACGGGACAAAACGATGACGCAGAGGCTCACGCTCGGCTCTATGATTGGGTTTCATCAGTCATGACGTGTCCTTCTCTGATTCATCAGCCACCCATCACATGACCCATTTCCTGTTTACACCGGCACGCGCATGCCAAGTGAATGGTCATGTCATCCGCGTTTTCAGTCGTTTTAATGTGGACGGAGATCAATTCTAATAGGCAGATAAAACGCTGGTTTGGACGGAGATCGTTTTCGTTTTAATTCTCCGTTTTTAAACGAAAACGCAGTAGTGTGGACGGGGCCTAAGGGCCTGTTAACATATTGGGCCCTATTTTAACGATCTGAAACGTAAGTGTCAAAGCGCAAAGCGCAAGTAACTTTGTGGGCGGTTGTTGCTATTTAACCAGCGGGATAAATGCCTCTTGCGCCTGGCGCAAATCTAAAAGGGGTTGGTCTGAAGTAGCTTCATTATTCATAGGTGTGGTTTGGGCGTAACGGGAAATAAACCAATAACAGCGTCATGTCACATTCCCTTTAAGAGCGCGATGAACAAGGTGCGCTTGTTCCGTGGCGCAATACTATTATAACGGCGCATTTACCGACGCGCTTCAATCGGTTCACAGCCGAGGAGATCGATGTTCTCGTCAGGGCCGTGAAAGAAAGAGAAGGGACACTGGGGATGGGACAAACCCACCCAAATTAGCTTCGGGTTAAACATGCATATAATAACTTGGGTAAATGTGTAAGCTTTATGCCTATTTTTCCCATCGTCATAGACACAACAATGATTTTCCTTATATTAATATATTTTTCCTTATAATAATGTATCATTTGCAAAAAGTAAAATGCATCTGTGTAGATGAGAGAATCATCTACAGTGTATGCGTTGTTCACACTCCGTATTATGGCCAAGCATGCGAGCTTAAAAAAAAAGCCCGCTTTGCGTGAGTGCAAAATAGGAATAATAAATGCGTCAGTGAATAAAGTAATTTGCACCGGGTGCAAGATAGAGCCCATTATGTCTTTTGCGCACTCAAGTTCGTTATTACAAATGTAGGCGCACGGTATGCGCGCTCATAATGGATGCTCGTTTTTTTCCAAGCACGTACGCGCCGCATCGAGATAAAAACATCTCAACTTTTCCGAATGCCGCAAGCGCACCATAAGCACATAGTAGGTCACGTGACGAACCAAGCCGGAGCGCAACTGCCCTAGCGCTTTGGAAAAAGGAGAATGCGGAGCGCCCAGCGTTTTCTACGCGTTTTAGGCGCTATATGTGAATCCGGCCTAAGACTGCTCTAGTAACCTGACAAAAACTCAGAAAACCAGAGCATCCACGCAGCACCCATTCACAAAATCTTAGAATTTCACAACAATTTGCTACAGAATTGTCAAAAACAAGCTACTGAAATTTAAAAACATTCAAAATAAAAAATCAGAGCTCAAGAGATCTGAGGTTTCACATGTCATTGCTCCAAAAAGAACTAGAATCAAGAACCAATTTATATCCATGGAGAAATTTCCAGGGTGTTCAACATTTCTCGACAGGTCGTGTAAAGGTGAATGTGTCTGTCATAGAGTAAAAGTCACCTCTTAGTAAATTAGAATAATAAATGCGTCTGACACTCAATCTGTGAGGGTCACGCTGAATCAGTTCAACTCTTTAGTCATGCAATTTTCAGATAAGACTAATGGAAGAACAGCCCTGCCAATCTTAATGTCTTATCCTGGGGGAGGGGGGCAGTTTGATATAAGATCAGACTGGTCTTGTCTAATCACTCACTCAAAAGGTGCTTTATTGGTGCACATGCTCTCCTTGCCCTTTTAATTAAGTTCAAACTCCTCACATTCACCAAAAAACAGCACTATAAAGGCCTGATATACTCATGGTAATGTTATATAGCGTTTCAGCTGTTAGCAAACATCTTGACAGCCTGATTGTGTTCGAAAAGTATTTTGGGGTCTTAAAAGTACAACTCGTGCACTATATTCCAGGTTATCAATACTAGGTCAAAAACCATTGAATTGAGACTATAGACTAGGGATGCACCGATATGACAATTTTGGCCGATACAGATAATTCTTTATATTTGAAAGCCGATAAACGATATATTGGCCGATAAATCTAAATCCAAATTTTTAGACCATTTTTGAGAGCCTGATTATAAAAAATTCTCTTCATTAAAAGTCAAACAAATACAAACACAATTATGATGTTCCTATTTTAATGCCGATAAGACTTGCACTTGAAATCATATTTCAAGCAATTTAAAAGCATCATGTTGAACAGTGCACATCTAAAGTGCCTCAGTTGAAGGAGATAATACGTTATTTATCGGCTTTTAGATATCGGCTAAATGTTCTTGTTGGGCCGATAACGATGAATGATCATTTATCAGCCGATACCAATAATGTGGCCGATATATCGTGCATCCCTACTATAGAGTGAGTTTAACTTGAAAACCAATCTAATTTGTTTCAACTAGTTTAGTTCAAAGAACTGTCACAAAAGTTTAAAGGACGCCACAAACGTCACGTCACAAACTATATTGCAACCAATCAGGTCAACGTGTAATCGTCAACGAGTGGCTCTCTGAGCTGGTGTGAGTGAGTGGAGGCGGGGCTCATTTGGATATCCATAAAACCATGTATACTAAATTAGGCAAGGGTGTAGAGTTACATTCAAAGCTATTTTTCAAGGGAAAAAATTTTTAAACGTCATTTTGGTGTTCAAAGATGAGTTTTATGGGATTATTGTCTACAGAGGGACTTTTACTACTTATTTCTTTGGACCAGTTCTTTTAAAACGGTAAATATGTGTGCTTGAATCAGATTGAAGGACAAGATTATCAGTGAATTAGATTTTTGTGACAATTGTGGCCACTATGAACAGATATTATGTTTGGGTGAGCTATCTTTTTAAATGTTCATTTTGGTCATCCGATATGTTGATCCATTGTATGCATCTATCTGGTGAAGGGTTAAATTCTCTCTATGGGACATCTGATGACAAGGAGGTGGGCTTTGGCTTGGCACATCATGCCATGTTCAGACTGGTTACTTCTCAGCTGGAAGAGGAGACTCTCTCACCTGCAACCCATCACCCTATACCTGCCAAATGTGCCTTCCCAGAGCACCCCAACTGCACAATAACACACTAATAGAACATTAAGGATTCACTGGAGCAGTTTTACAGTGGATATTTATAGCAGCCGATGCCTGGTGCTGACGTCAGGACTAATGCCATACGGTTCTCCCCTGCCTTCCTCTCACAGGGTGATTAATGAGGAGCTGCTCGCTATACAGAACATCACAGTCCACTGGAGACTCCCTGTTTAACACAGCCGGTCGCACCAGTAGACAGCTGAGTCCACATATCACACGGTTTCATCATTTATTTTCCTGTCATTCACTTTCAGAAGGCCACGATGACAGGATTTATGCGTCTGACGTCCATGTGAAATCCGTTCGGGATACACTAGGATTGGAATGGATTAGGATGGTTTACCGAATTGCTGTGAAACTGGGGTTTACGCCATTGAGAAAAAGGGAATTGTACATCATCCTTACCAACAAATGTAAATATCTAGGTATGCTATTCAGATTTTTAAATAAAATGAAAAATATGGTCAAGAAGTGATTTTTTCAAAAGTTTGGACTCACCAACTCAATCAGAATTTTTCAAAATTTCATAATTCATTTTCTAGGGTGTTTTTTTAAACAGTCAGTCAGGACATTCTTTTGTCGTTAAAAAAATAATTATCACATTAATGCTGAAAGTTCCATCATAGCAATGTGATCCAAAAGCCTTTTAGTTAAAGCTGGAACCTTCATTTTTAAGACTAGTCTTTTACTACAGGAAATGCCTGCTGTGATCTGAAACAGAAGTCATGGTTTTACTCCATAGCTCCTAAACAAATCAATAAATCTATATTGGCCTGCCAGCTGTGCTTATAAGCAGAAAACACACAAACAAAGCACTTTATGTGGCATAATCACTGTATAATTCCTGCTATCTGAGCATGTCCATTCACCAGTTTGACCCTACAGTGCTTTTAGAGCTGGTAAAGGAAGTGGATTGGACTGGTTGATCGAGAGCAGATATCAGCACAGATCAGATTGATCGATTCACTCAAAGGTTTTAGTGAGGTGTGTGATTCTCTCCAAACCTTATGGCGGTCTTCTCCATGGCATCGGGACTGTCGACAGAGGGCAGGTCATCAGCTAGAATCTCCTCTGGACTCCGCGGGTCAATCAGGATACCCCGCTTGTCCTTGTCCTTGATCCCGATGCCTGCTGTGATGGCGTTCCACAAAGCATTCTGTGACTTGGAACCTAATGCAACAATCAGAGATCAAAAGCTCAGAGGGGTGTAGACGACAGAATGCAAGAGCGGGGCAGAGTGAAAAGTAGACAGAGAGATAGAAAGATTGAGGAAGAAAAATGTTGTGTCATTTTTCTGTTCTGCCAACATGTAGGCAAGAGGTAAAGGTTCGGCTGGTTATGGTTTGGATGGATGGATGGATGGATGGATGGATGGATGGATGGATGGATGGGTCTGTGCTGTAGATAGATAGTTGGGTTGATGGATGCTTGGTTGGGTTTGTAAGTGGATGGGTGGATGGATGGATGGATGGATGGTTGGTTAGGTTTGTAAGTGGATGGATGGTTGGTTGGGTTTGTAAGTGGATGGGTGGATGGATGGATGGTTGATTAGGTTTGTAAGTGGAAGGATGGATGGATGGATGGATGGATTTGGATGGATGGATGGATGGTTGGTTAGTTGGTTGGGTTTGTAAGTGGATGGATGGTTGGTTGGGTTTGTAAGTGGATGGATGGATGGTTGGTTGGTTGGGTTTGTAAGTGGATGGATGGATGGTTGGTTGGTATGGTTGGCTGGCTGGGTTTGTAAGTGGATGGATGGATGGTTGGTTAGGTTTGTAAGTGGATGGATGGTTGGTTGGTTGGTAAGTGGATGGATGGATGGATGGATGGATGGTTGGTTGGGTTTGTAAGTGGATGGATGGATGGATGGGATGGATGGATGGATGGTTGTTTAGGTTTGTAAGTGGATGGATGGATGGTTGGTTGGTTGGGTTTGTAAGTGGATGGATGGATGGTTGGTTGGGTTTGTAAGTGGGTGGATAGATGGATGGATGGGTTTGCAGATGGATGATGGATGGATGAATGGGTTTGTAGATGGATGAATGGGTTTGTAGATGGATGGATGGATGGATGGATCGATGGATCGATGGATGGATCGATGGATGAATGGGTTTGTAGATGGATGGATGGATGGATGGATGGATGGATGGATGGATGGATGGGTTTGTGGATGGATGGGTTTGTAGATGGATGGATGGATGGATGGATGGGTTTATGGGTGGATGGATAGGCACTTAATATTATTTTATATTATAATATTATTATTAGACACAAACAGAAAGTTAAACAAACAGAAAGGTAGACAATAGAAATAAATTAAAATAGATATACAGACACCTCTGGTGATTAGGACAAATAAATATTTCCGAAACTGACAATCCATGAACAAACATGGCAGGATGCAGTACGCATACCAAGCCTAGACTTCAGAAGGCACACAGACAACATGAATGATTTCGAACACCTCTCATTGCTGTTATGATCACAGACCCGTGGGATTGTGAAGACTGTGAACTTTACTGTGTCACACTCATACCTGTTTTCTCACTGTGCAGGAAACAATTCTAAAGTAAAAGTGAAGTCAACAGCTTTCAATCACGTGTCTGATTGTACATACTCACGTGCGAAGGCGTGCCAGAGGTCTTGAGCTGCTCTCTCCCGCTTCATTTGCCACTGTGGAGGGAAAGAGCAAAACACAAGACAGATGAGTGATGTAGACCTTTCTTCAACAATCATGATGACTCATCAGAAATTACTTTTCCTCGCCACAAATTTCAAGTTTGCCACAACCACACTCACAGAGTTTCCGAAAACAAACATAAAGTACAGAGATTGATTTTCAGATGAAACAGAAAAGTAATGTTGTTTGTTTATGTTGTTTATCTGATGCACATTACAGCATGGATATAGACAAATAATAAATCCCTTCCCTCAGAGTGTGATTTGCCTATCATTCAT
>JAQIUQ010000777.1:0-22500 GCA_030378365.1 Hybognathus amarus | reverse complement strand
AGACGTCAAAGATTAATTAAGAACTCTTTATTTTAAATTGCTAAGCAATTAACAAGCAGAATCACTGAAGGAGAAAACTTTTATTTTAAAACAAACCTAAAACAAACACTGATCATCATAATGGTGACTTAAATATACGTTTTACTCATTTTAAATGGTTAACTTTTAGGGAATTAATTTGATTAATTATTACTTAATTCTAATTTGTTCAATTTATTAATAATATTGCTTGTAATCGGATACCACAATTTTTTTGATTAGATAAAACATATTCATTTTTACAGTGTATTAACAATAATAAGGATGACTACTGTTTTTCTGAATGAATAATAATAATAATAATTTCTATTTTCTTAAGCTCATATTAATGTTTATTATTATTAAGAAAGAAATTATTATTCATTATAATAATATAACAACTATGAGAGAATAATTTATTAAAAATAATAAATTATTTTTATTTTATTGATTTTTATTATCCCTATACAGCATCGAGATCTCTGCGACCATTAAACATAAACAATGTAAAGTTAACCCTCGTGTTCTGTTGAGATTGACATCTGTTTGAACGTGGACCTAAAAAATTACGTTCTAATTTTTTCTCACATTTTCAAACTAAACGGGCTAATTTAATTTTTTATTTATTTTTTTATTTTATTTTTTTTAAAGGCACTTGTAGCAGCTCCATGCTCGCTCACATGAAAAAAAATCATTGCTGGCCATCGAAACACACACATCCACCCACACACACATACCTGATCAACTGTTCTTACCAATGGTGAAGCTGTAGCCATCGATGCTGAAAGTGGCACTCCGGCATTTTTTAAATCCTTGTTTTTTGGAGCTCAGCTCTGACATCTTTAGTTTACTCTGTCCGTCTGCGAGAGGAGAGAAACTCTGAAAACACACTCCTCAGGTGGGAAAGCGTACTGGGAAAGCAGGGAACGTCAAAGATCAGAGAGGATCATTAGAAAAGAAAGTCACAGGGTTGGCATCTCCAGCAGGGACCGCATCCCATCTGTAAAAATCCCTCTTGAGCTCATCATTTAGGCCTGTTTCTCTGTTGCCTGCCTTTCTTACACTGTAAAGAGAATAAACACACAGATGGGAGATGTTTCTCTCTCTCCCTCTCTCGCTCTCCCCTGCCGCTCACACTCTGACCCTTCCCACTGCTAAACTGTGCTTGATTTTAGTCTCTCTCTCTCATTCACTGTTAAACTCACTCGCCCATTTATGTGAGCGCTAAGCATATATGCATTCACTAATCGGAGTCAGTGATACGTGCTGATGTTTATTCGTGTGCCTTCTTCAAGCCCGTGTGGTTACTGTACGTGTGGGTGTGGGCATGTGTGTGTGTGTACAGGTGAATGTGTGTCATGTGCTATTGCAAAAGGGCAACCTTTTTATGATGTTCAAACAAAACACTTTGTCAGAATTGCTGGTTGGATGAGATTAAAAGAAACTTCAAAACAAAACAAGTCTCAAAATCCATACCTTAATGACTTAATTTATAGTTATTCCAAACCTGTATGACTTTTTTCTTCTGTGGAACACAGACGAAAATATTATGAAAAATGTCAGTATAACACTGTTTTTTTTTCCCCGTAAGTAAACATCTAAGGCAATTCTTGGTAACACTTTACGGTAAGGGTACATGCATTATCATGAATTCATGTATAAATTATTGCATGACTTATGCATTTATTCATGCATCATCTCATGAATCATCAGGAACTAACACAAGTTCAACATTTTTCATTCATGACTTCATGAATGAACAACACCTTAATTAAAACATGAACTAAGATGAGTTAACATTAACATCATCATGAATTATGTTTTATTACGCATGATCATGATGTTTTGTTTGTTCACAGTTAAGCCACCATTAATAGCACATTGTTCATCAGTGTTTCAAAGGACCTAGTCACCACTTTAGTTGAGGGGCCACACATATGATGAAGTTATTAATAGATAATGCTTAGTTAATGATGACTTCTGTATTTGATTAACAGAATTTGTGTGCTGTGATTGGTCTATTATGGTGTCTGTCCAATACAGTTATCATCATTAACTAAGCAGTAATCTATTAATGACTTAATCATGTGTGTGGCCCCTTAACTAAACTGACCTAGACAAAGAAAACATCATGATCATGCGTAATAAATCATTATTCATGATGATGTGATGTGTGTATCTTTAATGAAAACAGTTAATGTTTTTATTAAAGGAGTAGTTCACTTTTAAAAAAAACTTTTACTGATAATTTACTCATCCCCATGTCATCCAAGATATCCATGTCATTCTTTCTTCAGCTGAAAAGAAATTAAGGATTTTGATGAAAACATTCCAGATTTTTTTTCCATATAATGGACTTCAATGGGAACCAAACGGTTCAAGGTCCAAAAGACAGTTTCAGTGCAAACTGTTCAAAGGGCTTTAAATGATTCCAGACGATGAATAAGGGTCTTATCAAGCTCATTTAATAAATAAATAACAAAGATTAAGTTTTATAAACTCAAATGCTCGTTTTGCTCTGTTCTGTGATACATGTTCGAACTCGGTCATCAAAATGAACGAATCCTTTTTCTGAGTCAATTTGTTTGTTTCGTTCGTTGAATGAACCAAATGACTCGAAAAAAGATTTGTTCATTTTATAAGCTTTATAAAACTTAAACTTTGTTATTTATTTATTAAATGAGCGATGTTTTATAGAATTATAGTGCAACTCAAGAAGGATCGCCACTAGGGCGCAATAACAGGCATTAGTGTAAACTGTATTCGTCTACAGTCAATGTCCTCTTTAGGTGGTGAAAAAAAAGTCTGCATCCGAAAACTTAGGCTGCTGACTTGTTGCCTCGCTGCCTTGTAGGCAATTACTTTTCAGGTAGCGTTTGTGCAATAAGGTTCCTCACGAAACTCTATGATCTACAGCAAAATAGAGTGAGCTTTGGTGCGAACTAAACTAATATTTAAATAATACAGTAGTTTCTCACTGGAAATCACATCAGAAGCAGAAAACATTAGTCGAAAACGTACATTTACACAAAAACTGACCAGACAACCGCAACTTACAGAAGTACAGAATCTGCACTTCTACGAGTCATGAATGACATTTTGCTGTCAATCTGTGGCTCTGGTCCTGTTGGACCTTACCTGGTCGACCATGATATTTTAATCTCTCGTCTTGAAGCATCTACAGGTTTTAGGGGCATGGTGTTGAAATGGTTTGCGCTATTCTGTTCGCATTTGAAAACTAAAATTACTGGGAAATGTTATGGAGTGGTATTGCAGAGCAAATGGGCGCCATCTAATGTCAAGAAATGAGTTTGCATGTTCACTCGTCTCATCGTCAGCGAAAATCACTTGAAAAACGCTGACGAATAACAAAAATACGGGCCTTAACAGGAACTATTTAACAGAACGGAGCATTTAGTATGCGCAAGCCAAATATTAGTGTTGTGTACTTAATGTTTCTGTTCCACTTAAGACTAGATTTCTAGTATTGAAAGCACACATTTTTGACTATATCTTTCCAAACATGTCATTTACTCTGAGCTCATTTGAGTGACGCAACCATTCACTGGTGTTATGTTACAACCCTGTGGCACTTCAGTTCACTCACTGATTAGACTACGAGCTCTGAAAACCGCACGTACACAAACTCAAGTACCAGCCATTCTCTTTGTGTCACTTCGAATTACATCTTGACATTTGCTTTCATAAATGCATCTAATATCTGGAGATCTAGTATTTGCCCTGTAGCTTTTGGTGCTGTAGATTGTACAACTCAGATATTAAAACTGGTAAATTAGTTATTAGCCACTGGATAGAGTAATTGAACAAGCAAAAAAAAACTGATAATAGATTCTAAAAGCTTTTAACACTTTTGGATAGAGATCCCCAAAACATAACAGTGTTCTCCAACATAACAGGTGAAATAAAAACTTTAAAACCACAACAGAAATGTATTTGGTATATGAGAGAAGACCATTCACCTGAAGGCTACGAGCCAATTTCTGTGTCACTTAGCAACCACAAAAAAATATATATCTTTTATATTTGAGTCTTATTGCTGTGATCTGTTTTCACTAGGATTCTGTACGGTGTCGCAGGTGTGGGATCTAAATCAGATGAGCTTGTTTAAGTGAAAGTTGTCTGGATATATGTTGTCGTAAAGGAGAGGTGAAGGGGTTCTGTCCATCAGGTGTCTTGGCGCATGGTCATAATTAAACTGTCAAATTAGTTCAATCCTATAGAGCTCTGACCCATTCACGCTGTATTAAAACATATAGCACCTGCTAAATTGCTGTGTGGATGTATGCGTGACACTCCCACATGACTGCAATGTGATCTCACACACACAAGCGGAGTGGACCGTCCCCATCCAGCTGTGTTTTTGAGCACCTGTTTTCCAGATCCCCCCTCATCCACCTGCAGAGAAAACAGAGACCAAAGTACAGCGTGATTACCCAGAAACACCTGCTGCAAACTTGCTGAGATTCAAATCTGAGAATGATGATTCTGCATGTCTCTTTCTCACAATGCTCTTCACCTAATGAGTGTTTACACCCCTGCACTATTTATAGATTTACACACGTGTGAAGATGGATCCAATCCTTTATTTTAAATTGTCACAAGAGATAGTTATTTTGTGGTTATTAAACTATTAAACTTTAGTCACTCTGCAGAACACAAACAAAATGTTTAGCAGTGTATGTTAATGCAAAAAAAAAAAAAAAAAAGTTGCCTATGCAAAATTGTTTTACTTTTTAAAGGGGTCATTAACTGGCTTTTTAAAATTTGTATATTGTTGTCTGAGGTCAACTGATGACATTCGCTTGGTTTTTACATTGACAAAACATCAAAATGAATAAGTAATCGGCTATTTTCTACCCTAGTTTTGAGCCTAGCTTTTCAAGGCGTCTCGCACTGAAGACTTGGAAGTAAACGCCCACTGCTGTGAGTGGATAACAGTTTTGCATATTATAATGAGTTTCAACTCACTCGATTATTCAGCGACTGTCATGTTAATTGCTCGGTTGCTCGATCCGATTTGTCATCACGAGGTAGGAATCTATGTTATTTAGCTACGTGTGTAATGCGCGAATCGGTGGGCGGGGCTAAACCGGCCGTGTTGAAGTAGGTGTTGATCTTCTTCAGCGGGGGTGGTGTTTTAACCTCTTTGACGTCATAGTTCCCCACTTTGAAAAACGAGTCGTTCACTGAGCCTGGTGTCAATAAAAGCTTTTATTGGACTAACGAGGACGTTTTCAGTTCTGAAACTTTTATATTCTTATAATATGATGACTTCTTAGATGTCAAATGCTCAAGGAAGATTTGATTTCTCAGTTCATCACCCCTTTAATATGGAATATAAAACGCTTTTCACTGGAAATCTTCCGCAGTATTCTTTCATCTTACTCATATGATATCCCAGCATTAGCAAACGTCAATTATCCAACTAAATCCCACTGGACAAAAGCCAAAAAGTCCCACAAAAGTCCGAAAAGACAAAAATCCCACCCATGTTTTCTAGTTCGATAAGCCATTTCACTTACACGGTAAAAAAAAATTTATTAAATGATTTATCACAAAATATTTTTCTTTTGTCAAATCAACCTAAATAATTTATGTGGTTCAGATACATTTTTAGTTTCTATTGATTCAACCAAATTAAATCTTCATTGTATTAACTCATTTGAACTAACTTAAATTTTTAAGACAACCAGCTTATACTTACTGTTTTTAGTTAAAAATGATTTACAGTGTACATCACAATAGGGCAGAAAATGCTTTAATAGTATGCTTTAATAAAATACTATTGAAAATGATTTAATAAAGCTATTAAATGCTTTAATAGTAAATAGTAAAAACTTTAATAGTATTAAACATAATAATAATAATTGTATTTTACAGTAGAACTGTAAGCCCATAAAGCCTCTATTTTGTGAACAACAGCAGCTAAGTCACTAATAAGTCACATCAGTTTTATTTCTTTTAAACGTGCAGCCATATTATGGAAAAATGGACTTGAATTGAAAGGGGAAGAGATTTCTGAGAACAACAACATACATTTCCTATGGTTTCTTATAATTGCGTTTAAAATAAAATGCGGCTTGCCTATTTTTGTAACCGTCAAAATTCAGTCTGTTCTTCATATAAAGTGTTTGAGTCTCTTCAGAAAATTTGGACTAAAGCGCTTGATGGATTAGTTTTACGATCTCCTTATGAACTTTTTGAAGCAATAAAGTGTCAGTTGTGTAGCTGTCAATGGAGGGACAGAAAACTGCGGAAGAAGGAAAAAGCATACTGTTAGGAACAACATTTGGATTAGTAGCCTAAATAAAGAAGACAATTTTAGCTTTTAAGGTTATGGTGATCTTAAAATTTGATTGTAATATTCAAGGCAAAAAATCATCTTCCCAACACACGCAGCTGTATAGAAAGCAATGGTGTTTTTCTACAGACGTGCACCATATTCAGTCCACAAATTTACTCAAACAATGCAACAACTGAAATAAAAAACCCAGGGTCAGCCCAGACTGGCACGCTGACAGCATGCCAGAGAGAAAGACATACAACTCAAGGACGTTGAGAGCAGAATGAAGCAGGTTAACTTCTCCATCTCTGACTCTGAGTGGGTGTAGCAAGATAAAAGCTTGGTTTATCTGATTCTGAAAAGACCATAGTCCACAAAACCCCACCCAGGACTCTCAGCTCACAGGTTTCCATGGCAACCACACACAGCTCACAGGTTAAAAAAGTGCCTTTTGTGGTTTCACAACATGCATGAACCATTTATCACATTTACAGCTGTTCGGACCCCAGTCGGAGCTTGTGTGGCCGGTTAAACTGTTTCTCTTATAAAGCAATGAGGTCCGTGGTTATTAACCAGGTTTAATTTTTTTTTTGGATAAAAATACCAAATATTTATTCGATATATAATTCAATTAATTCAAATAAATAACTGAATTAAAATGCTAAAAAATTGGTAAATGGACTACATTTATATAGCGCTTTCACAGACCCAATGGCCACCTTTATATTGCCTCACATTCACCGATTCACTCACTCATTCATTCATACAGCAACGGCGGTGAATGTTTAATGTGCTTTACATGTTATACATATTTATATTATTTTAATTATTTAATTATTATTTTAGTCATTGCCTTAGACATTACCGTTCTGTATTTTAACTTGTTTTTTTTCAACAGTAAACTTTCAACAGTGGAATTATCTTTTTAAATAAAAATTTTAAATTATCTATTTAATATATAATTAAAATGCACAAATGTTTTAACATATTTTAAGTTATTTATTATTATTTTAATAATCACCTTAAACATCACCTTTTTGTATCTTGTCTTCGCATCAACCATTTTCGTTTTTTTTTTTTTTTTTTTTTTTGTAGAACGTACTCATTTCTCTTAAACTTCAGGAATCAAGAAATTATTTGCATTTAATTTTTTTTAATTTATTGACAGTAGTTTTCCCTATTTTGTGTTCTAGAAAAACAAAACTATATTTGTCATGCAGCAGAAGTACACAACAAAAATATTTTAGCAAGTGCTTTTTTCTGGGACAATGTTGGGCCTTGAAGTCGACATGGTTGAATGCACTGCTCTAGAGTATAATGGCTCACATTGTACTCAGATTTGAGTCTGCAATGAAAAGTCTAATTTCAATATGATATTCAGCATTCTCATCAAACACTTCCAAATTATTTGATACTGTATATACCCAAATTCATGCCATGTTTCCCAGATTGCCCACAAGCTTCTTCTCCTGTTCATACGGTAATCTCTCTATTGTGCAACTGAGAGTGGCGTTGTTATAACGCCATAACACGCCGTAATTGTATATTACCCCATTGGCTGGAGGTGATCGCGGGCGAGAGCAGAATGAATAGGAGTCTATGGGGCTAAACGGCTAAATGTGTCTCTTTCACCTGCTTGTCGTTAAATTAACATAGATTTTATTGTTGATTCTGCAAGTTCAATATAGATTATAGGCCAAAAGTCGAATGAACGAGTACTTATGTCGTTTTGATTTCTTACAGGTTAGTCCGTTGTTGGCCGGAACATGCTAGCATTCGGCTATTGTGTGACGTCATCAGATTTTTGAACGGATTTTTAGAAGATAAGTGAACTTAAAAATGCAATTTTCAGCTGAGTGTATTATCTTAGCCCTCCCTTTTGAATGCAACTTTCAAATTACTTGACAAAAAATTACATCCTGAGAAAAGTGGAATTCTGGGGGTGAAACCCCATTGACTCCCATTCATTCTGCACTCGACCGCGAGCGCCCCGCATGGACAGAGACGTGTTACTGCAGCCAGTCCAGAACCTGGAAGTATTGCATTCACTTGAAGAAAAAAAATCTACTCTGTTTTTCTGAATTAACGACTTAATTATCTCAGAATTACAAGATAATTTTTAATGGAAAAAAGTTTTTGCTCTGTTTTTCTGAATTAACGACTTAATTTTTCATGAGAAAAAAAGTTTTTGCTCTGTTTTTCTGAATTAACGACTTAATTTTTCATTAGAAAAAAGTTTTTGCTCTGTTTTTCTGAATTAACGACTTTATTTTTCATGAGAAAAAAAAAAGTTTTTGCTCTGTTTTTCTGAATTAACGACTTAATTTTACATGAGAATTTTTTTTTACTGTTTTTCTGAATTAACGACTTAATTTTTCATAAGAAAAAAGTTTTTGCTCTGTTTTTCTGAATTAACGACTTAATTTTTCATAAGAAAAATTGCTCATTCAGAAAAACAGAGCAAAAAAATTCCATGAAAAATTAACACATTAATTAAAAAAAAAACAAAGCAAAAAAAAATGTTTTTCTCATGAAAAATTAACTCGATTAATTCAGAAAAACAGAGCAAAAACTTTTTTCTCATGAAAAATGTACTCATTAATTCAGAAAAACAGAGCAAAAACTTTTTTTCTCATGAAAAATTAACTTCGTTAATTCAGAAAAACAAGAGTAGATTTTTTTCTTCAAGTGAATGCAATACGCCACCGTAGTACACAGCCGCCATGTTTATATGTATTCTTATTAAAGCTACAAAAGTTATTCCATCAAGAGCAGATACTTTTTTGTTTTTCTTTTGTTGTTTGATTCATATTGCAGTAGTGTATATTAGTCTGCTTTTCACTTTAATACACAATATACATGCAATTTATTTACTTGCTGTTTACATTTGAAGAAAAAACGTCTGTGTTTATGTCTAAACTTTGTGTGTTTTTGACATAACCTTGTGTGTATTTGACAGTACAATAACGTGTAAGAGAATTTAGTTTAAAACTCACGGGATGCTTCAGGTGTGTGTGCTCACTGCTCAGAAAACCATATCAGAAGTTTAGAGCTGATATGGCTTTAAAACATAGGCAGATAATAAACTTTAATGATGAACAACTGCATTAGCGATGATAATCCAAACTAACGTTTAGTAGACATTCTCTGTGTTTAGTTCGTTTCTGACAGAGTATAGACGCCCTCTTCTGGAAAGCGCGGGGTGGAGCAGCAGCTCATTTGCATTTAAAGACACAGTACAAACACAAAAACAGCATGTTTTTCTCACCACTCAAAAACGACCATTTACAACATGGCATAATAAATTATCTGAGCTGAAACTTCACAAACACATTCTAGTGACACCCTGAGACTTACTATTACATCTTAGAGATAATAGGTGAAGCAAGTGAGAAGTCCGCAGAGTCTCTGGTGCAAACTCTGAGCAACACAATCTCCTCTGGGAGGTTTAGATTTAGACCTCTGAAGACCTTACATTTATCACTGCTGAAGTACTAGCGTATCACAGCTGTCTGAGCTTTGAACGGCTAAATCACCTGTAAGTGCATTACAAAAGTCATGAGTAAAACAATCCTCTGTTTTCATTTAAGATCACAAAAAGGAGCCTGAGGAGTTTTCTATCGTACTCATGAATGTTTGAGGAGCCTCTAGGCCTTATTCCGAGGTGGAGAGAGAGAAATAAGACGCTTTACGCTCCATCGGTTTAGCTTCGATTACTCGCTCATCCCAGTGAGAGCAGCAAACACTTGTACACTGTAAAACATGATAGCCCCATTAAGTTAAATGAACTTACTTCTTGTCTTTAACTCAAATTGCAATGTTAAGTTGTGGAAATTGAACTCAAGTGTACAAGTTTTAGAAATGTAAATTTAAAGGTATGCATTATGGACAAGCTGAGCCATCGCGGAAATATCGCCAGCGATAATTTATGCGATATGGCTCAGCTTGTCAGTTAACTACGGCTCTTTGTACACAGCAAAAACTGTTAAATGAACACTCTTGGAGTATATGAGTCCACTCTCAAATCCACAATGTGTCTGTCTGTGTAAAATGCGCGTGCACACACGACTTGTTTAAATAGCTACATGTTGTGAATAAATAACAATGAATTGTTGTTGTACCAGCAATATTTCCAAGTTTTGTTTTTCACTGTAGAAATTTCAAATGTCATGATTTGCCAAATGCAAGTAGGCCTACCGGCACCTTTTCCCCACTTCAAGCACTGTACAGTAGCTATGAACTTTTTCTTCACAAAAAGAGTAGCCTACATAGGCTATAGAGCGTAGCATAAGTAGGCGAATTGGGACGCAGCAAAGGATTACGATTTATGGGTCGTATTTTGGTCCGTGTAACGCTTCACAATTCAATTTTCGGACCATAAAATGCAAATGAAAAAAATGGAAACCAGACATTCATTTTTCTTGTTTTTCCAGTTACATTATCAATAGTTGCCTTTTTCTCCCTTTTTTTCAATTTTACTTGTGCTAAATTGTGACTTCAGAAACAAACATTTGAATTAATGAAATCTAACTGATTTTTTAAATTTTCGTCTTGTAATTTGCGCCGTTGGCGGTACCATTAGCATGGGGGCGTGGCCGTGGACTGACTTTACTATCATTTCATTGATGCAACTGCTTTATTTGCAATGCACGTTGAGGAGAAGTTTAAAAGACGGAACACAGGACGAAATGTTTCACTCGTGACAGTTTTTATTGATAATAACTGCACTGTGTTAACCCTTGCTGTAAAAAAATGTCCACATTCTGACAATATTGCCCTTTTCCATTAAAAATTGTTGCCAGTATTTTACTCATCCATTTAGCGAATCTGAGGTGAAATCTACAGTCTATGGGCGAAATATGCTTCTTGTGGTCAGTGTTGTGCCAGTTCATACTTAAAAAGAACTAGCTCTGAAGTTCAGTTCGTGAACACAGATGATAATGAACTAGTTCATGTTCATAGTTCTTTTTTTATTTTTTTAAAGGAACTAAGTTCACATATCTAAAAGTTCATTTGTTAAATGCTTTTTAAGATAGGCCACTATCTTACTCAATCGAACCTACCATCCATACCAGGTGCAAATCACTGCCACTCCAAAATCCTCCTGCCAGCCATCCCCCTGACCGTCACCATGGTTCTGTTCGGCTTTTTAGTGTCCTCCAGCTAAGTCTGGACGGACGGACTTCCGCCCCTCCGTCCTTCCGACCGTCACATAAAAATAAAAAATGAAAAAAAATCACATTCAGTAACAAAAGCTAGTGACGAAAGTGGCACCTTTCAGCGCACAAGGCGAACCTCTTTACCATCCATTGGTCCCCAGTGGACCATGGCAGCACACAAGGCAACACGAAAGTGCCACTCCTCCACATGGCATGGCAGCGTATTTGTTTTCATTTCATAATTTTGAATCTTCCATGTCATAATTTTGACTTTTTATATCATCGTTTTCTGTCTTTTTTCTTGTAATTAATTTGCTTCATTCTTACAGAGTTGTGCTCTGTTCGTTTTTTTGAGGGATTTTATGTGATTTTGCATTTTGCCCTTTGATTTTGCCTTATTGTTATTGTGTTTTCTTGCATTAATGAAAAAAGAAACAAGCTTTTTTATTTATTTTTTTATTGCAGAAAGACATAACAGGAGGAGACTAACACAAAGAAAAATATATTAAAATAGTCGACAGAGAGAACACATATAGTTTCAGGATTTTCATTGTAGGTTAATTTTGAATGATTTTAAACTCATTTGACACTTAAAATGTATATTACAATTGGCAATTCAATTATTTTCATTTTAAAATTTAAAGAACTTGTAAGCCTAAAAAGTATTTTTAAAGTATTTCTGTAAAAGGCTAGGGACAGAAAACGTTTTCTACATGTTTTCTACAGAAAACATTTCCGTAGAATGGCCCATATGAAATAAAAATGATGTATCTGAATCAGAGAGATAAGACTTAAAGTCCCTATAAAGGCAATTCTACAAAAAAAGTTCTAAACACATTATAAATATTATATATGTATTGCTAAAACATATTACAAAGCCTGAGAACTGTGAAGTACTGAAATGTGCAATTAGAGCGTTAAACAGGGCTCTGGAATCAGCTAATATCACCGTCGACAGCTTTCACGCGAGTGGGCGTGGCTTCCACGCAGCGATTTGAGAACAGAGGTAACTGCTCGTTTTTTCAAGATTTTGATAGCTTATTTTATGTACTTGTCGGCTTTTTTATCATTCAAATTTGGCTGGGTGGCTAATAACACATTTTTCTGTGGTGTGACAAACTTAGAACACATACTTAATTTTGACTTTACAAGGACTTTAAAACAGAAGCAGACTGGAGGGCTTACATTTTTTTCCATTTTCAAGAAAAGAAACAAGCTTCCATGGTAAAGTGGTGTGCAGAACATGAAATCCACAGGAGGAAGTTTGGATCCAGATCCAACTCCTCCCACTCCTCCACATGGGAGGAGTTGGATCCAGATCCAACTCCTCCCACTCCTCCACATGGCCCCCTGGGGGACGACCATGGCTAAAAGTAAAAAATCTAAAAGTAAATTAATAATAATATAATAATAAAAAACTAAATTGCGCATAACTCCTAGACCGTTTGAGCTAGAATCACGATTTTCGCATCACTGCGATCCCTGGCTCAAGCCGAACAAGATGTATATCTCCGATTTCCATTTCGGGGACCATGGCGCCCGCCCGAGGCCACACTGAAAGGGGAGCAAGGGCGGGCGCCATGGGGACCATGGCGCCCGCCCGAGGCCACACTGAAAGGGGAGCAAGGGCGGGCGCCATGGGAGCCATGGCGCCCGCCCGAGGCCACACTGAAAGGGGAGCAAGGGCGGGCGCCATGGGGACCATGGCGCCCGCCCGAGGCCACACTGAAAGGGGAGCAAGGGCGGGCGCCATGGGGACCATGGCGCCCGCCCGAGGCCACACTGAAAGGGGAGCAAGGGCGGGCGCCATGGGGACCATGGCGCCCGCCCGAGGCCACACTGAAAGGGGAGCAAGGGCGGGCGCCATGGGGACCATGGCGCCCGCCCGAGGCCACACTGAAAGGGGAGCAAGGGCGGGGCGCCATGGGGACCATGGCGCCCGCCCGAGGCCACACTGAAAGGGGAGCAAGGGCGGGCGCCATGGGGACCATGGCGCCCGCCCGAGGCCACACTGAAAGGGGAGCAAGGGCGGGCGCCATGGGGACCATGGCGCCCGCCCGAGGCCACACTGAAAGGGGAGCAAGGGCGGGCGCCATGGGGACCATGGCGCCCGCCCGAGGCCACACTGAAAGGGGAGCAAGGGCGGGCGCCATGGGGACCATGGCGCCCGCCCGAGGCCACACTGAAAGGGGAGCAAGGGCGGGCGCCATGGGGACCATGGCGCCCGCCGCGAGGCCACACTGAAAGGGGAGCAAGGGCGGGCGCCATGGGGACCATGGCGCCCGCCCGAGGCCACACTGAAAGGGGAGCAAGGGCGGGCGCCATGGGGACCATGGCGCCCGCCCGGAGGCCACACTGAAAGGGGAGCAAGGGCGGGCGCCATGGGGGCCATGGCGCCCGCCCGAGGCCACACTGAAAGGGGAGCAAGGGCGGGCGCCATGGGTCCTCATGATGAATGGATGGATGGATGGAATGGATGGATGGATGGATGGATGGATGGATGGATGGATGGATGGATGGATGGATGGATGGATGGATGGATGGATGGATGGATGGATGGATGGATGGATGGATGGATGGATGGATGGATGGATGGATGGATGGATGGATGGATGGATGGATGGATGGATGGATGGATGGATGGATGGATGGATGAATGAATGGATGGATGGATGGATGGATGGATGGCAATGGATGGATGAATGGATGGAATGGATGGATCGAATGGATGGATGGATGGATGGATGGATGGATGGATGGATGGATGGATGGATGGATGGATGGATGGATGGATGGATGGATGGATGGATGGATGGATGGATGGATGGATGGATGGATGGATGGATGGATGAATGATGGAATGGATGGATGGATGGATGGATGGATGGATGGATGGATGGATGGACGAATAGGATGGATGGATGGATGGATGGATGGATGGATGGATGGATGGATGGGATGGATGGATGGATGGATGGATGGATGGATGGATGGATGGATGGATGGATGGATGGATGGATGGATGGATGGATGGATGGATGGATGGATGGATGGATGGATGGATGGATGGATTTATATTAATTTTGAAGAAAAAGAAGCTGCGGCTACCTCCGAGCCTCCAGTCGCTAAAGCCTGCATCCCTGCAGCCTCATTGCCTTTCCAGCTCCAGTGCTCCGGCCTGCCAGTCCTCCGGCCTCCAGTCCTCCGCAAGCTACAGTCCTTGAGCCTACAGTTGCTCCGGCCACAGTGCTGCAAGCCTGCGAAGACCTAAAAGAGAGACCTAAAAAGGAGACTAAAGTCCATAATGTGTTGGTTTTTAATGAATGAATCTACCAGCACTGAGGCTACACAGAGATCCTGCTTGAGCAGGAACCATCAAACATTTCCCTCGCAGGAACAGCTGGAGAAAACTGCAGAGATACCTGGAACGAGGCCAGACACGCTGTACGACACACACACACACACACCAGCATTCCCAAATTGAAAAATAGCCACATCATACAGTACATGGTTCTGGAAACACATATCAGTGTCAATGGCACATTAGCAGCAACTAAATTCTTACCCGGGAAGAGCGCTGTAGACCAGAATCTGCACTGCTGGAGCCATATTGACGCTGACAGACAACTGGAACGGACAAACTGGGAAACATCAGAACAAAATAAAGAACTGACCAACCACAAGACAAGAAAATAAAGCATCATTGCACTTGCCCACCGGACTCAACTTTCAGTCCCATGACTGCAACGCTGTAGGTCTGCTAACGTCCTATTGAAACAAATTAACAGCTCAGAGAAAATCTGCAAAGAAAGAAAAGTGCCAAAAGCTGCATTGGGCTCCAGTCAAAGTCTTACACCGAAGCAAAACTCACCTTCCCGAAGCCAGATTGTACTGCAAGACAGGACCGGAATAATCAACATTTAAAAGCAGTCAGTTGAAGTCAAATTTCTGCATCTCAAAAGAACCTGCATTTAATTTGCTTTTAATTTATGGTCAGAACATTAAAATGGTGAAACATCAAACTTGACCATTTGATCAAAAGGCACAAATTTGGGATCCATGGAGACAACCCAAATTAACTGCAGAAGACACCAACAAACTCACATATATTGCATAATGCATTTGAAGATGATAGCTTCAACCAGGGGTCATTCACAGCTCACCTGTTTGTCCTGGATTGTAAATAAGTTTGTCTGTTCTGTATGAAGGTCAAAGGTAACGGCTGAACATGATTTTGCTCTCTTCAGTCGTTCTGGAGACCTTCCCTTGAACAAAGAGGAAGATTTATAAATTATAACCACAGCAGGTTATAAATGTGTGTTCTATGTCGTATATATCAGAACGTGAAAATATTTTAGAGGCTCTGTTCACCACAGACCTTATTTCAGGCGATTTAGCAAAAACCCATTCAAAAACCCCATAGGCTTTATAGAGCGAGGGAACCGTAATGCTAAAATGCTAGCTCACTTCCGCGTTTGGCCTACAGAGTGACGTTCGTAACTTCGGCACTCCTCTATAGGGCTTTAAGAATTAAAAACAAACTAAATTAACTTAAAATCAGTACATACCCCAGGAGATTTGCAGGCACTTAACTACACATCTTCTTCACTCACCTCATGAGAATATGCAGCCCCTTAGGAAACAAACTGAAAACATACAGAATTCAGCAACAAGCAATTCAGTCTCCCGTTAACCAAGAAAGACTCTTTACAAATATGGAAACTTACCTGGCAGCTATCGCAAGGGCCAGTGCACACCAGAGAGAAAACCAGAGGATGTATTCAACTCTCCTGCCACCCACAAACATGCTAATGTACACATCTCAATCAAACCCAACACTATTACCATTACTCACCACCCTTGAGTCTACAATGAGCAGGACCCACTGTGACGCATACCTGACGCAAACAAACCACTCACATTTTTATACTCCCTGACACCAGCCCCAGAAGTGATTAACCTGTCCTGAGGTTTTTTTTTCAAATCTCACACAACAATATAACGATGTCTTTATAGGCTACATTGAGAATAATAATGTTTCATAAATCTAGATATAAGAATAAAGAGGGTTATCTAACGTTAGCCTATCCTGCTATACATAGTTCCCACAGGCGAATAATGTCACGTGACCTCCCCGGAGACGCCATCATTTGAGGGCAAAACCGCTGTGTGTTTACCATAGGTTTTTACAAAGTTTTATCAGGAGAGAATGTCGTTTTACAAACAAATATTTATTTTCTGTTTATATCTCTATTATGCAAATCATGAAAAGACAAAGTGAATATATATTATAAAGAGACTATTAAAAAAAAGACAGAGAGAAAATTTCATTCAGTAAATGGTGTGGATCCGCTATTGCAGTAACGAAGGAAGCACTGAGCAATGATTATGCAGCTTTGCCTCAGATACAGTATTTTCATGTGTAGCATTATCTGGTATCGTGAGGAGTTTTCACATTGTGAGCAATTCAGAGATCTGGAAATCACTGGAGGCGTACGATCAGATTGACGTGGGGTTGGTTCGGTCACGTTTGCTCAAGTGCAATCAATGGAAAAGTAACTTATAATAGCGAAGAGGCATGATGCTAATCAAAAGCCATAGCCTGCACAACTTAATTAATGTTCCCCTTAAAACAGTCACCGGTGCTTTTTGTGATATGCATGTACTTGCGGGCGTACATGGTTTGGTGCATGGAATATTAAAATAAATAACTTCGCGTAGCAATTTAATTAATGTAATGCGGAACTACATTATACGCGGGTATAGGGACATAATCTGAGATCGCAATGCTAGAATGTGAGAATCAAACAGTGGAAACAAGGTTGTTTTGTGTTTTTTAATACCTCGTCATTTTGTTCATACAGGACATTTTTCAAACTGCAATGTGTTAACTGTACATGTTTACACTCGCATCTAAACACACAACATTGTGCTTTTGTCGAAACAAATTCTTGCGTGTTTGAGTGAGTTTCTTTCCTTTATCCTGCCAGCCACATAATCTCCGATTGTTGTTCGGACAAAAGCTTAGTCTTCTCACATCCATGGAGTCTATCATGGCGGGTGTAGTGTAAAATCCCGGTTATATCTGGACCTCCGCCACGATTTAATCATCCATTGACCCAGCGGGGGATGAACATTTTCACTATATAGCACGAAACTCATTACACTTCGTTCCCACTCGATATATGTTTCTTCTCATGTCTGCCAATCACGCAGTAATGGCGCGCCGCTAGGCAAATGCCCGGATGTCCGTGACGTCAGTGTGGGAATTCTGGATGGTCTACATGTGATGCATTCACCGGGAGCTGCTCTAAATGTCTCTCTATTATGTAAACATTTTCACATTTTTTGTTTAACTTTAGTTTGTCAGCTGCTTTGTTTGCTCTTTTCCAGTGTTTATTAGTTTTTGCGTCAGTTTTTATTCAATGTTAGAAAATAGTATTTTCACATGAGCTTTTTGATTTTACTTTATTGAACACTGTCATTTCCGAATAGTATTCATCATTAGGAATAAACAAGTTCCACCTTTCGATTTCTCCTGACGTGCATGCAGTGTAAATAAAGCAGTTGCATCAGTGGAATAATATTAACACGGCCACACCCCATGCTAATGGTACCTGCCCACGACGCAATTGCAGAGCGGAAATTAAAAATACAGTTTAAGTTTCATTTATCCAAATGTTTGTTTCTGAAGTCACAATTTAGGCAAGTAAAATTGAAAAACAGGAAGAAAAAAGCTATACTTGATAATGTAACTGGAAAAAACAAGAAATGCGGAGGAAAATGAATGTCTGGTTTTCCATGTTTTCATTTGCATTTTATGGTCTGAAAATTGAATTGTGAAGAGAGTTACGCGGACTAGGCTACCTTATTTTTACTTATGCATAATACAAACGCAAACACTCGAAGCCAGAGTAGGCCTATAATTAAAACACATGGCTCTACACTTATATTTTTAAAGGACACTTCTCAGATGCATTTTACACAGCACTTACAATTTGCATAAATAATGCAATGTATGATACTAATGCATCAAATTTGAAATACAGAAATATGAAAGATGTTGAAGTTTGATGGTAATTAACTACACATGTTACTTACAATACAATTTAAGTAAGGAGTTAAGTTGCAGTGTATCTATGCAGTGATTGACTGTGGAAACTACATGTGTAAACTGTCAAGTGTTACCAAATATGCACAGTTTTTATTTAAACATATTCTACTGGACTCCCTGCATTACTGTACCTTCGTATTAAATGAATAGAAGAAGCAAAGGTTTGATGTTGTGGTGTTTTTTCTTCAGGTCACCCTGCATCATCTGCTGAAGCTGTTTTCCATTGACTCCAGCGCCGATGCCCAGAAGAGACAGTTCGGTGTCCGAGTTCTCCCGACGAGACGGTGTGAATTTGATCAGAACGGCACAACAACATGATTCATTATGGTTGAGATTGATACAATTGCATAAAGCCTGAAACCTGTGTTTCGCAGATATTTTAGAACCCAACAGCCATGATGCAGCAACTTCTGAACACCACCAGACAGCTGACGATTAGGTGCTTACAGACACGCAAAGCCAAGGTGTGAGTGCTGACTTCACTTCACCTTTGCAGCTCCTATTGAACAGCTCAGTGGATGGGCTATAATTAAACCTGGAACATCTATTACATTAAAATGAGTTCACAGTTCTAATCATGTGGACTAAACATTCAGTGTTTCATGTTGCAGTTGCAGAGCTGGAAATGCGAATTGGTCACCAGAGAAAGCGGCAAAGAGAAGACTGGCCTGGAGATTGATAGAGCTGAAGGGCGAACTGGAAGCCTCCCGAGAAAACATAGACTCCTGAAGGGAGAGACACGCAGACTGGATGGACGACCCAAATGAAGGGTCACTGAGGATGATACATGCTGTGGGGAATTTGTTCTGTGTGTGGGACTGGTCGATTTAGGTTTCTGGTCTCTAAGTTTAGAGGCAGTATATTCAGTGCGTGAACTTCTTTGTCCAGCTCAATGTGTCGCAATACTGTCATGACCTATTGACTTTTTTTTATGAATGAAATTTCTTTTTTCCAGAGTCAAGGGCTTACCATCCAGTTTGAGCATTGATGTAACAATACATTGTAATTTGTATGCACATTGTTTCAGAGCAGCTTTACATAACATCAACCTCAGAAGCCCAAAAGTGGAATTCTGGCTGGCTGAGAAAAAAAAAAAACTAGTGTGGCTTCATCTAAAAGCAATTTGTCTCTGCATCTGCTCTCTGCTATATCAAAGCTAAAAGAAGTGACAGAAGGAGTCTGTCTGAATTCACAGTACTCATAAAGAGTCCACAAAGAGTCCCAAACTGACCTACTAATTACAACTATCAAGTGAGGCCATATAATTGATTTCTATTATCCCATCAGTAGGCAATGTATTCAAGATGTGATATTTTAAAGGAGAACTTGCAGTTTACAGTGCTAAAACCATATAAATACTGGCACAGTGGATAAGACACATGCCTTGGTATTTGAGACAGGGTTGGAAATAGCTGTGAGACTCATTGCTACAAAGTATGGGACCTCTGACATATAGCAATTGTAAGCAGTGTTGTGCCAGTTCATCCTTAAAAGAACTAGCTGGAACTAGTAGCAAGATGGTGGTGGAGGTTGGTTCGTGTCATTTTTTTTTTTTTCTAAGGAACTTCAGGGCCATGTGACTCAGATCTGAGTGCAAAAGTGGAGGCTCTAGGCCCACTCCAGAGCTGAGATCTGAGAGAAATCTTCTAGCATGGCATAGCTGCTGACGTGATGGATCTCGGATATCTTGGCTTCTGGGAAGGTCGGAGACCTTCCATTTTAGCTCAGGCTGCATGGCCTGTGGCCTGCAAGTCTAGGAATACGGACTTTTGCACAGAAATAAACGACAGTGGTACCCCTTATGTTTTTTTTTTTTTTTGCACGGAAAAAAAAAAGTCTCTGCCGAAACTCATTTGGAGTTCTGAGATGAGTAAGGGCCATGTGTAGCTTGGTGTCAGTGCGAGAATGGAGGCTCGTCTTAGACCCCCTTCCCAAGACTTGAGGTATTGAGATATTTATAATGGCATAAATGCTACGTGGGATCTCGATATCTTCAGCCCTGGAAGGTCTAGAGCCACTCATTTTTGGCTCAGAGTCTAAGTCCTATGGCCCTGCTCTAGGGAATCCAGAGTTTCGAGAAGGATTGGAGAAACTTTTTGTTTCCACCAGAGGAGAGCCAGTGTTACCCCTTATGTTTTTTCACCAAAAAAACAAAAGCAGACTGGAGGGCTTACGTTTTTTTTTCCATTTTAAGGAGAAGAGAACCAGCTTGGCGTGTGGTAGAGTGGTGCAGAACACCTGAATCCACAGGGAGGAGTTGGATCCAGATCCAACTCCTCCCACTCCTCTCACATGGGAGGAGTCGGATCCAGATCCAACTCCTCCCACTCCTCCACATGGGAGAGTAGGATCCAGATCCAACTCCTCCCACTCCTCCCCACATGGCCCCCGGGGGGTCTATATTTTATATATATCTATATATTATTTTTAATTTAAAAAAAAAAAAAAAATTTAAAAATCTAAAAGTTGCTAGAGAATTGTGCATAAGTCTTCCTGAGGCCCGTTTGGCTCGAGTGGCGTTTCGCATCCACTGCGATCCCTAGGCTGAGGCCGGAACAGAGATGCATGTCTCCGATTTCCATTTCGGGGCCAGTCGCGCCCGCCCGAGGCCACACTGAAAGGGGAGCAAGGCGGGCGCCATGGGGACCATGGCGCCCGCCCGAGGCCACACTGAAAGGGGAGCAAGGGCGGGCGCCATGGGGACCATGGCGCCCGCCCGAGGCCACACTGAAAGGGGAGCAAGGGCGGGCGCCATGGGGACCATGGCGCCCGCCCGAGGCCACACTGAAAGGGGAGCAAGGGCGGGCGCCATGGGGACCATGGCGCCCGCCCGAGGCCACACTGAAAGGGGAGCAAGGGGCGGGCGCCATGGGGACCATGGCGCCCGCCCGAGGCCACACTGAAAGGGGAGCAAGGGCGGGCGCCATGGGGACCATGGCGCCCGCCCGAGGCCACACTGAAAGGGGAGCAAGGGCGGGCGCCATGGGGACCATGGCGCCCGCCCGAGGCCACACTGAAAGGGGAGCAAGGGCGGGCGCCATGGGGACCATGGCGCCCGCCGCGGGCCACACTGAAAGGGGAGCAGGGCGGGCGCCATGGGGACGCATGGCGCCCGCCCGAGGCCACACTGAAAGGGGAGCAGGGGCGGGCGCCATGGGGCCATGGCGCCCGCCCGAGCCACACTGAAAGGGGAGCAGGGCGGGCGCCATGGGGACCAGTGGCGCGCCGCCCGAAGCCCACACTGGAAAGGGGAAGCAGAGGCGGGCGCCATGGGGACCATGCGGCGCCCGCCCAGAGGCCACACTGAAAGGGGAGCAAGGGCGGGCGCAGCGACCATGGGGCCTGGCAAGACCGGACTGATGGACTGGATGGGTAGCAGTGGGACAGTGGATGGACCTAATGAAATGGAGCAATGGATGGAATGGATGATATGATTAAATATAATAAATGGATAAATCAAATATAATGAATAGATGGACAATAAATGGAATCAATAAATAGATGATAGATAAATAAATAAATAGATAGATAAATAAATAGATAAATATGAAATAAATAAATAAATAAATAAATAAATAAATAATGATAAATAAATAAATAGATAGAATATAAATAAATAAATAAATAAAATAAAATATCAAAATAATCAAATAAATAAATAAATAAATAAATAAATAAATAAATAAATAAGTCAAATAGATAAATAAATCAAATCAATAGAATAAATAAATAAATAAATCAATAAATAAATAAATAAATAAATCAATAATCAAATAAATCAATAAATAAATAGAATAGATAAATAGAATAGATAAATAAATACAATAAATCAATAAATAAAATAGAATAAATCAATAAATAAATAAATACAATAAAATAAATAAATAAATAAATAAATAAATAAA
>JAQIUQ010000776.1:897500-1216401 GCA_030378365.1 Hybognathus amarus | reverse complement strand
GTTAATGTATTGCTGAGCGATCCAGTTAAATAATCTTTATATTTACCTGTGTGTAGCTAATGTTAAAACACAACTTAACATTGTTTGGCAAACTTTCTTGTGGCCAACTGAAATGTTTTTATTTTACCTGCTTGACTAATCATCTTTTACCCATTCCACATTTGAAAAATAAATATACACAAGTTGAAGGATTTTGTTTTTCTTTGCTGGCAGGGACGTGAAATAGGTATTGAAGAAACCTGTAGGAACCCTGTTATACAACAATGAAAGACAAAACGATTAAATAAACAGCAAAACCTATTTATTACATTTAAAAAAGAATTGTAAGACTCAAAACCGTAGAGTTCCTCAGATATCGCACATAATTATCATCAATATGAATATTTTTGGTCTTAAGAATACAAAGCGTAACTAAATAGAAAATAGATTTTTCAGTTCTTGAATATGATGCAGTGATAGTAAATTAAGCTGAGCAGATATATTGAATTGTGGCCACACAGGTACCATTTATATCCCCATGTAATAATTAGCCTTAATGATAAAGCCAAATGGCTCATTAGAATGCTCATCCACGACCGTCTGAGACAAAGTACAAGGGTAGGCATATGGTGTGGGATCTGGCTCTGCACAGATGATATTTGCTTACCTTGTGTTGCTAGGTTGTCTTCATCCAGAATGCCCTTAGACACACAACATTGCCCTTGTCTGCTTGTTATTTTATAAGTCGTGGGAACAGGCATCATTCTGTCTAACAAGAACATTAGTGAGAGTTCATCTGTGCACTTTGCCATCAACACAGCCACAATCCGTGACTATTTTGAGCTTTAATTAGCACTATGCTAACTCTATAAGGTGGTTTCTTTGAAGGACTACTAAAGAGGAGTGAAAAGCAATCTCATTTACTTTGTAGTTGTACCACATGGTGGCACTAGTGCTCTATCTCGTTCGCATCTGCAGGAAGCGCTCCATTACCATCACTATGATAAAGTGTTGAAGCAGCCACAGAACACATCGTAGGTACATATGCATTGCTGCGATACAATTAAAATAAATTCATTAATTTCCTTATGCCAGTATCAGCACTCTGTTGAAGTGGAAATAATCGTTTGCCTTTTTTTAAGTTGATTGATTGCATAATGTTTCTGCAGCTGACAAACATTTGTCTTTCGTTTATGGCTTTTTAGATGATGCAAGCTCTTAAGCTTGGCATTATGAATATCCATGACCATGTCCCAAATAAGACAAACAATGTTTAATTTGGAGTAGGAAGAGTGTGTATGCGTGTGGGGTAGGGGTGTGAGAAAAGGCTGTTCTTTGTAAATATTCATGCAGATCATTTTGTGTAAGTAGAACAATTCCCTCTGCTGCAGCCAGACAAGCAAAACAGAGAGAGCATCAGGGGACTGTGTGCAGTCATTTTGTTAAGGAATTTTAACTCTGTCTAAATGCTCCATTCATTTGCTCTGGATTTATGTGACACTTAAAATAAATCAGCTGAAGAATAAACCCAACAAGCTGATTAGTACTAGTCTACTGCTGCTGTAACAGTGAGCACCCACATAAAAGAGCCATGCGAGCAATTGCTACTCTCACTGAGTGTTGTTGTTGCAATGTATTTTTAACAGTATAAGCTTAGAGGAAAATAAACGCACTTTACCTGTAGTTTAGAATGACATGCATAGGTCTTTTCTTTCTTTTTTCTTTTTTAACCAGAAATGTTATAAACAAATATTTCTTTATCAAGTATTTCTCTCTTTTTGGTGAATGTTGTTTTTTTATTTTGAAATATTGTATATAATTTGTGAGGGTGTTTTACCACGAAGATGAAGGCGCAGCAAAATGAACCATTGTGTTACGTTTTTGAACAAAACACTTTTAAAAAGAAAAACATTCTTCCTTAACTAAAACACAAAACGTGAACTTTGTGTTTTAGTTGAGCAAGAATGTTTCTTTTCACCTTGAACAAATCAGTTGAGTGAATGATTCAATGATTCATTCACTCATAAATGCATTTTATCTGTACTACATAGTACAAAATCAGAATGTGAAAAAAGCTATGTCAGAATTTCCAATGCTCACAAAACAGCAGGCAAAAATGACCAGTTGAGTAAAGTGAGCATCCAATGGAATATGTCGCAAATGAAGCCCAAAACCCTTATTTCTCTAAGTCCACAACTTTGTGACATAATGCCGCCGCGTATCCAGGCACTAAGTCCAGAGAGGATGAGCTTTTGAACAAATCATCATTGATAAAGAATAACTTTTTTCGTTCTTGATTGAATCTGTGTATACAAATGTATTGGTTGAGTGAATGAATTCAATTTCTAACTCATAAAAGCAGTTGTTTTTTTCATCTTTCTACTTTCGTTTCAATGATTTATGATTCATGTTTTTTCATTCCTGATAGGGGTCGACCGATTATCGGCCTGGCTGATTATCGGCGCCAATATTAAGCATTTTTATGGTTATCGGTATCTGCCATTTTCAAAACCGTTTTGCCGATAAAATAATTTTATTTCGAAATGCGCTATATTTGGCTCTAACGCAGCCACCTCTGTCGGAACTCACCACTCATCAGACTAGACTTATGTCCCTGCACATCTGATTTGTTGGGAGTCATCGAGTCGGAGAATCAGCGCAGCAAGCTGAAGGCACTGAAAGTTTTGCACTTATACCGAGAGCACTTGCGGACTGGAGCTGGTTCACTGATCATGCATCAGTTGTCTCAAAGTTAAGGCAGCAGCAGTTTTGCTGAAGAAGCAATACCCTGAAGTTTCAAAATACCTCAATATAATAGAGTTCAAATAGTTCAAATATATCGGTCTATTTGATCTGTAATAATTGGTAACGGCATTGGCCCTGAAAATCACATATCGGCTTTACACCTAATTCCTGAATGAATCAGTGTTTATGAACATATCGGCTAAGTGAATGATTCAGTTTTGCACCAAGAGAAAGGTAAGACTTTATTTTTTTCCTGAATTAACTTAAAATTATTTTCCTTTAGGTCATTCAGTTGTAAAAATTATTAAAATGACACCTACTAAAAATAGGGCATATACTAGAAAGTTATAGATTTTTTTCATTTGATGAAAGAACATATTTTACAGTGTGGGCTAAATGATGATATATCACATAATACATGATCTTGCTGTTTACACTAAACTTAGTTATTGGAATGCCCATAACCGCATTTAAATAAATGGCCTATCTCTCTTCGTAAAGCATAATTTGAGCTCAGCCGTCTCTGCAGGGTGTTGGGTGACAGAGTTACTGCAGCTGCTCTCAGCTGGAGCCTGGGCTGCACAGCCAAAGAGACCAACTGCTGAGCATGGGGACCAGCTGAGACTGACCTTTCCGAATTGTTCCACCCGAGCTGGGGACATTGTGCTTGATAAGCAGTGCCAAGCCGAGAAGGGGGTCGCCAGGGGCCGAGACTGTTCTGCAACACACCAATGTTTTGCTTAGACCACGCAGATCCCAGCCCTCTATTGTCTCTATCTGTGGTAATTTGTCAGTCAAAGTTTAAAGAGGATGGAAACAAGCATGGTGAATGACCTTTTCTGTCTTTTGCGTCTGCTGCATCTCCACTTTAGAGCTGGGCTTTTCCATCAAAGGCATCAGACTCTTAATCTTTAAAAAGATTCATATAAGTATGAGAGCCTTATCCTCATGTGCCGTGGTCTATGACTATCTTAACCTTTTTATCAGAAAAAACTGAAGCGAGTTCCACTTCTAATCTGATGCAATGTTGTCTTGTGAATTTCACAGAAGTCTGTAGTAAAAAAAGGATACATTATTAAGCGCAAACATTTTCTCTGGGGAAATAAATGATGTAAAATTGGCTAAAGTATAAATGCATTTGTCTTCAAAAACAACCATTCAAACTAAATCAACCCTTTAATGGAGAATTTTCATTGAAATTTAAAGCCAAAGGCAAAACATTTGCATCCGAAACCAAGGTATAAGTCCTGCAACCATAACTCACAATGATGCAATGGAAAAGTGCAAAAATAAACAAAACAATAACAGTGATCTCATGAGAGCAGGGATATAGACGAATGTAAGTTGCACATGTAAAGGAATGGTATTTGTCTGGTAATGAGCTCTAGGGGCCAGAGCTTTACCATTATCAGCAGTGGTACAGAAAGAGGCCTGCTGAATATCTGTGAGTCACAGTGTTCTGTTCTTTATGACACACTTTGCTTATTTTCTCTCTTAGTTTCACTCCATTTGTTATGCAGTGCCTACATCTGATTTCAAAGAGAATCAATCATTTTAAAAAGTGATTTATGCCATGTGTATGGTGTCCAGAGTAGTAGATTAGCTCTTTAAAGCAGTCTCCAAGGGCTTCAGCCCAGGACCCGTAGGTCAACCATTTTCTTTTTTCAGGGTCACACCATCTCTGTATAAATGACGCATGATGATTGTGGCATAAGGGCTGCAGTAGCTACGAATAAAGAGATTTGTTTCTGAGGCACTTATAACCTTTCTAATTCTGTGATTCTACTGTGACACCTAATGACTAATTAAAGGTATAGTTCAGCCAGAAATTCTGTCCAGTATGTTGTTTTAAAATGATTTTTTTTCATCTGCAGAACACGTTTCAGCTTTTTATGTCCATACACTGAAAGTCAATGGGGTCAAAAAATGTCAAGCTCCAAAAAGGACATAAAGGTAGCATAATCCATACATCTTTGGTGGTTTAATCTGTCTTCTGAAGCCTTATTGGTGACCTCATGACATTAAGTCATGTGACGCACAATAACCGATAGATCCGAAAGTAAAATTCCTGATCCTTTTCTCCATAGCGGAATTGATTTTGAACAATAACTTATAAACCGTTAAAGCTACAGGTTTTTAAATTGATATATGCTGTAGTTGAAGCCATCCAACTGCATTATTTTAGCTTATTTTTTTAAATAATTATAACAGCTGAATTCTTGGTGAGATCTACATTACCGATGACCTCCACCAATCAGAGAATAGATACAAGAAAATACTATCAAACTCAAAGTGTTCTCTAATGCACATGTTCTAATGCACATAAAGTGTTCTGCAAGTGGCATAGTCTCCTTACGCTCTCATACTACTTAAATATTTGTATATATTTACATGTTTTGCAATAAAGGTAAAATATATTGTTTCTATGTCTAAAATCAGCATCTTTAAATCAATAGTTTAATATACAGTATCTCCATAATTGTTTTAATTTGATTGTTATTCACAGTCTTGTACCTTTGTCTTTTTGAGTTTAGATGCAAAATTTCATTTTGGCTTTATGCCTGACTTGATACATTTTTTTGATTAGATTTAATAAAGAATAACCACTTAAATTCCGCTGTTTATCATACAAAGGGAAATAATAATTTCAGAAGACTTGGATTAAACATATCATTATATTGAAGTCCTTTTTGGAAATTTTCGATGCACTAATAATGGACTAATCTTCTTCAGATCTTCTATTGTGTTGGAAGGACATGAGGGTGAGGTAATGATGACATGACTCTCATTTCTGAGTGATCCCTTTATATACTGATCATAGACTAATGAATTCCACCCAAAACATCTTCGAAAAGTTCTTCAGGCTACTCCATGCGTGTCCGTGTGAAATTTGTCAGGGAGAAGAAATGGAAGACAAAAATCCAGGCACTAATGTGCCACTTTCTGCCTTTCTCTGTGACATTCTTACTCCCTCATTATGCTGTCCGTCGAAATCCCAGCGCATTGGAGTCAGAGTGGCCTGAAATGCGTCCCTCTGCCAAGGCCTCAGATTTTGTGGTCACTGGCACTTTATTCAGGCATAGGTCCATTTCTCTGATGAGAAGAGAGCAGCATTCGTAATGAGGGTAAGAGCACTCACCGCAGAACAACTGCAATAAAAAGAAGGAGAAGGAGAGTCGTGTCTGGCTTTGGATAAAGGAGAGTCTGTCGGTTAAAGTCTGCATCTGGTGCAGCACCCACCCCCGCTATGAGGAAAAGAGAGAGGGGAAGAGCTCTCTCAGTCTGCTGCACCAGACAGACAGGGATCAAGGACATTCTTGTTATTTGTGATTATTCCTCCTGCTATCTCCTCTCCTGCCTCTGTATGAGGGAATGGAGTGATAAAGGCAGACGACTCATAGGAGATTTTAAGGCGCCTTCTGTGGGGCAGGATATGGCTGAAGACATCAGCTCGCAATAGCACAGCTCATTTCTCTTCAGTGCCACTGGGTCAGGTGTGCAGGAAACTGGGGTATTTTGTGGGATTAGGGCCACCCTGTTAGCACCCCGTCTATAAAGCTGACCACTGATTTTAACGTATTGGTGGTAAAGCTTGGCCCTTGGTGTGACCAATGGGAATCAGACTGTTTTCTGTCCGCCAGGACAGAGTTTGAATGTTGTTTCTAAGATTGTCAGCTGGGACATGAAATACAGGCTCTGATTTATGACTTCTTTCTTTTTTGGTTGAGCACATAAATGTAATTTTTAGGCCAAGGACACCTTGGAGTAGATCCCCCTTCACACAAATTTGTATTTAACTTCTGTGCCTGATTAGAAATGATAGAATTGTAAATGTATTCTTAATTGTGAAAACACACGCTAATGTTCAAAAAAATAGTTTTTGAAAGAAATGAATAGGCTACTTTTATTCATATAATCATATAAAGATTAAGTAGCACAATGCTTTTTTTACATTGATTATAATAAGATATGTATTTTTTGTTATCAGTCAGCCTTCAGTTAGCAAATTGCATAGCATAGCTTAGCTTTAACTTTACAATAAAGTGTTTTATGATATCTTGACAAGATACCATGACAGTGCTGTGTTTTTGCTCAGACATTGAGAAGGGGATTTCGATTTCACAATTTCGATTAAGCCCCTCTTTGCGAAATGGAAATGTGCTGTGATTGGCACTGCTTAGCCCAAGTTTGGGAAATGCCCCAGTCCCTCTATAACTGCGAGTTCTTCTCTAGTGCAAATATTGAGGATGGCATCAATTTTAAACCAATTCAATCGCAGTTCAGACCCTGACAATGTTAATGGACAAGAGGATCATGCAGAAAAGATTTCATGCGCAAAGCTTGCAAGCACGGATTTCACACGTTTCAGAGTTGATGTTATCCACCATTGTAACAATGATAATGTTATCTATCATTTGATCATTATATTTGTCAGAAAACGAAGGTAATACAAAGAAGATAATCGATCAGTAAATCATGGGTAATTTTCCCAAGGAGCGGTTAAAAGCGAGAGCTTAAAAGCTACAAGCTGTTTTCCATAAAATGTGCAGTGCACAGATAAACATTGGGTTATAATATTCAGGAACAGTGTTTAAAATACATTTTAACCATGCATTTGTCAGCGTTAGGAAGGTCATCTAATTAGCTTTGGAAATGTTGTGAAAAAATCGTCTCTTTGATATAGCGACAACTACGTGCTGCACGATTTACCATATCACAATTGCGATGTCAAGCCTATGCGATTATATGACGCAAAATGCTGCGATTTATGATATAAATTAATAAATGCATGTGTGAACATGACAGCACATTCCCTCTAGCCCCTTTCACACAGCGTTGATCCGGGAAATTGCCAGAATGCCTTCTGTGAGAACGCAAAACACGACCCTGATGATGCTGGCATCAATGCGAGTTGGGGACCTCAGTAACATCTGCAGGAATGAGTCCCGGAATGCGCACTGTGTGAACAAAAGCCAGGACCAATGCTGCAACGGGTGTGTCAGTGATGATGTTCATGCCATCGCGCGCGAATCTGTTGCTCTTAGAGGAAAGTTTGTGTTCGTCATCAGACAAAGGAAGGACAAATAAATGTCTGCGAAACTGGCACAAAGCAGAGACCAGGAGCTCCTCACTATCTGCACTGAAGCTGAGATCGTTCACCTTCGCTTTGTGGAACGGTATGCACTTGTACATGTTTTCGAACACGTACGTTACATGTCTCATCCTGACGTCATGTGTCTTTTACGGGTTGTGTGTGAACGCACTCACAGATCCCGGCAAATCACTGGCAGTGTGAATGAACCGAAATCAAACAATCCCAGGACTAATGCCGGTCACATTATCCGTGTATTTTCCTGAGCAGACACTGAACTGGTAGTCAGAAAAAATTCCACCGTTTTATGGCGATATTTTGGCAAATGAATAACCGACACTGAGCAAGAGAGTAGCGCTGCCAACTCTCACTCATTCAGCGTAAGATTCAAGCAATTAACACTTTTCACACGCTCTCACGCCACACATCCATTTCCTCTCGGTAGAGAAAGTCGCGAAGCAAAGAGGACACCAACAGCCAGTCTTTGTCAAGGCTTTGTCAACCCTAAGGCTCAATCACAACTCACCCGCTTTAGCCCTACCCCTCCGTTTTGCGCGTCACATCTAGGGGTAGGGTGTCCGATTCTTGTTGAGATCGAGGGGTAGGGCGAAGGGGTAGGGCTACATAGCCCTTCGAAACAGAGATTTTTCAGAGGCACACTCCAAATGGAGGGCTACGAGAAAGTTCACGGAATGCATCGGAAATCACCGGCGAGATGGATCGCAAACGGTTAAACATTTAAATTTAGCACCAGCTGATTCCACGACGCACTTTATTTACTCTTATAATAACATATATATAGCCGTTTAAATTAAGAAACGGTATAATAAATTACCTATCTGATCAGAAAAGACATTACATTTCGAGGAAGGGATGTTATAATCATCATGTTTATTCAAAGTTAAGAGCAGCTGCGCTGATTGTCAGTCGTTGTCATGGAGAAATTCTATAAAAACTCTGTAAAGGCAGAGCCATTCGCTGACGACTGATGACGTATCGGGTTCATGTAAGGGTTGTTCCATTTCGTAGGGGAATATTTCAACCCTTGGCCCTTATAACTCCGTTTTAAGGGCCAAGGGTACACTTGAAAACAAGGAGTAGGGCCAAGGGGTGAATTGGGATTCAGCCTAATTCTTTGCTCTTCAGATTCTGTCAATTTTATTACGAAATTCAAACAATATCATGTTGACGCTTGTGACGTGACAGCTCGTGGTCGTGAACCGAACATCTCTAACCTCCCTACTTTTATCTGGAAGACGTTTACATTACATTTAATTTCAGTTGAATACCAGTTGACAGGGCTCTCTGTATGTTTACAGCATTAGGCAAGTATTTACATGTATCTACAGTTAGGCTACCTAATATTTTTCAAAATGAATCAATATTGAATCAAGATCAGGAATCAATAAAAGATTTGAATTGAAATTTGGTGAAATTTGTGTCAAGGAATAATAAAAAAACAGCCAACAAATCATACCATGTAGCTAAACATTGCAACATGTTGTCACTAAACTTGTTCAAAATATCTTATTTTCATGAGCATACAAATGTTCTTATGTATTGTTTTATTTATTTTATACTATTGGACTATTGAGACAAAAATGCAGTAATGCAAATACGTCATTATTTAATTTTGTAAAAAAATGTTATTTAATTTGAAAATTTGTATCTGTGTGTGCATTTTCCTTGAGAACTAAGTAAGTTGACTCATGGAACCATTTGTTCATTATATGCGCTCTGGCAACATTGAAGTCAATAATAGTGTATCGATGTAGCCCTAGCAACAACACTGTCTGCTGCTTAACCAGGCCTTGCTCCTTTTTGCCGTATTCCATGGGTGGAAATTATTGTGGAAAAATCATGTTATAGTCCAAACAAGCCGTTCATTGTAGTTCTTGAAAAGGGGATTCTGTTAAATAAAATATGTCCCTTTGAGCTTTGTAACCTTATTTTTATGCTTAAAAAGCAACATTGGACTATAACTAAAGTGGAAAAGCATAGTAGAACCTCTTCTCATATTTGTACAATACATTCTAATCAAATTCAGCTGTGGCTGAAGTTAACACTGTTTCTCATTTTTACGACAAAATGAAAGAATCAGACACGGTCACTACTGTACGAGCTACAGTAGGTGCATTAATTTCCTCACATTGGCCGTCCACCATTTTGTGGAAAAGCTTCGGCTTCCGTTCAGAACTGCTACTTTGTGCCGAGAGACTGCTTACCGCTTGATTTTTGCTCTCTGAAAAGCATTTCATTTCTCAAAATAATGGAGTCAATGCAGTGTGGAGATATTTGGATCTGTGGAGTCCCACTTCGGTGAAAGGGAATTGACTATTATTCAGTGTTTACCTGCATGGTTCCTGCCAGGGGAGAGATGGCAGCTGTTTGTTTTTTCTTCACCTCAGCACACCATGATGAACTGTGACAGCTGACATCTGAGCAGCCAGTCAAAGAAAGTGCCTGTAATGAGCAGCCTGCTTTCTTGAGAGACACATGCCATCATATCTCAAATAAAGTTATTCTCCTCCTGTCTCCTTCTCTCTCCATCACTCACTTACATGCTGCATTTTCTCTTCAGATGCCAGAGGCTAATGCTCAGGGACGCTTACCTCAGGCTAGTTTATTTGTTTGTCTGTAAACAGGTGCATTTGGATTGCGCCTAGATTAAAATGCACGCCCGGTTTGAGTATGAAAGTCAGTTAGCATGTTTGACACCAGATGCTAACAAAACCCTCGAAGGAGGCAGGCGTGACACCGGATGCTTCTAGATGCAGGTGCACAGGACACGGCAATATGTACAGGCATCTGTGAAATATGCATGAACCCATCATCTGATGAGGAAAACACACCTGATAGTGGCTTTTTACACGGGCTCTTATAATGCGATTAAGACAGTTTTACGTTCTACTTGTGTAAACCGAATTCTGTAATTATGTTAATGTGTTTACGGTCATAATTAGAGTAACCATAATTGCAGTAAAATATGTGAAGATACTGAAGTTTAAAAACATTTGCACTATACCCACAAGAACACTACCATTTGGAGTCTGCAAGATTTTTCTTTTTAGAAAAGTCTCTAATGCTTACAATGATTAAAATTACAGTAAAAATACATAATACATATATTTTAAAATGTATTTTATTCCTGTGGTGGCAAAGCAAAATGTTTTGCATCATTACGCCAGTGTTCAGTCCTTCAGAAATCAATTGAATATACTGATTTGGTGCTCAAGAAACTCTACTTATTATTAGCAATTTACTGTTTTACAACAGTTGTGCTGCTTAATTGATAAAAGGGGTTAAAACATTAAAGGGGTCATGAACTGGCTTTTTAAATTTTATTATATTGTTGTCTGAGGTCAACTGAATGACTATCACTTGGTTTTTGAATTCAAAAACATCAAAATAAATAAGTAATAGGCTATTTTGTACCCAAGTTTTGAGCCTTGCTGAAAAACGCATGGTTTTTATGGGCGTCTCGCACTGAAGACTTGGAAGTAAACGCCCACTGCTGTGAGTGGATAACAGTTTTGCATATTATAATGAGTTTCAACTCACCCGTCGATGCACGTGGGGAAATTGTTTTGAAAACGTCCAATGTTGTAAAATGGCAACCGGAATGATTCGCCCACACATGTTCGACCCAGAATCCGTGTGTTGCACAATTCCGGTCAGATCCATGAAAGGCACCAGTTCTTGACTCTTGATCGGTCTGCAAATACAGTCTTGTTTACAAAACAATCCTCAGTGAAATGAAGCGAACAAACGGACAATGTTTTACCTCATCAGCTGGAGTGGAACGTCATTAAAAATAAAGTTTATCCATACAGTCCTATTGGAATCCAGAGGAAGATTATGCAGCCACTGTCTTCTTCCACTAACAGGCACTACACAATATTTTGTATTGCTCGGTAGCTCGATCCGGTTTGTCATCACGAGGTAGGCCTATGTTTTTTAGCTATGCGTGTAATGCGCAAATCGGTAGGCGGGGCCAAACCAGCCGTGTTGAAGTAGGCGTTGATCTTCTCCTGCAAGGGTGGTGTTATACCCTCTTTGTCGTCGTAGTTCCCCACTTTGTAAAACGAGTCGTTTTGCTGACGCTGGTGTCCATAAAAGCTTTTATTGGACTAACAAGGACGTTTTCAGTTCTGAAACTTACAGGATATTCTTATAATTTGATGACCTCTTAGATGTCAAAAGCTCAAGGAAAATTTGATTTCTCAGTTCATCACCCCTTTAACAACATTCCAGCAAAGTTTCATGGACATTGTCTATTGTCAATAGGCTTTATGCCAAGTGTCACGTGACCAAACCGAAAGCAGGTCTCATCGCATCCGCTTGTCAGAGAAAGTTTTAATGGCCGTAAGATCTGACTACGATATCTATGGATTATTAAGGTAATCAGCTAACCTACCTAGTTCACTTTGTTATTGGCGTTTTATTCCATTTAAATATCTAAACGTTACTGTGAAGAAGAAAAAATATAAAACGTTTAAATATCAATCTGCACATGTGAGGGACATTGGTTATGCTAATCTTTGCTCGCTCCTTTTAAGTTATCTTGAGTAAAACTGCAAAAAAGTTTATGAAGCACATACAAAAGACCTGGACCGGAAGCGATACGACCTGTTTTACAGAATGCGGAAGTAAGTTGTGCATATAGCCTATAGCCTAGCAATGTACGAAGTACAGCACACACCGAAGGCACTTTCAAACCAAATTGTTCAGTGTGGCGAATTACGTGAACAATCCGAGGGAACTCGTTACAAAATCTTCATGTTGGGATGGTGGAACAAAAGCCTTTTTGTTGGCTTTGGAAGTAAAAAAAAACACCATCGAATTTACCAAAGCGATGATACAAGCTTTACAGATGAGCTTTGTTAGATTGAATAAATTCACTAAGAGAAAAGAGCCCTTTGTTAAAGTTGAAGTACAGTCAATATTTGCTATGCACATAAATGTTCAAAAACTACTCATGTAGAACCATGTAATAGACTTTCGACTCCACCAAGCATAAACGCCTGGAGAGGTCTCCTCAGAAACAAGTTTGTAGTGACATGCAAAATTAATAAAGGAAATTGAGATTCATTTATACCTGCCAGCACCAGCTAACACATCAGCAAAACTGCCAAGCAGAGGTCAAAGAAAGGGAAAGCCGATGTGCGGGCGGCCAAGCATGGTTCAGAACTGCTTATTTGTGTTCTTCACCCAGATGTATCATTCCCTGTGCGGCCAGAGTAATATGAATTCCCCTCCCCCATTTGCACAATCCATAAATCAGCTGCTTGAGAAGAACCTGTCAGATCGGCAGCACTTGGTGTGTCTGTAACAAAATCAATATATTATGTCTCCCTTTCAAACATGGCTGCGATACATGAGGACAGAGCAAATCGGATTGAGCTACTGTGCTCTATTTGTTTTGAAAAATATATGGCAGGTATTTAGAAGAGTTTCACCCTGTGCAGAAGTCACAGGCGGCATAGAGTCCTCAGTTTTATTGTTTCGCCATGTTCAGTGATGGGCTCGCTGCCGGACAGCAGTGTTTTGTGATGGGCTTTCTCTAATTTACTTGTCTCAAATGGCTGGCATAATTCTCAGTTCTAAAATGCCAATACGCAGCACATGCTGCCGCGAGGCACAATCTCACTAAAATGCTAAAGTCTCTAAATCTCTCTCGCCCTTTCTTCTCTTTACCCTCATTTCTTCTTTGCCAATTTAATTAGCTTGAATTTTCCATTACACACAGGTTCAATCACATCAGTGAACCTGGTAGGCAACTAATTGATTTCGAGAGTGCAGCTAGCTCACTGCTGATTCTCCAGAAGATCCCAAGATTGTCTGGAGACTAAGGACAGAGTAATTTGGTCAAAAAGCTGTTTTTGTATTAGATTAGGCCAATGAATCTCATTTAGAACAGAGGAGTTGCTGCATGAACCTCCCCAGGGTCCCATATGTGCTGGCGTTGACACATAAACCTGACAGACAGGCGATACTGTGGCAATATGGCCGCTTCATCAGCATTAGATCTCACCCTGCTGCTAACGGAAAATAAATGTCAATTAGCGCAGATGGATCTGTGAAGTGTTCTATCCGAATGCATCTTCAGGCCACACACTTCGGAGCTCTCCTCTAATTTCAGCCAATTTTTTTGTCATCTGCTTGAAGTGCAACCTAGAGAGACAAAAGTCAATTTATTTTATTGAGAGTCCGCCGATGTTTTGCCGTGTTGGATGCCGTTAATGAGTTTGTATGTTAGCATACTTTCATGTTACGTTGAGTGTTGTAATATGACTGTGTGTGCCACAAATGTGACTTTGTCCAACATTGTCACTTTTTATTTATTTATTTGTTTATTGCACATGCGTTTGTGCCATATATGTTTTAAATAATAATTAATAAGCTCTAAATGATCAATTATCTAAATAAATCAATGAATCGTTATTCATAAATAAATATAAACAAACAATTCAATAAATAGAAAACCAATCTTAATAGAATCAATACTAAAATAGGATCCAACTACAAAATTAATTTCTGTAAAATAAATATAAAGTTCTAGCATGACACTCTAGATGACGCAGTCTGATAGGTCCTTAACTCATTTGCGATCGCATTGTCATCTGCATAGTGCAGCTGATTGGTTGCTGTTGCATCAGCGGCCAATGAGCTGCAGCAGCAGCATGTACTACATGCTCATTGCTCACTGCAGCATATCTGTGATTGTATTGACAGTTACTAATTATTAACATTGCCATATCCATTACCATGCCAATCTGTACGAGAGTTGTCCTGACAAGACTTATCTACATTTATCTACAAAAAGTTTCTACATTTATCTAGTGAGATACTTTATATTTTATACTTAGGATTCTATAAAATTGAATCCAAATGATGGAACCAGTGAATGCAGTACATTTTATAAATACCATTGAATTATTTAAGGTTCTCATCTCTGATTAACAGGTGGTACTTTGACACTGGTGATATCATGTAGTGTTTTTGAGAAACAATTGAGAAAAGTGACTTCTCATCTTCTTTATCAATGATGATGACAAGCAGATTGACTCACTGCCATCTTTTCTGATGACTTCATTCTCTGCATTCTTGTACAGTGTCTTAATGCATTCTGCTGTGGGGACCTATGCAGGAAGCTTGTCAGTCACTCTGAATTCTACATCCTGGCATGTGTGGAACATCACAATCAGGGCAATGCAGCAGCAGTCAATCACACCTCAACAGAATTGAGGACTTTTCCTGCATTATGGTTAGCAGAACTCATAATAAACAAGTTTTTGGAACCCTGCAAGATTTTTTTTTTATTTTGTAGTGAAGACATTAATATTTATTTATTTATCTATTTACTTTAAAGGCACAATATGTACGATCTTTGGATTAAATATATTTAAAAAAACACGTTTTATATTTTATTGACGTGTACTTGCATGATCCCAAATGTTTCCACCAATGTTTAAATCCACAGCAATTAGCTATTCAGTGTAACGGCCTATATTACTGTGTTGCCTGTCAGTGATGTCATATCAATGTTACCCTCTATTTCCAGTTTTATTTCTGTTGAAACCATGAAACACAAGTGTCGATGTTGAGGTCCTTGGCATAGCTAGGCTCAATGGTGCATATATGCATATATATATAGACATGTATATATATATATATATATATATATATATATATATATATATATATATATATACACACACACATATATCTGCTCGCCCATTGAGCCTGCTGCCAAGGACCTCAACATTGAACACACAACCATTCATCATCGAGGAGATCAAACGAGCTATTCAGGAACTTAAAAGTGGCAAATCACCAGGGCCTGACTATGCAATAACAGCAGAAGCATTAAAGTTCGGAGGAGATTATGTAGCCGGTCTCCTCCTTGATATCTGCAACAGAGTCTACGCGCAAGAATCGGCACCCAAACAATCCACAACTAGTTTAACTGTCCCTCTACCCAAGAAAGGTGATCTGACCCTGATGAACAACTACAGGGGGATCAGCCTTTTGTCGATCGCGCAAAGGTCTACAATAAAGCCATCCTGCATAGGATAAGAGACCCGATCGACAATGTCCTGCGAGCCAATCAAGCTGGCTTCAGAAGAGGCAGAGGGTGTACAGAGCAAGTTCACATCCTGCGCAGAATAATTGAAGGCTTTAAAGACAAGAATCTCGACTACTACATCACATTCATCGACTTCAAGAAAGCGTTCGACTCGATCAACAGACCAACAATGTTCGAAATCATGAGATACTACGGCATACCAAATAAATTGGTAAGAGCGGTCCGAGCAATCTACACCAACTCCAAGAGCCATGTACTAGTCGAAGGGAAGCTGTCAGACCAATTCGACATCTCAACTGGTGTCCTACAAGGCGACACACTAGCTCCTTTCTTGTTCATCATTGTCCTCGACTACATACTATCAAAAGCTGAGGAGGAACACGCCAACACCACCCAATCCAACGGCATCGTAACACATCTAAGAGAGTCATCTAGGCAACCTAAAATCTCTCTATTTGACCTCGACTTTGCCGATGACATCGCCCTATTCGAAAGCACCCTGGAAAGATCGCAGCAACAACTCACAACAACAGCCAAGTGGGCCAGGAGAATAGGCCTTGAAGTCAACATAGCCAAAACAGAAGCATTAAGCAACAAACAACATGCTGGCCTAGACATGGTAATTCACACCCACCGGTACATACAGTTAAATGGTCAGAACATCGAGTGGGCCAAGAACTTCAAATATCTCGGCTCTCAAATAGCCTCTACAGAGTCAGACGTCAGAGGACGAAAAGGCCAAGCATGGGGGGCATTTTGGAAGATGAAAAACATCTTTCAGGCAAAGACCCTTCCAATCATACTCAAGATCAACATATTCGAAGCCGCTTGCATCTCAATCCTTCTCTACGGCTGCGAGAGTTGGATCATCAACAGTAAGATCAAAGACCAGCTCAACAGTTTCGCCACCAACTGTTACAGAATAATGCTCAGCATCAAACGTCTAGACAAAATCAGGAACGAAGACATCTACAAGCAAGTCGAATCGAGACCAACTCGTTATCCGAGTGCAACAAAGGCAGCTGAGATTTGTAGGCCACTGCCTCAGAAGAAGCGAGAACGACTTAATTAACAAATGCGTTTTGTATGCACCTCAAGAACGGCACGGCAAAAGAGGCAGAGGAAGACCACAAACTGTACCATCAATACATCGGCGAGCTCATCAACAAGGATGTACCAGCTACAGCGAACAAACTGAGGGAAGTTGCCAAAGATCGCAGGGAATGGAGAAATTGGTGACCGACTGCAAACCTACCCTGTTTGCAGCCGATTGATGATGATGATACATTTATATACATATATACAGATATGTCAATAATAGACATTGTTAGCCTTGTTTGAATCTCTTGTATTCTTGATTTATCGCAAGTTCTTTCCATCAGATGATGAGGTGGAGAAGACAACTCCCATGATTCCATGCATATTTACAGCGTCATCAAGCTACATCTTTGTTAGTGTTTCGAATAAGCAACCTCTTGCTGCGAGACTATGCCGAAACTATTTCTGAAGAATGTTTTAGCTCCAGGCAGTGAAAGCTAGACATTAAAAGTGTTGAGTAAAAGACAGAATTCTCATTTTTGGGTGAACTATTCTTTTAATCAGGCAACAAGATGATGATTTTCATTGAATGTTTACAGTAACTGATGTGTTATTTTATTCTGTCTCTTTAAAAACTAGAAGTGCCTATTATACAGTATGACCATCTGTATATAGAGGATGTCACTACAGAAACATGTTAGCCATATGAAGTGTTATTGAAAGCAATGGCAGATCATGACATATGTGGTATAGGCAACCGCCACACTCTTCTCAACTCCATCGCTCATTCGCTGCAATTTTAAGGGATTGCGCCCACTCACTGAAAATAAGTTGTGTCCTTGCAGGTAACTTTTTCTGAACAGCTCCTTGCACTCTACTTCTATCCCACCGCCCCCTCTCACGTCTGCCGCTGCCTGCCTGTCTGCCCGTGAAAAAGCCTCCTCACCGGCAAGAAGCCAGAAGTGAAGAAGGGATGAATGTTTATGTTCATAGTGCCGTACAGAAGAGGTAAAGTTGATGAAGCTTGTGAAACTTGCCTGAGCCTTTACACTTGGACTTTCGCTAAAACATGCAGAGGATTTTAATAAAATTAAAGGATACTGGAAACAAATCTATAGTATTGAATGTTATTATGGAAGAAACTTAATTTATTGTGTTGTAATGTGCCCATATCCAAGAAGTGCTTTTGCATTAAAGGTACAATGTAAGATTTTTGTATTAAAATATTATATATTTCATGCAGTTGTTACATTATCCCAAAATAAATTGTAAATCCAGAGAAATTCCAGTTTTAAATAATGGCTTGTCCCTTGTCTTTGTCGCATATCAATGACAGAATATCCGCGCTATCCTCGGTTTCCTCTTTTAGAAGATATTGATTTTGCAATTTTTTTGTACTTACATTATAATTTTTGGTAACACTTTACTGTAGAATACGGTTCCTTCGTTAATGAATAACCACACAAGAACCAATGAGTAACACAATATTAACAATCAAGTAACTATTATTAACTAACAAGAAACTCTGATTAACGAACTAGTAAGTATTTTATATTTTAGCTTATAAAGGAATTATAAATTATTTGGATCATTCCTCTCAATTGAAAAGCATGATAACTCCCTAGTAATTACTGCAGTCATTGTAAATTTTTGACGTTTTGGAAATTTTTGTATGGTTTTGGATAGTAAAGACTTGAGTAAGCACTTATTCATTACTTGAGTCATTACTAGTGGCTTACCATGATCTTAACTTTTACCAAATCCCTAGTAATTCCTTCTCAAAGATGTGTATGTTTTAATAATAAATAAACAAATAAATGGGAAATTAGCAATAATGCCTATTAAGTCCAATAAGTCCATGGATGTATGGCGGTACATTTTTTTAATAAATATATATATATTTTTAAATAAATTAATAGATCTGTTTAAAAAAGAGCATTGTGTCATTGATCCATGTTATTTTTAAAAGATCAAGATAAATATTTCACACATCTGGACATTCCAACCATATTTTTTTTTGTTATATTCCCCAGAAAGAGCAGAGTGATAGGTGATATAATGGCCTATGGGGTTGATACTGGTGATAATAGCTTATGGGGTTGGTACTGGTATCCCCTGGTAATATTATACATTAAAGTCAAGTATGAAAGTGCAGTGCTTTGCACCTTTAGCTGCTAGACTGTTAAGAAGAGGTCCAGAAACGGATATTGCCTGTTTACTGGACTTCAAAACACTCATTAATTTCCCTTTGTATGTTACAGCACAGGCAATGAGAAATATAACTTGCTTGTTTTAAATGCTAACATTTTCATTCATGTCTCCATGACTCCAACTGGGAAATTTAGCTTGGCGTATATAGTGGTCCATTCGGGGTTCGGAGCAATGAAGGTCGGAGCAGGAGGCAACATGGCGATATGCAACGGCAGTCGGGCAGGTCATGCTGGAGCGCACGCAAATAACAAGAACAACATTGCCAAATTTGCCTTCCTACAAAAAAATGGACTGTGTTCTAAATGTAAACACAAAAAACATAGACCAACCAACATAGTTCAAAGACTATTTGTTTTAAACTGTGTTTGTATTATACTATCTGTGCTAAGTTGCTATTCATGCCAACAACAACCTGGCTGTGAACGTGACGTACGTCGTGGCTTTAATTCCAGCCCATGGAGCCAAGTGTGTAGCCTATGCCAACATTTTTAACAATGGATATGCTACCCAACCACCAACCTGGACAAATAACCGAGGAGCTGAGAACTTGAAAAAAAAAAAAAAAAAAAAAACAACACACAGAAAGACCAATTAAAGCTCCAATCTCCTCAGCCCTCTGAAGATCTCGAAAAAGTTTGTTAGTGCTTCAGTGACAACTTCATTCAGAGAACCACAATCACAGCTGTCAATCATGACGTCACCACCACCGGATCAAATAACTGATTGCTAGTATATGTTTAAAACACAATTACATGTAACTTTATTGAATGGTCACAGGAAACATGGAGTAAATTGAGTTGAATGTCACTATCTCCTCAAATGTCTTTCACTGTCATTTGCCTATATCAACCACCAACCAATAACATATTTTATTAACATCTCCATAATATTCTTAAGCAATGTGATGGTAAAAAGGAGTTGATACTGATGGGCATTTTAATGTAAACTGAGGCAAAAACTAAGAAGAAAAGAGTTACTACATCACATAGCATGCTGACTGGTCTGTCTGAAAATAATATCACACTACACTAACCAGAAAACAATTTATACATTTTATCAAATGAAACCAATTCTATGAGAAAATACCTAAAAATAAAACAATCAACTTGGAAAAAGTTATAAACCAAATTGACTGGTCTAACCTTCTAACCAGCAGAGATACTGAGACTAGCAGCAGCACTTTTTTTTCTTCTATTACTGAGATAAGAGCAGGCTTTACAAGAAAGGTGAAACATACACATGGACAAAAGACCACCTTACCATGGTTAAATGACATGCTCTGGCAACAAATGAAAGAGAGAGATTCTGCTTTAAAGATGGCACTAAAATCAAGCCATAGTAGTGACCAGCTCACCTTAACAGGAGGTTTTTTTTAATAAATTTTTTTTTAACCAGAATCATTATTGAAGCTCAGGGAAATGGGAAATTAATTTGGAGAAATCTTAATAAATTAACTGGTTGGAGTAAAGAACAAAGGATAGTTTTATTTGAACTCAAAGTGAATGGAATCCTGACCCAAGATAACTATATGATGCAAGTACATATTTCTTTATTTCAGTTAGTAAGCTGGCTTAAGGTATCCTAACTGAAACTATAGCATCTATCCCCATTGATAAAGCTAAAACTATTTTAAAAATAAAGGAAATATCGAAATCAGAGGTTATTGAAGTTATAAACTCACTAAGGAACTCAAAATAAAGCAAAGCAAACGATAAAGCATAGATTCATATGGCTTGGATACTGCATTTTTAAAATCACTTGCTTGCCCCATTGCACATCTGATCAGTCAGTTAGGCAAAGTACTTTTCCAAGCTCTTGGAAAATAGCAGTTATATCACCAACCTACAAGTCAGGTGATAATACAATGATGTCAAATTATAGACCCATCAGTATTCTATCAGTGAAATCCAAGGTGATAGAAGAATGGGTAGCATAAAGAACAGCTGAAAACCCATCTAAACCTGGGCCACACCCCTTTACATCCAATGCAATTTGGATTTCACACAAATTACTCTACATGAGACAGCTAATTGTTTTCTCCTTGAAAACATTGTCAAAATGAGATGAGGGTGGTATAGTAGGTGCAGTGTTTATGGACCTTAAGAAAGCTTTTGACATTGTGAATCACCAGACATATTGTCAAAATTAAATCAGATGAGGCCATGAAATGGATGGAGTCCTACTTAAGTAAAGTATAAAGAAAAGTATGCTTAAAGTTTGAGCACTGTGAGTGAAAGAGAAAAGTCTGCTAGTCTTTTATGCTCCAAGAGAAAATGTGATGCCAAACAGTGAGAGAGAAACTCATGGGATTGTATCAAAAATGTGGAAAAATACTGCGTTTTAAATCTAAATCTTAAAACATACCCTGCCTTTGTCCTGTCCATTGGCTGGTGGAAATAATAGGTAAAGAAAACCAACAAGGCAGACACTTTTGTTTGTTGCGCTTCAAATTTCACAGCACTTCTTATTATATTGCCACTGGTAAATGGCTGGATGAGAGGAAGAGAGTCAGAGAGATAAATGGAGTTAAAGAGCTGCCACATCCAAGCCAAAGTCTGGTGAACAGACATAAAAGACAGTACTGAAGTGGATGTGTTTTGAAACGTTCTAAAATTGGAGACCTTCAGCATCTAAGGACTATAAATTAATCTCTTTCGACCTCAAACCACAGACTTTTGTGCCACTTTTTGAGCATTTCAGTGCAAAACCCTCACTAAAATAAAATGTTTTTTTGCTGATTGCTCAAATTGCATAATTACAATGAGCTAAAGCAAAACAATTGCTAAACATTTTGTCCTAACTTAATTTGATTGAGTTGAATTCCACTCAAATATATGTAAAATTGAAGTTTACTTAATGGGATTACATGAATGATTTGTGTTGCATTAACTGCATGGGTGGTTCTCAGCATGGTTTGCATATGGCTGAATCAAGAGGGAGTAAATGTTGAAATAAAGTGTTATTTTATGTGTTTTAGAGCAAGATGAGAAAAGGGGGAGACTTGATAGTGTGTAAAATCTTCTCTATTATGTTGGAATTATTAGAACCATTTAAATTTTGGAGAAGAGTGGGTAATTTCATAACTGCTGGGGTAATTTCAACTTGATGAAGGAGCATTTAAGATTCTAATGTGTGCTATTAGCTAAAAGTTTGTTATAAAATACAGTCTTATAATTCAGTTGAGTAACATGAAATGAATGTATGTAATTGAATGCCTGATTATCACATTTACTTTTAGACTACTTAATTGGCTCTCTTAAAATGACAAGTTTAAATCAAGTAAATCCAACACACTTTTTTTAGTGCTGCTAACCACTCGCAATCCAGTTTAACAGTTGCCAAATGTGTATAAATAACACAATGCAAGCTGCACTGTGCAATTGTTGGTGGATTTTCGCCTTTATTTTCTTGATTTTTTATTTTATTTTTTATTTTGGGAAGGTTTTTGTTATTGAAGGGCCAAATCAATTCTCGCATAAATATCATTGGAGATCATAAACCATCATGAATAAAATGATTTAGTCTGTCAGATTACTCTTCAGCCTGTCATTAATATTCTGCTGTGTGAGGATTTGTTGAAGTTGACAAAAAGAAGAGGACATGCGATTCCCGATTCCTGACATGATGAACAATATGTGATGCTTAAACGCAGTCGTGCCGTCTGAAGACACATCAGAGCAGTATGGGAGATAACCTAAAAGGCTTTTACCACAGACGTCTCTTATCTCATCTGCTTCTTTTAGCTGATACAAAATCATTTACAAATTCGTGAGCTTTGAATAATGGAATCAAGCCAGATGGAAGGAATGCCTTGTTGCGGTGTGTCTCTCTCTCTTCTCCCTTCTCTCTTTCAGAAGCGGTAACATTCTCCGGTTCGAAGCAGGCCACATATTTTAATTAATTTGGCTCAGAAGGGGATAGCACACGCTGTCAGGGGCCCAAAACCCATGGGGAGCAGAGGAGCCAGTGGTGGCAGAAGATGTTGCACTACACACGCTATTTAATTAAAAGACACTGGCTAAAGCCAGCCACTGTGCCGTGTAGTTGAGAGGCAATGCATCATTAGCACCAAGCTCATTTCCTCGCTACAGCTGACTAGAATGGGCACGAGAAGCAATTAGGCATTTTCTAACACTTATTAGGAATTAATTGCTAGTTGATTTCCATGGGTGGAATGTTAAGTGGAAGAGGGGCTTCACCAGAGAGGTGGGCGAGGAAGGTTGTTCCCAACTTTATTGATATTGATTATTAAAGTGGGTGATTGGATGGTAATTGCTGAAACCTTTTGACACAGAATATTGTAATTACAGGATGAAATAAGATCACTCTTTTGGGCTTTTATTGTGACAGACTGTCGCTGATTTCATTACTAATAATGTTGTGGAAAAGAACAACTGTGATTGATTGAATCACCGTATGGTTTTCATTTGGTTTGCAAGCATTGTAAAATGATAGGAGCTTTATTTTTGGAAAAGCAGGTACCAGAGTGTAGATTCACGCATAGGAAGAACAAGCAGAGCAAAATGTAAAACAAAATATTTCCCTTGATATAAAATATGACTTTAAATCAAATTATCATCAATTATGTGGCTTCATGTCACACATTTTATATTTTATAATATTTATATTATATTTTGTTATTTTAGACTGCTTTGACATTCATTGAAAAAACTTTCGTTTTTCAAGTATCTTCAAGTTTTGCAGTAGAAAGAAAGGCACACAAGTCTAAAATAAAACGAGGGATGAGTAAACGATGACAGAATTTTAGTTTTGTAATGGAATATTCCTTAATTATTGAGCTTAAAGGCATACTTTTATTTTTACCAACAAAAGAGGAGGTGTAACCAAAACTCAATTCATGTAAATTGGAAAAAGGTGCAACACTCACTCTTGAAAAAATCCAATTTTATTGAAAAGTAAATGAAAATCACTTGTTTCCCAAACAAGTTTTGCTCTAACCCAACCTGCAGCCAATTCTACACTCTTAGAAAAAAAGGTTCCATATATGTAGCATAGGGTTCTTTACTCAACTGCAAAGGACCTTTTATGCAAAAAAAAAAAAAAAAAAAAAAAAAATGATAATGAACTGAAAGAACCCTTTTGGCACAGAGGTTCTTTATAGGCTATTATTCAGTCATATATTACATTATTCTGCAACATTTTGTAGTTGTAATTAAATTATTATTTATAACTGTTGTAGTAACTTAATATCATATTATAATCATGCAGATTTGTGGAGGATAAAAACTGAAATGGCACTCTTCATGTGATATTTATTAATTACATTTTTTAACCCCCATCTTGAAATTGGTGATCATTCACATGCATTGCATTTTAGGGGTTCCAAATATGTAGCGCTTAGAACCTTTTCTTCTAAGAGTGTAACAATTGTATGGGTCACCATCATGGCAATCACATTGCTGAAACAAATACTGAGGCTGTATCCGAAATCACAAACTTACTTATTTTGAATATAAGTAATTCACAGCTGCCGAAAAGTACGTTCTGTGTGTATAATGTCATCTGGACGTATTATGTAAAAAAATTGCCATGCTGTCATTATCATGTGACCTTTTAGCGTCAGTTACGTCACTTCACTGCCATTCACAATTCCTCTCCCGTGGCATCATGGGATAGTAAAAAGTTCAGAAAATTTGCCATGAAAAAAATCCAGGTACTTTTTGTCTAATCTTTTAATACTGTGAATTTGGATATAGTTATTTTGCCACATACTGTTTTTCGGCTACGGAAATCGGAAGTAAGTGTCCAACCCCCTAATCTTAAACTTACAGCATTTATAGCACATCCTGATAGTACTGTTTGCTGTCATTAAGATCCGTGCAAAATTCGTCAGATCTCTAAACTGAATCAATTTATTTCTCCATTTTTGAAGAACTTTTTTTAACAGTTTTAATGGGAGTTGCCTTATACTGACACCTATTGGCTTGGAGGCAGCATCACACTAAAAATCAAGTCCTCAGTTACAGATGCCATCATAGAAATGAGCTATCTAAATTCAGCAATTACTTATTTATTCTGTGAGCCTGGTGAGTCTGGTAGCAGGGAGGTTACAGAGAGCGAGTTGCATGATCTCAACATGATGCTCTCATGAGGCGACCTGCTCCATGAAAAATAAATCAGCTTTTATTAGGCAATTGATTTGGAGTCTTCATTTCAAGTGAGTGAAACTAATTTTGAACATTTGTCAGAAGTATTTTTTTATGTGTGAGACCTTGTAATGGGGAAAAAATTGTGTGCGCCTTTAACTATGCAAGGTTTTCATTCAGTTGTCGTGCCACGTAAGATAAATGGCTGATATATTTTGTTAAAGAACTACAAATGACCTTGAAATACTTTACATTTTACATAGAAAGGAAATTGATGCCTTGTAAGAGCTGTTAAGAGTGATGTTTGTTTACACTTTGACCCTAAAGTTTCCCAGTGTCATTTAGTCTGACAAGACCACCTAACCTTTGACCCTGAAGCTGGAGCTGATGATACACAGAGCTGCTAGAGGAAATCTCTGTGATTAGCTTGAAGCAGATACAGGGCTCTATCTTGCACCCGGCGCAAATGACTTTATAGACTGACGCATTTATCATTCCTATTTTCCACCCACGCAAAGCGGGCTTTTTTCCTCTACAGACACACGTCGGTAAACTAGGAAATGAACTTGCGCTGCCTGGGCGGCGCAAAACAATCCCTGGTGCTATTTTGCAGTTCCAGAAAATAATTGCGCCAATGACCAGAAAAAACCTAGTCTAAAGTCAGTGGCGCGTTGTGCGTACATTCAGATGCTATTTTAAGCGCGCATGCTTGGCCATAATACAGAGAGTAAACAACAACGCACATACACTGTAGATGATTCTCTCATCTACACAGATGCATTTTACTTTTTGCAAATGATACATTATTATAAGGAAAAATATTATAAACATGAGGGAAATCATTGTTGTGTCCATGACGATGGGAAAAATAGGCATAAAGCTTACACATTTACCCAAATTACTATATACATGTTTAACCACAGCTAATTTGGGTGGGTTTGTCCCATCCCCAGTGTCCCTTCTCTTTCTTTAACAGCCCTGACGAGAACATCGATCTCCCTCGGCTGTAGCGGATGCTGAAGCACGTCTGGTAAATGCGCCGTTATAATAGTAGCCTATTGTACCATGGAACAAGCGCACCTCTTCATTACGCTCTTAAAGGGAATGTGATGTGACGCTCTTATTGGTTTGTTTCCGTTATGCCCAAACCACACCTACGAATAATGAAGCTACTCCAGACCAACCCCTTTTAGATTTGCGCCAGGCGCAAGAGGCATTTATCCCGCCGGCAAAATAGCAACAGCGCCGGGATCTGCCCACAAAGTTACTTGCGCTTTGACACTTGCGTTTCAGATCGTTAAAATAGGGCCCACAGTGTAAAAATGGTCAAGTAACCTAGAAATGTGTTGTATCTTAAGTCAATTTCTTTTTTTTATTTTGACCCAAATCAACCTGACTCATTAGAATACACTAATGAAAATATGTTTTTAAAGCTTGTATTGGATGAACTGTCCCTTTAAGGTAACTTTATATAAGCAACTGCTGAGTTTTTGTAAGAGACAAAGCCTTTAATTATTGATTCCTTAAACCTGTTATAATCCAGTTTCAATGCATGCATAAGAAACATGGAATTTAAAACCTATGCTTGATTAGTGTTGCCATGCGATGTGAGTTACGATCTGTACATTTTAAATCAGGTTTAGGGTTAACCTTTAAAACTCCTCAGACATTGTTCAGTTCATCCCGGTGCGAGAGTCTCATTTCACCTGCTGTTTGCAGAGCTTCGCTGTGCACGTCTTTATGGGAGTCCTTTAGCCCTGTTAAAGACTGTTTTCCAGGCCTGGAGATCTCAGTTTTCAAGCGCTCTTTGGCTAAATAGAGCTTCACCTGGATGAGTGGGCGAGAAAGTGAAAGGCCAAGGAGAGAGTCATGTTTACTCTGGGGCTACATTCTCAGCCAATGGGAATCCAGCCTGGTAATTTAGAGAAGTAAATGGTATTATTTTCTTCCCAGGCAATCAAAACACTATCTCCGTGAAAAATGGCAAGGGCTCTTGCAACATGATTGCTCGACTTTTTTGTGGGTTGGGGGTGGGAATCATGGGCCAGGCCTAGGGTAATTCTCAAAGCCACAGACTGCACCAATCCAGCCAACATCTATCATGCGTCTGGCAGTAAAGAGATACTTGAGATTAGAGGACAGGAAACAGGGACTAGCTGCTTCCTCTGTGTGAAATGTGATACAATAGGAGTGCAGGGTCCCCTGCACTTTCTAATTGAAAAGATTTTGGGACTAAATCAGAGAATTTCTCATAGAAACCTGTTGCCATTTTTCCTCTGATGAAAAGGAAATCATATCCACTGAGGTTGATTAAAGAAAACCCATTCATTGACTCCAAAAACCAAAAACTTTTCCCAGTGATTCAACAGCTAACTCTATATCCTATCTTTTCAAGAGACCTAAGCATGCATTTTATTAAACAGAATGTACGAAATATATATTATTTTGGTTTGGTACGTTTTTTAAATGCTTTTGAAAGAAGTCTAAGTTGCAATTGATTATAAATTCCAGTAAAGGTATTAAATATTACAATTTATAACAACTGTTTTCTGTTTTAATTTATTTTAAAATTTAATTTATTCCTTTGATGTGTCACTTCAGTGTCACATGATCATACAGAAATCATTTCAATGCTGATTTGGTGCTTTATTTTTCTTATAAATGTTGAGAACTGTTGTGCTGTTTAATATATATAACCAGCAGTAATTTGATATATAAATTTTCATATACACACACAGACTGTTGTTGGAGATTGTTAAATTTGAACATTTAGTATAGTTGGGATTGATTTCTTGCATACACATCACAAACTAAAAACCGTTTAATCTACAATTACAACTCGGCTTTCATGCTAACGTTAAAACAGATAAACAGCGTAGCAAAGCAAAAACAGTTTGTTTTTGCTGTAATTTCCTGTTTTCACTTGTGTATCTTATAACCCGACTATTCCCTGAGGTCTTTATGTTCCTCAAAGCCAGGGAAAATAGACTCTCTCCCTGGCATCATTTGCACAGAGGAAGCTGATTAAAAGTATGTGCATCGAAGTCCTCCATCACACAAGAGTCGAAAATAGACACCTCCACTTTCCACACCCTTCAGTGATGAAGAGAGAGCTGTTAAAACCAATCAAGACTAAGATTGCGCTTCTCGCTTCCACTCCGTTCCGCAAGCATCTTCGTTCAGGGAAACGTTCCGAATTCAAACACTTACAAAACATGAACAAGTGCAGCTGTGGCTTTAAAGATAGCAACAAACATCTTCTCATTTTTCCGCTTTGCAGAGCCTTATTCAGAGTAATTATGTAGTGTTTTGACAGAGCAGGAAGACAGCAAAGGGTCTTATTTTCCTGAAATAAAAGTACGCAAGCAGGGAGAAGGGCTGATGCGTACGTTTCTGTTAGCGAGAGCAGATGTTTTGTCTTTCGAATAGCAGGCGACTGGTGGGAGATAGTGAGCTGGGGGCGCTTCCTCCATCTCGCTGAGATGAATTCATCGTAATTGAGACGGCAGTCCCTCTCAGATTAGATTCTCATCATACACTGAACCAGACCTATTCAAGCCCAGTAAAATTATTGTTAATGCAGTCACTGTTAAAAGGCAACATTTATTTGATCAAATTGGGAAATATTAGTACAATTTAAAACAACTGTAATTTGAAATAGAGATCTTCGGCGTAGTTACTCCACTTCAATGTAACATGATCCTTCAGAAATCATCCTAGAGGGTTTTCACGACGCGTCATCAATCCGGAAGTCAGCCATTTTGGAGGCACAGACCATAAACAATGCAATTGAACTGAGACGGACTCGGCAAATTTGGCTGATTATTTCTGCTGGGAAATGGTCGAGTTTTGGTCTATACTAATCGGTCGCATCAAAATACCTTTTGAGTTCTATAGACTGCCAAAAGTTAAAGAGAAGAGTGCAAAAAACTGATGAAAGAAGGCGTTTGTGGTGAGAGAGGCACAGCGAACAAATGAATGTTACAGTATGAATTCTTGACTGTGAAACTTGCCGGGGCAGTTACAAGTGTTTCTGCTGCTTTCAGTTATGTGATGCTGACGCTGACAAAACACGCTGTGGAAACGCGTTGGCCTATTACTTTTTGTCCCTCTCTGCTATTGTTGTTTTTCAAGATGGGCGGAACTACATGGAATCCTCCATTGACCTACCCGTCCCATGTATATAAAGATAATATATTCTTTGTTTATTTTCGGATAAGTCAGATAATTAGCAGAGATATTTGTACACAATTGAGGACATATTTGTGAATAATAATATTGATTTTCGATAAGAAAATACCTAAAAAAGTACACATTGCTCCTTTAATGGATCCTTGATGCTGTTTTTCTTTCTTTTAAAACAACAAAAATATCATACTGGGCCCAATTTTTTACATGCTATACTTCATCTTCAATCAGTCAGTTTTAAACCACATTTATCAAATTATTGTGTATTTATTAAGTTTTTTAAAGACATATTGGTATTGAAACACTAAATGTTTGTACTTTTTCAAATGATTTTAGTATTTTAGATTTTAGTCATTTAATCATTATACATATTTTTTAATTGAATTAATAAAACCAATAATTAATAATTAAAACTAAAATAATAATTAAATTATTTGTTTTTTTTATGTACATAATGAACAAAGTTTTAGTATCAAATATTTTTTAAACAGTTTATGCCAATTTATTGTCTTGATAATATTTTTTAAAAGCTAATTAAATATAAAAATCTGTAGTAATAATGACACATCACAAACCCTCCTCTTATAAATGTAATAATCCACCAGTCATGGGAATTAATATTAATGGTTTGGGAGATCCATCCATATCCCCATGCACATAATTTCAGAGGGCATGTATTAATTTTCATATCTTAAATGAAAATCTAATAGAATTATTTAATAAGTTAGTACACCCTCTCTCCGCTCCTCTCCTCTCATCTTCTATCACCTCCCTCTCCCATCTCCTCTCCTCTCCCATCACCTCCTCTCCTCTCTTCTCGCCTCCTCTCCTCTCTTGTCCCATCTTCCTCAGCCTCTCCCTCTCCATCTCCTCCCTTCTCCTCTCTTATCTCCTCCTCTCCTCTCCTCTCTTCTCCCCTCCTCTCCTCTCTTCTCCCCATCTCCTCACCTCTCCTCTCCCATCTCCTCCTCTCCTCTCCCATCTCCTCCTTCTCCTCCTCTCCTCTCCCATCACCCTCCTCTCCTATCTCCTCCCTCTCCTCTCTCTCTCCATCTCCTCACCTCTCCTCTCCCCTCCCATCTCCTCACCTCTCCCTCTCCCATCTCCTCACCTCTCCTCTCCCATCTCCTCACCTCTCCTCTCCCCCCCCATCTCCTGACCTCTCCTCTCCCCTCCCATCTCCTATCCCATCTCCTTCTCTCCTCCTCTCCATCTCATCCTCTCCTCTCCCATCTTCATCCTCTCCTCTCCCATCACCTCCTCTCCTATCTCTCTCCTCTCCTCTCCCATCTCCTCTCCCCTCTCCTCCTCTCCTCTCCCATCTCCTCATCTCTCCTGTCCCATCTCCTCACCTCTCCTCTCCCATCACCTCCCTTCTCATCTCCTCACCTCTCTTCTCCCATCTCCTCACCTCTCCTCTCCCACCTCCTCCTCTTCCATCTCATCTCTCCTCACCTCTCCTTTCCCATCTCCTCCTCTCCCTTTCCTATCACATCCTCTCCTCTCCTCACCCATCTCCTCTTCTCCTCTCCCCATCTCCTCATCTTCCATTACCTCCTCCGCTCTCCCATCTCCTCACCTCTCCTCTCACATCTCCTCCTCTCCCATCTCCTCCTCTCCCATCTCCTCTCCTCACCTCTCCCATCACCTCCTCTCTCTCTCTCTCACCTCACCTCTCCAATCACCTCCTCTCCCATCTTCTCCTCTCCCCTCCCATCACCTCCTCTCCTCTCCCCTCTCCCATCACCTCCTCTCCTCTCCCCTCTCCTCCTCTATCACCTCCTCTCCCATCACCTCCTCTCCTCTCCCTTCTCCTCACCTCTCCCATCTTCTCCTCTCCCCTCCCATCACCTACTCTCCTCTCCCCTCCCCTCTCCCATCACCTCCCTCTCCTCTCTCCCTCTCCCATCACCTCCTCTCCTCTCCCCCTCCCCTCTCCCATCACCTCCTCTCCTCTCTGCTCTCCTCCTCCATCACCTCCTCTCCCATCTCCTCTCCCATCACCTCCTCTCCCCTCTCCTCCTCTCCTCCCCCATCACCTCCTCTCCTCTCCCCTCTCCTCCTCTCCTCCCCCATCACCTCCTCTCCTCTCCCCCTCTCCTCCTCTCCACTCCCATCACCTCCTCTCCTCTCCCCTCTCCTCCTCTCCTCCCCATCACCTCCTCTCCTTTCCTCTCCTCTCCCATTACCTCCTCTCCTCTCCGGCCTGTGGTCACCTTCATGTTTCAGGTCTGTCAGACAGAAAGTGTGGGGATACTGATGAAAGTGTTGAAACTCAAGCACTTCTTCTTCTGATGGGTTAATTTACCGGAAACACAGTCTGCTCCAGAGAAGAGAGAGATGTTGTGTTTCAAATCCATTGCAATAAAAGCAGCCCACATTCCTGTGACATGAAAAACTGAAAGTAGTCCATTTAGAGAAATAGTGGGTGTTATTTGTTCTGTACTGATAGGCAATGGGATTGTGATCTGTTAAAGGAATACTCTAGTCATTCAAAAATAAAAGTTTTGCCTGCCTTTTTTTTTTTTACTTGCATGCTGTAATAATTTCCCTCATGGATCGTAAAAGAAGATTCCAATCCGGGTCATGCTCTCCTACACAAGCTTTGAAGAACATGCATAAGTGTGACAAGTACACTTATAGCTCTCCTTGGATGTCCTTGTCAAACCTGTGCAGAAGTCATCATCCATTCTCTGTTTATGTGAACAGTCCTTATCGAACAACTGCAGGAATCAGACAATTCTTGGTGGGATTTTAATCCACACACTAATCTTGACTGCAAGACATGTTTAACCTCTCTTTTTATTACTGTTTCAGTTTCAAACACGTGAAAAAAATGTATTAAACATATAAATAGAATCATAAATAAAAACACTAAGTGCAACCAAAATTTCTTCCCTCTTTTATTATCTCTAACAAACTTTTGCTATTTATTTTAAGTTGTTTATTTCCAAGGGATCGATCTTTAAGTGATTTGTTTTAATTGTTAGAACTAAAACTATTAAAAATAATTTTTATTGATTAATGAAATTATTAATATCATTTATTAAAATACAGCTAAAATAAAACAAATAATAATATTATATAATAATAAAAAATAATAAATTAAAAATAAATATAAATAGATAAAAAGGTTTAATTTAAAAACTATTAAACAAAACAATTGAAATGTTTAAATAATTGTAAGTCACTAAATTACATAAATCTTTCACACACACACACATATATATACAGTATATATATATATATATATATATATATATATATATATATATATATATACATATACATACCGCTTCCAATTATTTTTAACAACCATCCGTTATGCTGTTATTGCAAATTGTTATTTGATTTCATTATTTTAATTTATCACCGTAATCATAAACACACTGGTTTGTAGCACAAATTTATCAGCAATCAGCAAATTAAGTTTACATTCACAGAAAATATAGCTTCTGCGTTGCAAAATAAGGTGGATAAATAATACTAAGACAACACAGAGTTGCAAATTTAACATTGATGTTAAAGAGTAGAAAACTTGATTTGTGAGGCCGACCACACTACATTACCAGAACCTGGAATAAATCCCAGTGATACAATTGTCCAGCTTCCACTCAGAAATGCAAATGCGATTTGAATAAACTTTGCAGATAATAAAATCTCTTATAGAGCATTGTTTAGAGTGAGTTTGATTGTTGCTCTCTCATTAATTTGGGCTGATTAATGAAGAAGTCTTTTGGCTGGAAAGGTGGTGTGGGGGAATTATGTGTTGGGTTACAGGATGCTGTAAAGCAAGAGCCATTTAATTAAATATTGAGCACACACATATAGATGCCTGTGTTAGTGATCCAAACTGAAACCAATGCTAATTAAAATATCAGCTCTGTCTTGGGAGCCACCACTCTGCCATTAAATGTGTATATCCCACAACACTGTGCGGCATACCTGTGAATGCATAAATTCTGCCGGATAAATAAAAAAATGGCAGACTCAGTCATTTTAGCATTATTCTTAGTAATTACTTTCCACTACATGCCATGGAAAGTTTATCCGTCACATTGAGATGGGTATATTGAGAGAACATTATGTCCTAGAGAATCATTACATGAAACTATCCTAGGCATCTATAATACACGCTACGTGATAGATTAAGCTGTTTGTCATGCTCCAAAGATTAATAACATCACTAAATTAAACGAATTGACATGCATTGCAACATTTGATAAATGTGTTGCCTTGCTGTCAACCAGCTGTGTATCTTCGCTCACTTCAGCTCTGTTCCACAACCTAATGAGCTGCCGCCTTCCTAAGGAAGCATCTTAACCATCATGAAACTTCTTAAATGCTGTTTGGAACATTCTACTTGGGCAGAAAGATTGTTTGGGACCACACCACAGTTACATGACTTTTTTTTCGCTCATCCGCCATGTTTATTGGGACAAAGTAATGGTGGTGAGGTGAATACAAAAACACATGGATATATATACTAAGAAAAAACATTCATATTTGGATTTGATCTACACCAGGTGCAGATTTCTAAAAGTTAGCATAGACACTATTCAAGGGTAGCCTGGATGCCAGCCCGAAACTGCGCCCACAAAATTTTTTGGACGGGAAGTTTGGTCTGGACTCGAATCCATTGAGGAGTAATTATGATCGGTTCAGAAATCATCGGGCCAATCAAATTGCCAGGGCGGGTTTTATACGATGATTGACAGGTGATATGCAGGGACGTAATCATCACGTTATCAAAGAGCGCTAACTGTCTTCCCTCAGAGATGACTGCAGCTGGAGAATTGAGATGTACAGATTCCGCTGTCGCGTCTGTTGTGAAATAAATCGACAGCGCATTAATTTTAATAGACAAACAGAAAACTGCAATCAAGGCATTTGTCGATTGGAAAGATATTTTTGCCGTCCCACATGATTCGGGAAAAGTGTAACTTATCAACTGGCTCTGACGGTCGCTAAGAAGATGGGACGTAATGAAAAGCCTGTGGTCGTTGTGGTTTCTCCTTTGGTCGCACTCATGAAGGAGTAAGTAAAAGAAGCAACACTCGTTATTTAACTTCTAAAATAAGTAAAGTTAGGCTACGTTCTGTATTTGACAACTGTATGCAAAGTAGCTGACTGAGTTGCTCTGATTGGGTTCGGTTAAGACACGCCTCATAATCAAAGCCAGATGGAGGGGTTTTTGATTTCTCAGTTCATCACCCCTTGAATTAGCCTGACTTCGTCATACTCATTTTCCTCTGGAAGATGATTCAGACGAAGTCAGGCTAATTCAGGTTATCATATTATAAGAATATCCTGTAAGTTTCAGAACTGAAAAACTTATCCTGTAAGTTTCAGAACTCCTTGTTAGTCCAATAAAAGCTTTTATTGACACCAGTCTCAGCAAACGACTCATTTTTCAAAGTGGGGACTACGACGACAAAGAGGATAAAACCCACCCCCGCTGAAGAAGATCAATGCCTACTTCAACATGGCTGGTTTAGCCCCGCCCACCGATTCACGCGTTACATAGCTAGGCCTACCTCTGTGACAGAACCGGATCGAGCTACCGAGCGAGCAATACAAAATATTGTGCAGTGCCTGGTTGAGGAAGAAGAGTCAACACACAGACTCTGGGTCGAACATGTATGGGCGAATCATTCCGGTTGCCATTTTACAACATTGGACGTTTTCAAAACAATTTCCCTGAGTGCATTGACGGGTGAGTTGAAACTCATTATAATATGCAAAACTGTGATCCACTCACAGCAGTGGGCGTTTACTTCCAAGTCTTCAATGTGAGACGCCCATAAAAACTAGCGTTTTTCAGCTAGGCTCAAAACTAGGATAGAAAATAGCCTATTACTTATACATTTTGATGTTTTTGAATGCAAAAACCAAGCCAACGTTATAAGTTGACCTCAGACAACAATATCAAAAAAATTAAATCAAAATTTGCAGACATGCATCCAGAGGTGGAAAGAGTAATAAAATATGCTACTCAAGTAAAAGTACTACTACTTCAATAAAATTTTACTTAAGTACAAGTAAAAGTACTGGTCTAAAAATCTACTCAAGTAAAAGTAAAAAGTAGCTCATTTAAAATTTACTCAAAGTAAAAGTTACTGAGTTACTTTTTTAACACCGGGGTGGAGGAATCCCCGTGTGGGGTTGTAATGGTATGAGATTTTCACAGTATGATAACGGCTCAGAAAATACCATGGTTTACAGTATTAATCAATTATTAAATAAATTATTATCATCAGTTAAAATTATTACGAAAACAGGGTTTTTATTTGGTTGAACAAATGCTTTTAATTATAGTAAACTTGAAACCATTTGTTTGTTTTGTTTATTAAAATTTTAACAAAACATGTCTAATAAATCAAATTCGATAATTGATAATGACAACTTATTTTTAGCATTAATTATTTATTAAAATGTTTAAGAATTATATTGTCCTATGAAATGTATTTTATTCAGAAAATTAATGTTTCTTTGATTTAATACAAATATATTATCAAAAACGGTGGTAATCAAATGTAAATTTAAACTTGTGTCCTTTTATTTTTGGGGGAAGCGCTGCAAAAACAGATTTACTAAATTAAACCATGGACAAAAAAAATATTCCCTTAAATAATGAAATGTATTAATATTGTTGTTGTTATTATTATTATTTTGAGAGGTAGGCTACGTTCTTCTGTATGCCTACAATAGTAATATATTTCTGTCATAATTTCTCATAGTGAAACCCAACTTTTATTTTGACAGGTTGTAGTGAAGACCAAAAGTGAAGAAAAGTGTAAAAAAAAACAACTGCTGCGTCCGAAATCTCCCATTACTCACTATATAGTGGACTATATAGTGAGCTCGCCATTTTGTAGTGCTGTCCGAATGTATAGTGATGATTATTATACCCTATATAGTCCACTCAATGTATCCCAGAATGCATTTTGAAAAGTAGTGTACAACCGATGGTCACTTACCTAAGCCCTACATAGGCCTACCATCATGCATTGCGCTGATCGTAAAAATAAGTTATTATCACGTGTGGAGTAGCGCATTATAACAAAAACGGACAGAAATCACTTTTAGTTTTTACATTTTGGAGAAATAAGCTCAATATAATGTAATATATTTATTTAAAAAAAAATATTTTTAGCCCAGAGCAGGATCGGTACCAGCTGACAGATGACGTAATCAACGGCACCGAGAGACGATCGAGTAGTGTCCGAAAGTGGCTTCTGTTATGCTGGTGAGCTCACTATATAGTGCTCTGCTCTCTAACCCCAATATAGGGGGTAGGGAATAGTGCTTTGAGTGGAGATTTCGGACACAGCAACTGTTTTTTCTCAAATAAAATTATGAAAATGCCCATTAGGCGTTCTCTCAGAGCAGCTCTGGAAATGTTCATATTCACAAATTGTTTGCGAGACGCTGAAAACACCATTGCTGTGTCCGAAATGTCCCACTACTCACTATATAGTGGACTATATAGTGAGCTCGCCATTTTGTAGTGCTGTCCGAATGTATAGTGATGATTATTATACCCTATATAGTCCTCTCAATGTATCCCAGAATGCATTTTGAAAAGTAGTGTACAACCATGTGTACAACCGATGGTCACTAACAAAGTCCTACACCATCATGCATTGTGCGGATCGTAAAAATAAGTTATAATAATGTGTGGAGTAGTGCATTATAACAAAAACGGCCAGAAATCACTTTTAGTTTTTAAATTTTGGAGAAATAAGCTCAGTATAATGTAATGTATTTATTTTAAAAAATCTATTTAGCCCAGAGCCGACTGGGCACCAGCTGACAGATGATGTAATCAACGGCGCAGAGAGACGATCGAGTAGTGTCCTAAAGTGGTGTTTCTATTATGCTGGTGAGCTCACTATATAGTGCTCTGCTCTCTACCCCCAACATAGGGGTTAGGGAGTAGTGCTTTGAGTGGAGATTTCAGACACAGCACATGAATGTCACGCATACTTGAGTATGTACTAAGTTAACTTAGTAGACAAAACGCGGCGCAGCTCAGCAGAACAAATAGGGTTATACATTTACATGCAGTATTTTTGTGCTTAAATATTCACACGATTGGATTTATTGCACAGTTCTACTTTCCATGTATCTATCCATTATTTTGCATGTTTTACGTGATGCGTTAAGTGTATAATTCCACTTTCATGACTGGATTTCGGGATTCCCTCTGCATCACGTAAGTCATTCGAAGTTATAATCGGCACATACCTTTATCTGCAGGAGGGGTAGTGTCCTATATCCTCCTTTGCAGCCACTTTGCGTCCACATTTTTAGCAAACAAATCCTCGAGGACATAATTCGTTTCATAAGAATTCGAAGACGCGAATTCGTTTTCAGCTTCAGCTGGGTCTGTCTATGGGTCTGCGTCACCTTTCTTGCGCGTTTGTTCTCCCGCCTTTCAACCAATGCAGTAGTTTCCGGAGTGTGATTTTTTTTCTCCCGTGTACTATTATTTTTTACTCAGTAACGGATATGATTTAAAATGTCAGCGAAGTACAATACTTCAAACAAAATGTACTTAAGTAAAAGTAAAAGTATAGATTTTAAAAACTACTTAAAAAAGTAGAAGTACACAAAAAAACTACTCAATTACGTTAACACGTAGTAAATGTAATTCGTTACTTTCCACCTCTGCATGCATCTACAATCCATCTCCCTATATCACAGAGGTAAATCCGAATTGAAACACATTAATAAAACACTCTCCAGTAATTTATATAGGAGAAAATAAGTCATACAGGTTTGGAAAAACATGAGCGTGAAAAAATTATGAAATTTTAGTTTGAACTATCCTTTAGAAAACTTTTACTAGGATTTGGAACAGAACAGTTTATTAATTGTAAGAAACTTTGGTTTCCTTTAGTGTTAAAAGTAATTCTGTAATGACAACTCTCTGAGTGATTGACATGGAAATGGTTAGGAGAATAATCGATCTGCTACACTGCTGTTATTGATGCTGCTGCTGAGCAAGTACGCAAGTACACACACACTGCTGTGATCATGTAAAGCCTACAACCACTAGAAAGTCCGTGGACGTTGGAAACTGATATATGAAGGTTTATTTCAATGGTAATTAATCTGTGTAGTACGTAACAACATTTCTATGAGAAAAAAAAACAGCAACTCACCTCCATATCATGGTTTAGAAAATCGGCCGACAATTTTAAAATCATCCAAGTGAATCATCCTTAAGACATGCTGCTGCTATACAAAATAGCATACATGAATTACCCATAGCAGATGTATACAGGTGGAGCTGGGGAAAGTGGAGGGTTTCTGAAAGCACACTACACTGCAGAGAGCTCATTAGCCACTGATACAGCTGGAACCAATCAGCTGTGCCCAGATGTGATTGCAAGCAGATTGAGTTAAGGACCGATCAGCCTGCACCATCTAGAGTTTCATAACAGAACTTTGAATTTGTAGACTGTCAGCAGTAGTTACCTCACATACATGCACTTCCACAGACTCACCTGTGAGTAATGAAGATGTCTCAGGACAAAGCTGGAGAATATGAAGTGAGGATAAAAGGAAGTAGAAAAAGCAAGTATTTTATTTTTGACTCAGGGGACCCAAAGCGACAATCGTTGTCAGGCTGAAAAAATAATGAGTTGCGAATGGAATGTTTTTCAGTAGTGGCTCGTGTGAAGGGGTGGGGTGGGGGGATGAGGGAATTGAGGAACAAGGGATAAGCACGACATTGGCTAGTTTAGTGACAGCCTCTGAAATAGTAGAACCTCAGAAGCTGCCTTCCGTCTTGCCCTCTTCCCTCCTTTCTGTCTATAAGATAAGTACTGTTACTCTGCAAGGAATGCAGAAGTCAGTTCATGCAGGGCAAAAAATGAGTGTTGTTGGTTAAAAAAAATCTCTGGAGCTGTCTGAACAACTTTAGCTATATTGTGGCTTGTTACCACCTTCTTACTCAGTGTGGGGACTCAGTTGTGTTGGTGAGTAAGAAACTCTTAGAAAGGAAATTTGACACACGTACTCCAATAACAGAAAACAATGGGTGCGTCTCAATAAGCTTCCTGGTTCAGCAGTTAGGGCACTGATCAGGGAGTCAATCACAAACTCCTACTGAAACATTTGCTCCCTAAAATGTCCCACAATGCACAGTAACAACCAGGGACCATCGATGCTCAGTATGTTCCTTTAATGGAAGTTCTGAAGTGCGAAACTATCCATATGAGCCCGTGAACTCACTACACATATTGACACGCTAGATGTTAGATAAAAACAAGCAACGTATTTATTATAATGATTCTAGATAGATAGATAGACAGATAGATAGACAGATAGACAGACAGACAGACAGACAGACAGATAGATAGATAGATAGATAGATAGATAGATAGAAATGTCAAATATTGTATATGGAAATAATTGTGATTTATTCTATTAATTAATTGGTGTAAGCTATTTTGAGATTGTGTTTAACGCACATGCCAAATCAATTGCCCAACACCAGAAATAAAACATGCAAATGCATGCAAGCATTGTTAATAGACTTTAAACAGCTTCCATTTCTATAACTTAATGCATCACACAGCCCTGTAAAAAGCCACTTGAGAAACACCTCCTCATTCCATATGCAATAGGAGCCAGGGAAACAGATCCTAGATTAATGGCACTTATGCGTTTGCATAAATTCTTTATTAAGCTTGAGTGCTTCAATTTACACAGTGCCTAGAATAGTCACTTTATTCATGTTCCAACAGCGAGAGTCACACCTGGACCCGTGGCTCCGTCTTAAACTCGGGCGCTGAAGATCTGCTCCTCTGGAACGGCCTGATTAATTCAGTGCGGCGCCGGCAGTTTCCGTGAGAGAAGTCAGAAGCAGAGACGTCTCAGAGTGAAGGGCAGCGTTAGCCCCCAGCAGCCAGCATTGCTAAAGACTGCAACAGAGAGAGACTAGAAAGAGGTGCAGTGGCTTTTCTCAGAATGTCATTCAAGTCTTCACCTTCAAATAAAGTAGAGGTCATTAGTAGAGAATTATCTCATTAACAACCCAGCTTGCCGGCTCTCCAGGGACCAGTTTCAGTGGAGGCCAGGCCTGGAAATATGGATGGAGTTTTAATGTGCTCTATAAAAACGAAAGGGCCAAGCCGTAGACTGGGCTGTAAAACTCAGTCCGTGACAATGCCACCACGGCTTAGTAGATAAAAGGCGTTGGCAGGCACTTGGAGCTGATTTAGGATTTGTTTCCTGTATCTAAATCAAGCTGAATCATTAAGGATGAAAGCTCAGGTCACAAAACAGTTAGCAAAGCTGATTGGCGTTCTCTTGGACGATTTCCTCACTGTGGCTCAGTGTGATTAAATAAATAAACATGGATAAACACAAATTTAAAAAGCATAATGAATATTTCGTGAGGGAGACTGTATGTAAAGCTTGCTGGGAAATGACTACTGAAATGCTTGATTTGTTATTTTTTGTAGCGTGGCTATAGTACAATGCAGCTAAATAACCAAGAAATGAACATTCTCATTAGGTAACATCACAGTTTTTATAGTCACTTTTATTCAATCCATCTCAGTGGATTACTCAAGGCTAAAGTAAATTCGGTCATCGTTTACTCATTACTCCATTACTTAAAGATCCAAAAATTACAAAAGCACCATACATGTAAGTATTGTAAAAGTGGTCCATATAACTCTTTTTCTATATTTCAAGTCTTTTGGTGCCATATGTAAACTTTATGTGAAGAATATTCATTATTTATAACAGTAATCAGATTTTTTCTTACCTTGAACTGATTAATTAGCAGTAGTTATTAGTTCAAAACTTGTGTGATGTCATTAATAACAATTTCTATAATGCTGAAGCCATGCTGTTCAAATAACAGATGGGCGACAAAGTTACTATGATTTCAGGAAACTGGTGTGACCGGCTGGTTAAATTGTTTAATGATGCATCATGCAATGGTAGTTAAGCAGCGAGTTACAGCATTTTACTGAAAAAAAGCACCCTTAGCTGTTGGTGTAAAATATGTTTCTAGCCTTAAAAATTCAAAAGAAGTGTTAAAAGTTTGATGGTTGTGATGTCAAATGTCAAGTCTTGAAGGTAATTAAAAATTCAGCATAGAAACAACATACCCACTGGCTTGTGCTGTTTATTTGTTGCACCTAATCATTTCCATGCTTGGGTTTCTGCAATGGTGTGAAAATAAGTCTATTTTAAGTGTTGTTAAATCACTGTATTGCGCCACCCTGCAAACTCATCACTCCTCAGCAGCTGTGGAGGGAACATTTCTGTCGGATTGGACAGCTGTTTAACACAAACATACCATCCCGCCATCTGCAGGAAGAAACCTGTTGGCCAATTATACCCGTCGAGTGTGCAGTTATTGGTAGGTTGACAATTAGGCACTGGTGCTATTCGTACTTGAGCATTAGGCACAGACAGTGATACTGCAATGCAGCGTGGGAAGTGAAGAACCAGGCTGCTGATTACAACCATCAATTAAAAGAGTTTCTTATCTCACAGTCGCTCATCATGGTTATTCCAGACATTTGCTTTTAGCTTTTAATAGTGCAAGAGTTTAGAGTAAGATACTGCAAAAAAGCTTCTTGAATATAAAATCTTCATTGCTTCTTCAAATGACAGCATTTATTGGACGCAAATTTACTTGAATATCAGACTAAAAGTCAAAGTTATAAGACTGTACACTGTAAAAAAAAAACATGTTCATGATTTGTAATCATGACATTTTTTTCTTTGGTCAAATCAACTTAAATAATTTATATAGTTCAGATAACATAATATTTTGAGTTTCTGATGAATAAATCAATCTCCTTCATTAAATTAACTCAATTTTTCCATTTCAATGAACTTAAAATTAAGGCAGCCAGGTTACTTAATTTTAACTTAAAGTTAAACCAACAATATTTTTACAGTGTACTTTATGACTTTAATTGGAAATAACTACAATTCCATTAATCCTTGCTAATGGCATAATCAAAATAAAACGACTGATTTAACGCTATTGATTATATGATTTTGGTTTCCGTAGTCCTAGATTGTTGGAGATTTTTCAACAGAATTATGGGTAATGTAGTTTTTCACCTGGAATTTCACCGTCCAATGCGATTATATAAAGAAATAAGTTAAAACAATGCATGCTGGTGGCTTCAATTAAATAATACCATTGATTAACAACCTTGTAGCTCACAATAGGTATGTCTTTAAAGGTGTATAAGTTAACCTTAAAGATGAATTATTGTCAAATTATAAATTATAAAAATAATGGATTTTTACTTCCAGAACTCGACTGTTGCGCTCTGTGCAAGCAAACCTACTAAACCAAAGCACAAGGATGTTTATAAAGGGACTTGAACTAAATGAAGACAAAACTTAAGCTGTTTCGAATAACTTCAATGTCTCTCATAGAGTATGTAGTGTTTTTTTACTATGGTGCATGCACAACATATTCACTAAAGCTCCCATAGCTCCTGGCAGCTCATATTGCTGCTATGAACCTTTTGAAGTCTGGTTTTGGATGCTAGTCAGGCTGAGGTTCCCCCTTTCCTTTTCTTTATCCAAACCTTGACTTTGATTCCAAGTATTTCCCTATTTTTTTTAGAGATGTCAATAGTGGTAGAGGGGTGGAGAGGTTTTTTTGTGTGTCTTTATTCAAAGAGTGTACTAGACATGGCTAGAGGGTCCAAATGATAATCGATATACAAACAGCAGGTCTTTTTCAGGAAGAAGACCCTTAAGTAGACCCTTCAATAGTGCAAATCCAGAACATTTGTTCACTTGGAAACAGCAAAATGGCGTGTAAGAGAAACATACAACACAGCATGTCACAGTTTAGAATTGTTGGAGACGGATCACGTGACCTCCACTACCTTCCCATTGGTAGTTACAACTGTTCTCCACATTTGCATACAGTCAAAGTTTTCTCAACTTTGATGTATAATTGAACACGCCCACATCCTGTTGCCAATGGTCACTGTCGCTCATGTCGCTAGAAGTTTCTAGCTTTCATTGAAAATTAATGAGTTTAGCTCATACCGTCACTGCAATATGGCAGGATCCCGAGAGGAAGAGATGCTTTTCTGTTTGAATGTAAGCGGATGGAAGAGATGCCTCAGTATGCTGTCATATTATTGTTACCTTGATTAGTTGTTTTATATGTGAAGTCAAGACGTTAGCAAACAGGCACTGTAATACTACACATTCAATTATATGCCAACCATTACTATCTGTTGTACAACACAGAAAGCATTTCCATGTAAGCTATATGTCATGAAAGCGAGTGGCAAAAAGTGGTTTTATGACATGAACCTCACACATTGGGAGTAACACCCAGAGAAATGGAAGCTTTAGTGTTAAGTTCTGCCAGGAAGACTCAATTGTTGCGTCACTAATTACCTTCTCATCTATCCAATCATGTCTACTTTTGGTATAAAAGGCCGGTACTTACACGTGTTTGAGTTTGCAGATGCTGACGCTTCCATTGACCTCCATACTACCCACCACCTCCAAGATGGTTCCTTCCCTTCCATTCTCCCCACCACCACCAGGATGGTCCCTTCCTAATACCTCCCAGGGGATCGGCTGTGCCCGTGTCTTCGTCTTCAGGCAGGAAATGCAGAGTCTGGACCCTCGGATTGCGAGCTATGGACGGGGCCTACGCCAAATAACTTTATTGCTTGCTGGGATATCAATAAATGGATTTATTGTTACAGTATTTATTCTCCCGAGTCTTTCTGGTTGAACTACTTTTACACCACCTTAAAAAGGTCATGTAGGTTAGCTTGTGCCAAATATAGTATAAAATGGCCATACTATCAAAACAGTCTTTAATGACACAGTGTCATCTGACAGCATAGTTTGTTTTTGGGAATAAAAGTAGGGTATTTATAACCAATAATCTTTTGTTTTTAAGCTGTGTGACCTTTGATTTTTCCTTGAAGGTTCAAGATCTTCCTTTTCCTGGAAGGAGGTCCCCCTTACAGAAGAGACACCTTCTGAAGTGCTCCACAAGATGCTTCATTTAACCCATGTTTGCTGTTTTTATCTACATCACTCTTCTTTTGCTGCAACTTTGATAAGTTAATTAGATCATTAACTGATCCACTCTATCGAACATAGGAACACACGAGAAAATATGAATGATAACACTGTACCAAAATGGGAAAAACATGTCTGTGGTCTTTAATTGCACATCCATGTTCTCATTTTATACAATTATTTATTCATATGTATTATTTGTGTTAACCATGACATAACTGCATGTATTCATAAATAACAATTTTATGATCTGCTTTTCTTCTCATTAGCAACATGCAAGATGGAAAGGGAAAGAAAAGCTTTTGTAAACAACACTGAAGTACGCATGATAACAGTTTATAAAAAATAGTATTTATTTAAAAATATATTACAAGAAAAAAAACATTTTGGATAATTTCCTATTGTGATACATAGTAATTAATTTTATAAATTCAGAAAAAATCAAATGTTTAAAATAATCCAGTGATAGAATATAATGAGGATCATGTTTAAAAAAAGAAACAAGTAGTTTGTAAAATAATCAATATGAATCCTTCTAATGCTACTGGAAATAACACAGAGCATATGGCTCAAGCATATAAACCAGCCTTTTCAACAGAGAAAGAAGTTAGACCAAATGATAATAATAATCATAGTTGGCACTGAAGCAAATATACTGACAATTATAAAGAAAGTTTCACAAAATTAGATAAAAAAAAAAAACCTCATAAGCAACGATATAGCTGACCTAACAGAAAGAAAGAAATCACCCATCATAGATCCTGCCCCTTTAAGAGATCAGAAACTCTTTGGTAATACATCAGAGTGCATTAGTTTGATAATATAAGTACATGCTATTTTCATAAGCTCACAGAGAAACTTGGCCATGCGGCAACAACGGGACCGTAAAAATTTGCAGGGACAGGTGCCAATTGGGCAGGGATGAGGCAGTACTAAAATAATTATCATCTTTTTAACAGGGCCAGAATTATGACTACCGTCACCGGTGGCTGGCAACCGTTACATCATCTTCAGTGGCGTTATGTGTTTAATCTGGTCTTATTGCTGTAAAGCAACACTAAATGTAAAGTTTTCCTTTCCATTTCTTCCTACTTCATTCAATTTGGAATTCAGCAACCAACTGCATCATGTTAATTAATTTATTTTCCATTGCATATTGGCCCTTCATCACATCATTTGCCCATGTAAAAAGCTGAACTTTTTGCTTGAGATGCATGAGGCTATCCTCTACTGATCTCTTGGGAAGCAGCTTCATAAGTGTATAAAAAAAATCCATGTTCAACTTCGGCCCGCGATATAGATATCATTTCAGAGAGGCTCTCTCAGTGGGGTTCTGTGGTCCACTGAAGAATACTTCACCTGAAGCTGCTTTTGTACCGCTGAGAGGAGAGAAGCAATCTCCCCGCTGTCCTCTGGCAGGGTGATGCTGGACTGTGCTATCATAGGTGTCATTGAATTCCATGTGTTTGATGGTGTTGAATAGACAGAGGTAGAATGTAGATGGAGTGTGGCTGATTTGAAGGGGGCCATCTGTCCTTTAGGTCCCATCCATTCAAGCCTTCACTCATTCCCTGAATTTAGATTAAGGACTGCGGGGGAATTTAAAGCACTCCCAAACGGATGCCGTGGTCTTGTTCTATTGCACTCACCCAGTCTTTCAGTTGCTTTTTCTCTAACGCCCCTTTGTTTTACCCACTTCTTCCTCTCATTTTCTTTGTGCAGTGTCTGTTTCACCTTCCTCTTCTCGTGCTTGTACTTTTTATCTTCTTCAGCCTACCTCGTTTTTAAAGAGATCAAAATGGACTCACTCAAAATGGAAAACTCTGTCATAAACTTGTTTGGTCTTGTTGTGTTTGGACACAAAACAAGACATTTAAAAAATAATGCAATGAAAGAGGTCAATTTTATAAAAAATGGTCCATATAACTCATTCACTATTCTGTAATCATACAGTAGGTTTGTCACTGTTTTCTGAAAACCTTCACTTTCAGTGTGATTTTTACTGCTTGACTGAATCATTGTGTTAGTCAGTTGTAATCAAATGCATGATGAATCATACAAAACTTCAGAATTGGAGTAGATATTGAAGTTTTCTGTGAATAGCAACTTAAATTTTGTGCGTTTCCCGTACAACAACTCATTCCAATTCGTCATATAACTGACGTCTTGGGACGTCTTTTGACCATTCGTCAATATATGCCTTTTTAGGGCCCCCTTAAACGTCAGTAGATGACGATCCCGGGTCGTCATACAACTAACGCTTTACCTTTAACGTCAGTTAGGTGACGAGTTGGGTTTAGGGTTAGGTTTAGGTCTGGGGTAGAGTTAGGATCCCATAAAGTCATCTACTGACGTTTAAGGGGGCCCTAAAAGGCATATATTGACGAATGGTCAAAAGACGTCCCAAAACGTCAGTTATATGACGAATTGGGATGAGTCTGCGCTGGCTAGTCACGACTGTTTCCCGAAACCCACTGTCGCAAGGTATCGTTCAACCACGTTGGTTTCGCATGTGGTTGAGTAATAACTACTTTTAATGAAACTGTTTGAGATCCAATAAATGCTAGATTTGTTTTATATACTGTAAATTACAGACATGTCATCTGAGGACTATTTCTAATTGTTCTCAGTTGTTTTGATTTATTACCAGACTCAATATTTGGCTCGTTCTTACATAGTGGAGCGTGTTCGCACATGCGCACTTTTCAAACACGTTACTTCAAATCTATTTGACAAATTAAAAGACGTAAATTCCATTTGTATGTATTCTAAATAAAAGACACCGGTTGTACTGAATGTCAGCTTGCTCATTTTGCTCAAGATAAGGATTTATTACGTCCAAATGTCATGCAATATAGAAACGATGCCTCTAACCACAGGTCGAGAGCTGTCGTTCAAACCACACAACTTTGCGATGCTGTTTGCGAATGTTCGTTGGAACGATGGTCTTGGGAAACACCGACTCATTGAACTATGCTGAAAACGACGGAACTCGCGACCACTTGAAATAAAACAAAATTGTAAAAATTGTGATGGCTTACTGCTAAATTGCAAAGGCTGCAATGTAATTATACACACAGAAAAACAAAGTTGTAAAAATGTTACCTTAAGGGCTACAACAGCTTGTCACTGGGGTAGTAACCTTAAAAGGACACCTTTGTCTTCCACCTCCTTTTAAGGTTACTACCCCAGTGACAAGCTGTTGTACCCCTAAAGGTAAAATTTTACACCTTTTTCAGTTTGTTTCAGCTATGTGGCTACTGTATTCTTTTACACATGATCTGTTGTTTTCAGTGTCTTGACACAAACTCCGCTCAGCATCAGTTTGGGTCACTTATAACTTGGATTTTGGAACGCAACACACACCAACCATCAACCCAAACTTGTTTAAGAGAAGCACAAAAGAGAAACTTAATGAGCTCCCTGCGGTTTTCCGCCTAAATAAAAGCTTGATGTTTTGATGTTGTTGATGTTGTGAAATGTTTTATTTTAAAGTGAAATATTACAATAAATAACTCTACAGCAAACCTGGAACCAAAAAAAAAAAACCCTGCAAAATGTGAAGTTTCTCTGGGAACACAAAATGTTTGAGAGAGAATGTAAAAGCATTGAAATACATATACTGTATATTTTATATATATCACCGTGTCCCTTTAGGGGCTCTGTATAAATCCCGCAGGCCTAGCAGGTTATGGTGATTTTAGTCTGTTCACCTCAAAATATCTCATTTTGTGTTGTACGTAAAACAAATAATGTGATACTGGTTTGTGACAACATGAGGGTAAGTGAATAATGAGATTTTTGTGTGAACTATCCCTTTAAATATCTTTTCTGGCCTCCATCCAAGTGTTTGCTGCTGGACTCCAGCATGCCAGGGTGCAGTGGTGTCCGTGCCATGTGAATTGTTTTAAATAGGTTCTGACAGGTCGACCCCATTGTCCCAGTGGCTGCACAGCTTGGCCACGCTCACGTCTGAAACCCAACAGTACAAATGAGGTACGAATCTCTCAAGCCTTCCCCCTGCCCAAAATCTAGTAGTTCTGGCCATCTGTTGCCAGCACTATGAGGCAGATGAAAAATGTTGCCTTGATGAACTCCAACAATATAAAGCACTAACATCATAAGAAAGAAGCATTTCCTCCCCAGTTTCCATCTGCTTGTGTGTGTGCATTCATCATTCAGATTCTCATTAGCACAAAATTAACGTTAATTTCCTTATCGCTATGATTTAAATTGAATTTCATAATAGATCCGAACAGCAAGCAAATGAGCAATGTGATGCAATCAAATTATGCTGCTGTTTCAGTTCCCGTAGTTCCAAGTGTCCAAGGCCAACACATCCTGATCCAATCAGAAGTTCGGCTGCCGATCATGCACGCTCATTTAGAATGGATGCAGGAGGGAGAAGAATTCAATTGGTTGTCAGCAGGAGGCTGTTGCAGTCTATTTCGGTGAGTAGTTTGGGACAAATCATTGTTCTCTTTTGATGAGAGATATTATAGAGTACCGCAGGAAGCTATTGTCGTAGGGCAAATTAAAAACACATTTCTGACTGACCTTGACTAGTGGCTCACATTTTGAAACAGGATTAAGCAAGGCCCTGCTGAGGTTATTGTGCGCAGTTCTGAAAAGTCAGACCACAGTTTCCTTTCGCTGGAAAATAATTAAGGCAAAATCTCAATAATGTGTGTAGAGCATGCTGATGATTAACATTGCCTCTAATGGTAGAAAGCACTTATTTAATTAAAAACAACAACAAAAAGTAAACAATATATCCAAGGACAATCAATAAGGACATTTTTTGCTAAACCTCCTAATTATTATTATTTTCAAATTTACACATTAAGGGGATTTGTCAAAGATGAGAGCTCCAAAATAATAATAATAATACTAATAATAAAACTTCTTTGTATTTAAAAATATTGCAGAACTATATTAATATGCTTTATAGGAAAAAAAAAACAATTACCAGAAGTAGCCTAATTACACTGAGAAAATATTAATATTATACTTAAAGTATTAATCATTTGTTAATCATTCATGTTCTTGTATTTCTTCATATAATAACATATATCATAGTTTTAACATATATCATACTTTATCATATAATCACATCATAATAGTTTGGCAGTTGCTCAGTAAACTTCTGTGAAACTTAAAGCAAATTGTTCTCATGAAGATAAACATATCTAAGTATGTCAAAACTCACAGCTTGACTTCAAACAAGATTTAATTTCAGGCAACAAGTGAATTACACACATTGAAAAAAAGGGCAAAATTCACTGAAATCTTTGTCTATTACACTATAAATCAGGGTTCAATGATTCAAAGCTATCACGCCTCTTAGACAAGCTCACAATAGATAAATGACAGTTGACGCTTCTCATTTTCTCTTTAAAGTTGAAAAAGCAAATGTCAAATATACTCATCATCTTCACTAAATTAGACAAAGCTAAAGTTTGAAGATACATTTTTTCTTAAAGCTGCAATTCAAACGAAAATCACCAGTGACACCCGCTGTGAAAATGCAAAAGACTTTGTTTGGACTTCGGAGTGGCTACAGAAAAAAGAGACTGCAATCGGAACCATGCGAAAAACAAGGACACATATCGGAAGGACATTGCATGCAGTCATGCAATGCTGGCGTTGTTAACATTAACAATTTGAGAACAAAGTATAATTTGCACAGTTTTGCGTGATATTGATCACTTATAAGCGATTTTCAGAACCAGAACAAAGGTGGATGTTTCTTACTTGTTCAGAGGACATTTTAAGGTGAAAATTATTCGGTGTGTCGACAGTTGACGTCGCCATCGCCTTGCTGCCCCCTCCCCGTTCTGTGATTGGTTGGTTCCCTACCGAAGGCGAAAATCTGGATCATGAAATCCGGGCTCGAAATCCAGACTGCATAGCAGCGTGATTGGGGAAATCTAGGCCATGTTATATACCATGTTATATGCTTGTTGAACATTGATGGATTCACAGATTTTGTGTGAAAAATAAATCATAAAAGTTGTTTATTTTGTTTAAAAATCTTCTAAATCTGAGGGGGCCTTTTACCCCTCACAAAAGGCATCATTTATACAAAAACTTTAGCTAAAATAATATGTTTTTAATAATGTCTAAGTTAGCCTACTTGTTCATATATATCACTTTAGCAAAGTTTGCACTATTGTCTGTTTATTTTGATAAATAAAAGAATTCATTTTTGTTTAATAAATATACTGTCATTAAAATATGTTAATATAAAAATTTTCTATTTAAAAAATGCATAAACAAAATTATTTTAATAAAGTAAAGATTCTAAAAGCATTGAATAAGATCACATAATAATTTAATTTAGATTTACAGTAGTAACATTAATTCACATTTTATTATATGATAGTGGTAGCCTATATGATATTGGTTTTATTATATGATATATTAATATGTGATAATTACCATCTGAATCAATGTCATGTCATGTCAACAAATGGAAAAGTCAGCCAGATGTTAATCATCTTAATACTCCGACAGCAGGTGCGCAATTTACCCCATAGGCTACCATACTTTTACATATTCTTCCATTATTGTTTTAATTACCTTGAACAAAACTGAAAATCATTAAGAAGACATTTCAGAGACGTCTCAAGACGTCTCAAAATATATTCAATCATTTTTGAGTTTCTCATATGCTACTTAAATTTACAATATTAATTTTTTTAGAGCAATATATTGCAGAATTCAACTTTGACCTGTTGCCTGTGATCGCTTGAAGGATCAGCCAAATATCCCATGCATCTTGAAAAAGAAGATCTTTTGGAAAGTGCTGAGGCAAGTTTTTGTGCCATTTTGAGGTTTCAGAGGAAAATAAAATCAAAAGAGCTTTTTACCCCGTGGAGCCTTTAGCCCCCTTGTACCCTAATGCTGATGTATTTTATGTTGCAGAATAAAATGTAAAAGTGTCTTGAGCTTGTGTTCACCACAAACCTTATTTCCATTTAACCAAACCCCCCAAAAAACATTGACTTTGGGACGATGGAACCGGCAGTGCTAAAATGCTAACTCGTTTCCGCGTTATGGCCAATAAAGTGATGTCACACCTGATCCACACTATTGATGTGATCTCATGTGAGTGATATTGTCCACCCTCCTGCCATATATATATATATATATATATATATATATATATATATATATATATATATATATATATATATGAACAAATAAATCCTTTATAATGAATGAATACTGCAAAATTCCATAAAATCTAGCCTAGGAATTGTCAATTTTGATTTTGTGGTGACTTTAAAGTGAACTTTCTGTATCTGTCAGACACAGAAAGCTTGATATGTTTTGCGGATGTAAATATATATGTTCATATTTTTACCTCACATCATATCCCGAAAGTCGAGGAGCACTTTGACAGAAAATCACTTCAACCAAGTTGAAATGTAAACAGGTAGACCAGGCGATTTCTTCAGCAACACACACACACACACACACACATACAAAACTCTCAGTTTTCAGACTGTAACAGCTTAACAAAATTGCCTTTGCAGCAGCAACTGTGGCAGTAGCCTTTATGATGTCGTCCCTCTGCTTATTTGCTTCTGGACTTGTAGCTTAAAATTGCTGAGGACATAAACTTGTCACCAAACAGTCCTCTCCTCTGATAGAAGCAGCATGCATATTGGAGTCTCACAAACTCAAAAATATGCCTTTTAAAGGTCTTTTTTTAATAGAAATAACATGCAATTAAGTAACTAAAAAGCCTCGAAAATCGTGCACTGCTGTCTCACCATTAATCCACATCAAGCTGCTGAAAAACATGAGTGGCACGTACGTTATTGTGTAACAATACGCTACTGTGAGGAAACACAAGAAAGCAGATTTTATTTATTCTCTCTGGCTGCGGTGGATCGGCATGTACAGCATGAGCTGCACAATAAGATCAAGTCAGTCAAAATGAGCATCACCATCACCACAGTTTACCCTGACAAAGTCAAACAAAGAGAATCGCAGTTCAGCTGCCATCCTACGGGGGCGCAACATGCACAAACTGCATTGCCGCGTGAGGTGAAAAAGCACAATGGATCTAACTCACAGTCACCTGTCACCCGGTGCTATTTAGCCGGTTTCACCCCTCCGAGGGGGTCATATAGTTTGGGGTACTTATATTGGGAGCTGGAAAATGAAAGGTGTGGGGGCACAAAACCAGACCTCAACCCATTAAGTCATTTGCAGGGCTGACAAAATGGACCAGACGACTATGAGCTAATGACGTCTTTCTGCTATCTCTAAGGGCTGCTGTGTGTATGCAAGTGTCCCTGTGTGTACATTTGTGTGTTGCATGCTGGGTTGAGTGAGTGCATGAGAGAGAATGAGGTGTATAGGGATAATTATATGTAGAAAGAGTAAAAACATGTTTGAATGACACAATGTCAGCCCTTTGCTCGTCAAACCCGCCTTCAACAATTTGTCAATTTGCATAACCCCCTCTAATAGTTGACCTAAAATAGCTGTGGCGGCTCTGCTTGAGTGGTAATGCTGTCTGTGCATCCACACCAATGACCACGTCTGAGGAAAACAGAGAGAGGTCTGCTCGCGGTCGTCAAGTTAGCATGCATGTCCTTTTTCACAGGTAATTTGCTTCACATCTCCATATTTGGATTACTGCTGTGGGGCTGTGCTGGTGGCCATATGCAGGTTTGTATTTGAAATATAGCCACCTCCATTTCCACAGCAGGAGGCTTCCCGTTGTGCTCCTCTCTGCACTTTTCCATTAGGCATAGCCTAGCTACTCATAATTATTATCAGAGATATCAAATATCTCCCTTCAGTCGTCCAGTTTCGAAAATTAATCAAATTCGTTCTATTTTCTTTTAGCAGGGCACTGTACTAACTCAATCTGATATATGTAAAGGTCTATAAATAATAGTCTAGGCCTAATAGTAGCGTTTCTTAATTCATGTTATTGTTTACCCTGCTGGAAAAATAAGTTTATGCTGTTAACTGTTAAGCTATTTGCACCAGTTAGTAGTGTTATTTATAAAGCCTACAATTATAGATACTATTTTGAATTAGATTTTAATTTTTTTGTTATGTGATTTTGTCATTATTATTATATATTATATTTTATTATATATGCAGTTAGTAATTTAATTAGTTCTTCAACTTTAACTTATTTCAGTTAGTTGCAACAATTCTAATTATCAATTAGTTTTCATCCAATATTAATAATTTCAGATTCTATAATCTTTTATTTTGTTCATAAAGTTAACAAGTCTAAAATATACTTAAACATCATCTTTTGTGTTCCGTAGAAAAAAAAGACTGCTTTTACTGCTCAGCCTTGTTTTGAGAAACCAAATCAGGAAAGGCTGCAAACCAGGCTTAAACCCACATGAAGGCCACGGCTCAATGAGTGAACCATCACACTATGGCTCTCACCCGAACAAACTAGTATGGTTTGAAGTGGCAGTAAGATTAAATGATGGTTGGAACAGACCTATACAGTAGGTCCAATGATGTAATGCTGTCAATGCCCTTCACCCTCAGTACGTTCATATCCCATCAGCCAACAGCATCTTCCCTAAAGACAAATATTAAAAGGTCTAGACAGGAATGACAGAGACTGGGGTGGACCTTGCAGCCAGTGCAGAAAGAAAGGTAATAGAATAGGTAATCAAAAACATGGCTATCAAATCAAATTCTCTCCAATACAATCACTTTTGTCTGGACCTGAATCATAAAGAAGCAGATAAGTCTGATGCTGGAGAAGCAAAGCCTTAAACACAGTTTTATTCAGGCAGGATTAAAATAAAGAGCCAAGACTCAACAAACAGATATATCCCTTCAAGCCTGAAATCATTTCCATGTATCATTTTGCAAGTTTGAGCCAGTAACCCGAAGTAGTAAAAAGGATTGTTTACCCCAAAATTAACCTCCTCTCATCACCAGAGTGGAGCAGGAAGTGCAGGCGACCAGGGTGGAGCAGGAAGTGCAGGCAACCAGGGTGGAGCAGGAAGTGCAGACGACCAGGGTGGAGCAGGAAGTGCAGGCGACCAGGGTGGAGCAGGAAGTGCAGGCGACCAGGGTGAAGCAGGAAGTGCAGACGACCAGGGTGGAGCAGGAAGTGCAGGCGACCAGGGTGGAGCAGGAAGTGCAGGCGACCAGGGTGGAGCAGGAAGTGCAGATGACCAGGGTGGAGCAGGCGGCCAGAAAGAAGACGACCCATCAGGCGGCCAGGGCGGTCCAGACAGTTCGGGAGGCCATAGCAGTGTGGCCTCCATGGTCCTATCAAGGGACACAATTTTCTTGGGGTTGGCTATAGGGTTATGGGCAGGAAAAGACACCAGCTCGGGAACAGGGACAGCATGGCGGCGGCCATCTTATCCGGAGACACTGGTTGGTGGCGGCCATCTTGTCTGGAGACACTGGCTCGGCGGAAGTGATGTGAACAGTCATGAACAGGAATCATGAAAGTTCCTCTAAAATCTAGTGATGGGCAGATTCGAGACTTCATGAAGCAATGAAACAGTTGAAGCAAATGTGCTATATTGTTTCGAGGCTTCGAATCAATCCGACATGTAAAAAGTATAAACTAACATGGTCTCTAGCATTATATTTTGCCAATGAACTAAAATCAAAACCATTATATGGCTATTTGCCTTCATAAAACAGCACAAGGCTAGGCATTCTGTGTGCACTTTGCTCAAGCGATCAGTATGGTTATGTGTAATCTTTCCCAAACGACCTACCAACCAAACCCTGATTCGGCGGAGCACTCCACCTGATGAAACACTTAGAAGCTTCATTTAGCCGTAGTCACGTGACGTGGGTGTTTTGAATCACGCTTCGGATCAGGTTTTCGAATCATCTGTGCTTCGGGATCTCGCAAAGCTTCAGAACGTCTGTTTCGCGTCAGCCATCCTTACTAATATCAAGAAGGGTTTTATATTATCGCAACAGGTAGAGGTCCATCCGTGTTTAGATATAGATCCAGGTTGCTAAAGACTGAAATATGTAATAATGAGTGGCGAAACATTCCGATTTTTCAGATTGGATTGCAATGAGAATGAAAAAATAATGACAGAATTTTCATTTTATGGGTAAACTACAGGTCTCCTTTTCTTTCAAAACTGTGCAAATGCAAATTTGCGCAACTCTTAATCCGTGAGCTGTAAATCAGTTTCTCTTAAAATGCTGTGATACCATATCTACAATAGATAGGGAAAGGCAGCAAATGTTTTGCTGGAATAAATAGCATTGGACCTCCTGTGAGGAAGAGAGAGCCATTTGAACCACACATTCATTTCCAAGAGCAAAAAAAGAAACAGGAATTGAGACTCTTTCAGATACAACAGACGAGGTGTATGAGTGGAGGTTTTTACGGAACTGTGTGTGATTATTGGCTGTGGGTGGAAATATGATTAAGTGCACTCAGAGTTTAGAGGCAATAAGCACCCTAGATTTGTGTTGCTTCAAGAATATGGTCTCACAACCGTTCTGAAGGCAATGCGATTTACTGTATGAAAGGTCAAGCTCAGACTGAAGAGAAGGAATATATTATTCAAGCAAAGTACCTTTATTAAGTATGAGTAATGAGCGTACACACACCTACTAGCATTCACTCTTTTAAAGGGGCACAACTATACAAATTGCGGCACCATTACAAGTCAAATTTACAATCCAGGAAGACTTCAATTCTTTAATTATCTATCAAGCACGGTTATTTCACACTTAGTCCTCATATATTTTTGTATCTAAGCCCATGAATCTTTATGGTCATCATGAATGGATCTAAAAGGATGGCCACTTAATGTAGAGAATGTGCTATTGTTTCAGTTAGGGAAAAACTGTGTAATCAAGCCAGATGATCTCACTATGTCATTGATTTGTATAAGCCTTGAAATTACACTGCTTGAGAAAATGGTATTGACACATAGTCTAATTATGAGGGTTTTTAGCTTGATGACTCAAATTGATTATCGCATGGATTTTGGCACTGTATTATCAGCAAGCTCTGGCAAAACTTCATAAACAATTTCCCTGGCTGTCACACTGGAAGTCAGACTCCAGAATCCCTTTGAAATTAACAGAATATTAAAGTAAACATATCAAATGACATTACTTTCAAATAAGACGGCATTAAAACCCTTGAGATGAATTACCCTGCTTAGTTAATCTTACAAAGTTATGCTCAAACTATGGCTGAATCCCTCCTCACATACTTTGATGCTTTCCATGGAAAAACATTATAATTGATCCTCAAATTACCCTTAACTCACAAGTTTTGTTCTCCAGGCTCTCAGTTTCTTAGGGCCGGTGCTCATGTTATTTATTATTGCAGGTCTTGGTCCCTTATTAATTCCAAGCTAATTGCAACCTGTGCATGAGCTATTGATTTTGAGACATAACTTTGCCCCTGGCTGCAATTTAGTAATTGTGAAAAGACAAATGTGCCTAAAACCTCATCTGAAACTCTGGGAAAATTATGACCATCATCACTTAATATTTTAGAGGCTGGTAAACACAGTAACTCTGACAAAAAGCTGCCCTGCTTTTACAACCAAGGCTCCGTCACTGCAAAAAATAATAATGAAATAAATACATAAAATAAAATAGGGCATTAACTGATTTTACAAGTCTGGGGCCCTAGAGATGTGGAGAGAACAGAAATACTGAAATTCACACATAGCTGGGAGAAATACTTCCTATCCAGTTCACTCCAATACATATTGGCTGTTACATAAATTCACCTTATATGGGATTGCAAATTGGGATCCTATAATGAATTAATGAAATTACGGAATAGCTTCCACCCCTCAAGCTAGTCCTAATAAAAATAATATGTGACAAGGGGAATATTCACAGCCTTCTTATTAGTGATATACTGGGCTTTAATTAGATGTTTTTGCTCTTCAGAAATGCGGATATGAATATTGTTAATAAGACAGCAGTGAACATTTTGTGCCTTTCATTTAAGGCAGTTTAGATCACATCTCTGTGATTTTATTTCTGTATTTTTAACCAGCAGATCATTAATTCCTGTATTTTAAATAGCAAAATAAATACATAAATAATGAAATGGATGATTTGTGCTTGTTTCGGCATAGTATGTGCTGCTTACCTGCAAACATGGATCTAATGAAGATGTCAGGTAGCAGTCTAAAACAGTCATCGGTCACTATGATCCTGGCAGACTGATGGATGAATTAATATGAAGTGTCATATTCTTTGACCCGGACCTGGCAACCCGTCCTTACTCCCGTGGGACAAAGCTGGCAGCCTACTTGTCAGGAATGGACCTGCCAGATATCCAGCAATCCTCATTCATTTTCCTAAAATTGTGCCGGTGCATGACAGTACAGCCCTGAAATGGAGTCATTCCCATGGAAACATCTTTCGACTCTGTCTATCAGGCTTGACGTTTGTTTAAGTCTGATGTCATTGTTTGCTATATGCTTGAGTCAGCTACTAGCATGACCTCACCAAAGGAGAAGATCAGATCTCCATAACATTGCGTCTGCAGTACAATTAAATTAAGAAGGGAAACATTTAGTCCATACATAGACATCTAATAAGATTTTTCACAGTATGTAAAGTAAAGTTTCTTATTACAGTCAGCAAGCAATGAAACACTGACATAAAAAATGCAAAAAAAGAAAGGTGTTATATAATATCATTGATAATGATAAGAAACTTTTCTTGAGCACCACAACAACATATTAGAATGATTTCAGGTTCATGTGGCATTGAGGGCTGATTAATGATGCTGAAGCTAATTAGATTTTTTAAAGTATATTAAAGTAAAAAGTAGACAAATTATTACATTGTTATGGTTAGCAGGGAAGAGGAGAAGTGAGGATCTATTAGGCAAGCAGTGTTTTATTAAGAATAATTCACCTGAACAAAGAAAGTACAAACTGGGAAGACAATGATAATGAATAAATAAATATATTCCACACAGAAAACAGAAAATGCAACAGCTTTACAAATGAATATATAAAGACAACGACTGACAAACAAAGAAACGCAGGGTATAAATACACAGGATAACAAGGCACAGGTGATTAGGTGATAGAAATGAATTGCTATACAGTAGGTAACAAATGAGGGTAACAGACACTAAGGCTGTGTTTGAAAATCATTCCTATATACCCTCATCCACTATTCCCTTCAAAAGTCCACTAATATGGTTCACTTGAAGGTGTGACACTGAGTGCACTGGAATTGCTGCCACGTTTGTGCTTACTGTTTAATAATCAAACTGGCACCATTACTTAATTAAACAATTTAATAATCAATCAAAAAGTTATTTATATATGTGTATGATATTACGCTGTACCCACATTGGACCAGCGGTTTGGAAAATGTATGGATGAACGATTCACCTGCGAGCAACATCTCCTGGCTAGACGCGGCAAGTAATTCAGTGTGATCGTCACAGTGCATTATGGGTATTCTGTAGGTGTTGAGTGCACATAAGTTTTATACTCCTTATTGCGGTGCATTAAGGGATTGAATGAGTGCACTCGATAATAACGTCCAGTATGGTTTCGGTTATTTAAAGGGCTAGTTCACCCCAAAATTTAAATTCTGTCAGTAATTACTCACCCTTATGTTATTCCAACCCCATAAGACTTTCGTTCATCTTCAGAACACGAATTAAGATATTTTTAATGAAATCTGAGAGCTGTCTCATCCTTCATTGGCTGCTTGGTAATTACATACCAGGCCCAGGAAAGATAGTTAAGACATTGTTAAAAAAGTACTAGTGACTACAGTGGCTCAACGTTAAGTTTATTGAAGCGAAGAGGATACTTTTTAAGAATACTTTTTGTATTTACAGGAATACAAAAGTAAACAGGAAGTAAACAAGGACAAGGGAAACATTAAAAACACTTTAAACTAATGAACATAACATGTAGTAAGTATTTTATTATTATTTATTTTAATTATATGTAAATTCTGTAATTTGTTCTCTCAAATGGTGACTAATGCAATAATTTGTTATTCATACCACATACATTTAATCCAATTCATTTTTAATTAGATTAACAGGACTATAAAACGAATAAAACATTTTGTCAAAGGTCGTGGTATACTGTTTAGTGCATATGCTCAGACTCACTGAGCCATGGTGCTCATGTCCCACACTGAAATCAGTTATGTAGATATTTATAATTATTGATGGTCCAAAGAACTTCTGTAGTCTAATGTCCCCTTAACATGCAGAAGGTGCTCTGAAGGTGCCCTCTCAGCTCTTATTTCCCCTGACCTTTCGCTGAACTTTCTGCCATTAGTCTGAGTCGAATTTGAGCAGAGTGCATATTTAAAAGTGTATACTCTTCCCTTTTCATCTTGCACTGAAGTTTCCTGACAAGCCAGAGGGGATGCGAATCAACGTGATATCTGGAAAAGTGCATTAAAGTGATAAGTTTATTCCACAGGCATGAAAGGGAATGGCAAAATAAGGCATCTGGCTCAGAGTGCCGCGCTACTGCTGAAGCGGGGAGACTAATCAGACGCAAGCCTTCACAGAGAGAGAGAACTTGCCTCACACTGCAGACTGCAAAGACGACAAATCATAGACATGCTGCGAATCCATATTTCATTTTAACTGGGAATGTAAATTACTAAGGGCTAACAAGGAGTTAGTAGAATAAGTTAATGCAATACATTTGTGACTTAATGTTGAGACAAACAGTGTGGAACTGACAACCATAGGTGTCTATACGTACTGTAGACATCCCATGCGATGGCTCCAGACACATCAATGTACCTGGCATCTTGGAACGGTCCACATTTCTGCTTATCACCTATACACTAAAAAGTCCAATGAATTGCAACACAGGCTTTTTGGAAAAACGTACCTGTTGCAACTTTTTTTGCAAAAAGCAAAATACGTACATATCACTGCAGTTTCCAACAGAATTGAGCACCAGAGGCATCATTTTCACACACAATTATGATTACAGATTATGGATTAATAAAGACTTTTCACACAGCACCTTACACAAGTATTTTATGACCTCAAAACACTTTTTACCATAGTGTATGATTTGTAAACTAATTAACTTCAGCGTTTGCATCATTAACCAGCTCAATCTATTCAGTTTTACTGACATACTAAGCTTGCTCGAATTGTACCTGTGATGCGGAGAGCTCGGGTACAAATCCCTTGAAAGACGAGTCACGATAAAAGAGCTCTAAGAAAAGAGATCAGAAACATGCTAAAAAGCCATGGTTACGATAGTGTTTTAATGTCACATTTGCTTTTGTTAAAGGAGCTGTATGCAAGATTGTGGCCAAAACTGGTACTGCAATCACTTTCAAATTAGGGTGTATCCACGCCTTCCCCCATGACTCGAGGTTGCCAGATATGCTGCAGGTTCCAGCAGGAATGTAGACTGCCACAAGAAGCTTCCAATGGCAAGTGATGAGTCCTATACAGTGAGTTTTTTTCTGTTAATTTTTTATTTCAGACTTTGCAACAAAGTATTTTGGATTCATATTGAGTTTTTTGGGGTTTCGCAACGTTAGAATTTTTTTATTCGATTCTGACACGTTTGTTTCTGCAGCTGTGGTAATTAGAGAAAAGCTGGCAACCCGAATGCCGCAACACTACTGAGTCCATGATTGGTAGATCAGTGGAGGGTGACGCATCAGAAGAAAACACAACTTGACAACAACAACATCAGTCAAGGGCTGCAACTTCACTTTTTAAATGACAATATTCTGGCCAGACTATGTTGTCAGTGATATAAGCAGGCTTGGGAGGGTTACTTTAAAAATGTATTCCGATACAGTTACAAATTACTTCATATAAAAGTATTCAGTAACGTAATATAAGTACCAGAATATGAAAGTAATGTAACTGATTACTTTTGGATTACTTCAAGGACAGATATTATATATAAAACAAATACTTATTAAGAATTTCACATCCCTGAAATATATTTATATAAAGGGCTATAGAAACATCTAGTGGCTACAGTATGGTTTTACAGATGATTATGTATTATGTAGGCTATAAGGAAATAATAAAAACACAACATCTACAAATTCTACACAATCTACATATTAGTTTATATTAAAATAGGAAATAAACTGTTGACTGAAGCTGTGATCTTTCTTAATGTGCCTGACTGAACTTGGGCCGTTGGCCGTGAAGAGTTCACCTACGTTAGCAGCGAACATCTCCTTAAGTGAGACTGAGAAGATTATGAAAGGACATTTTTACATACTAGAGACAAGGCACATTTTGCACTGTAAAACCATGTTGTTGGAATTTTCCACTTTAAAAACAAAATAGCAATGGAATTTCCAAGAAATTAAAACAATTTTACCTATGGGCATCATCGTTTCTAGCAGCAGTGATTGAATCGGTGTCTGAGGAGATTGTTGTCGAGAGCTGTTATTTTACGCAGTCACCAGCGGGTGGCACACGTGACTCGTGTTCGCGAGTCATTAATATAGTGTTATTATGCCAAAATACAGATTTACTTTGTTTTAAATGAAACTATTGTAATCCTGAAAGTATCCCCACCTTTTTCAAAAAGTAACTATAATCTGATTACTATGTGTTTTGATGTAACTGTAATGAATTACAGTTACTGGATTTTTGTATCCTAATTACATAACGCCGTTACATGTATTCCGTTACTCTCCAACCCTGGATATAACGTATTTGAAATGAACATGATTTCTTAATGTCTATGACATATCAGGGAAAATTTATGATTAATTGAAATAAATTTCTTGCATACAGCTCCTCTAACACTTTCCAGAAAGTTTAGGGTTTAGTGTAGGTTTAGGCCTAAATTTTTTTTTAAAATGGAGCATTAAGCTTTCAATCCAGAACTGCGATGAAACACCAAAATAATACAACTTTTCCATATTTGCAAAAAAAAAAAAAAAAAACAGAAAAAAACTAAAGAAAAAAACTAAACTTTCAGTTAGTGCCATTCGCTGGACATTTCACTTTGAAACGTTGTCGCGAAACGTGCACAACACAATGTATTTTCAGCGTTTTTGCAAAAATGTTGCCACGTATGTTTTTCTAATGAGCCTGGGCTGAAAACACAGTATATGTTAATATGAAAAAAAGGTTACACTTTATTTTAGAGTCCTTGTTACATGTACTTCCCATAGTCAAAACAATAAATTATGCATAATGCAAATCTTAATCCTGTAACCCTATAGTAAGTGTTAATATTACTGATATAAACTTAGTCAGCGTAGCAAATATTGTGCTGTTTGCACATTCATATTTTGCGATTAAAAATTTTGAAGCACGTTTACAAAGAAATGCCTAACGTTAGACTGCAAACCACATTCTTCACCTGTGTGGAACTGGCCTTGGTTGTCAGAGATGCACATGCATATGCTTTTTTATGCTTTGGATTTGTAAGCATATTGTCTCCATTGCTAATCATCCAACTCTTTGATTTTATGCCACCCAGGGTCATTATAATCGAAATGTTCTGTACTTCTAAGAAGTACAGTCACCACCATTCATCCAGAATGCTTGTTAGATACTTAGTATCCCATAAAAAGCTGCAACCCCCCGAACCAAAACAAATACAGACAAGACATCCCAATATACTAAGCAGTAAAGAAGAAAAAAACATCTTGTTTACCTTTTAAAACCACCTTGATTGCTGTAAATAATTCTGTTTGTAGCTTAAAACATGTACTGAGTTCGATAACTGGAGGTGTTGTGAGTTTCTTTGTGTGTGGTAGTGGTGTTGTGGTATGAAGATGAGATGCGTATCGATTGTTTTGAATCCGAAAGATGTAGAGCGGATGCACTCTGCGATCCCCCATCGTGTTTTTAAGATCAGCTTTTCTCTGATGAGGATCCAACACAGCCACAGGCACACCAAGAGCTGCTCTCTCCCTCTCTAAAAGGAACAGTACACAATCACACTAAGCCAAAGTTTACTCCCCTGAGAGCGATTGACTAGATACACATCCTCTCTTCTGTCATCTATAAAAATGTTCACAATTTTGCACTTTACCGTGCCACTAGATGCAATTATGATGTGATTTTTGGTAAATAGAAGCTCTAATGCAGCTGTTTTGACTAGTAGGAATGAATGTTTATGACAAATTGAGATCAAAAAGAGCAATGTACCATTGTTGGATCAGTGGATTACTACTGTATTTACCTCTAAACACCATTAGAACCCACCTATGGATAATCAAGAGGTCCATTTTAGAGGTGGTGGTGGTGATTGTGCATTAGCCTGAGGCTGATTTAATTCAAGGGATTTGAGAATCAGGTGCTGATTTGGCTGAAAGGGCAGGCTATAGCATGATTAATGGCCTTATCCAGAGCTGATTCTTACCCATCGGTGATTAGATAATCAGTCATCTATGTCACACTTGACTGCAGAAATGAGAGGATAAGGGAAGCAAGGGTGTCATAGAATATGAAAATGAGGTGACCCAGGATCATTATGAGCTGTAAAACCAAGAGCAGCATTTCACAGACATGAACCAAATGTGATCAGACCCATCAAGGTTCTTTAAAACTCTCCAGAGCATTCAGTATTATGATTATCTCTAATGTACGTGTTCGTTAAAGGGTTAGTTCACCCAAAATAAAAACTCTGCTCACCCTCAAGTTGTTGCAACCCAATAAGACTTTCTTTCATCTTCGGAAGACAAATGAAGATATTTTTGATGAAATCCGAGAGCTGTCTCGCTCCTTCATAGGCTTCTAGGTAATTGTATTCTGCCGGCCCTGAAAAGTTAGTAAAGATATTGTTAAAATAGTCCAAGTGACTACAGTGTCTCAACATTAAGTTTATCAAGCGATGAGAATACTTTTTGTGTGCAAGAACTCAGAAGATGATGCAGATGGGTCTTGATGTAGTGTAAAAATGGTTCTATAGTGTGCATTTCCTGGAATCGCGAAGAAACGACGAGAAAACGTAAAAGTGGCATCCAAGTGCCACAAAAAGAATGGCTTACCTTACACACTTACCCATCAAATGATCGTGAGCATCATCTTCTCAGTACTCGCGCTTGCGTGGCACTATTGTGAACTCACGTCAGAAGCCTACACCGAAGAAAATAAATAGGGTTGTTCTTTTTTTTTTTTTTGAACGTATTTTTAACGTTGTCTTTATTAACTTTCTGCAAGAACTGATGTGTACCTTGAAAATGCAAGAACTGATAAGAATGTGTACCTTGAAATGTAATGTAAGTCAGTTTGGATAGGTCTGCCAAATGCATATATATATAAATTATTTCAAATACACTGTTAACTTCACCAGGCTTGGACTGTGTGCAGTGCCACTTTTGTTTAGCAGGTGCTGGTACTAGGCTGCATAAGTGACAGTGCTCTATAAAGAGAAGCATGATAAAGATAAATAACTGCTACTCTGGAACATTTTTTGCATCATTAAACATGGCAAACATATTAGCTTGCATAGAGTGAAGGAGAATCCCTGAGGAGATGGGGCTGAATCATGCAGCCCACAGTGATCATAAAGGGGTATAGACTTTTGCCAATCCCTGTTACATCAAAGACAAGTGAGGAATTCACTTCACGCCATCTGAATTACTAAACAGGGAGGCATTCTTTGCATATGGCAGAGACTTGAGAAACAGCACTTGATGAAAATCGCTTTAAAATTCCTAAGAACACCTTGAGCGGACCTCGGTGCTAAAGGATAACGCTGTTTTAAAAGAACATTATGAACAGTGAGACATTTTGTATCATGGTCACGTTGACAGTGTTTATGAGCAATTTGGCAAATGTATTCAGATAGGGGTGCAAAATCATAACTATATCAATAATCTGATCAAGCATTTCATACTGATATGTGCTGAGAGTAACCTCCTCAGGCCATATTATAATATTAAATATGTTACTTGCTGCATATTTAATAGGAAAGTATAATATTGGTTGGATTTTATGTACTTTGCAATTTAAAATGGGTACAAAATCATGTCTATACTGGGAATTTGGACTTGCAAATTCAATGTTATTTTCATCTACACTGGCATCAAATTATGGGATGTTTCAACCCATGCACATCATGCACGTACGATGTAGACATAATCAGCTCCTTTTCGGAATTTTGTCCATTTCTCACATGATAGTAATACAAGTCTAAAGATATTTAAGGTACAAATATGGGGTTATTATAAAAAGCTCACTTGTCACAGTGGAAGTGTGGAGCATCATTCTCACATGCACAAGTGACCACTCATATGTATAACACACAAAAGTTCACTTGTATAAACCAAGCAAATCTAAAAGCATATTATACTAGCAGACATTATGTTAATTATGTGAAAAAGTTAAAGGTGGGTGTTATGTCCGAAATAAATGTCCAAAACGGCACATTCGTTCCTGCAGACCTTAAGTTCTCACCTCTGCCATACTGCCCTACTGAATCTCTGCCTTTAATAAACAGGACTGTTAGCGCTTTCATCAGCCAGGTCAAGCGTCACCCAGAACCTGATCATCTGGGACTGCACTGACAGAAACTCACCTCACTGTGAGCCAATATGGCCACTTAGGTCTTCCTTTAGGGCTTATAACTCTCAAAGAGAAAACAGGTGCCCAAAACAACAAAGGTAATGGGATTTTAACTTCTCTTTTTTTAACACCATAGTTTCTGCACTGGATGGGAGAGCACCCAGGCCTGGTCGTGCTGCAGAATACCATTGTTTTGAGTATATATTGACATTTCACTGGCTGGTAAATGAGGGAGACCTGGCCCCTGCCCCTTAGTGTGAGTTCAGTGCCACCGAGCAAATTAAATGCTGGACTGTGGGGCTGATGGGAAATTGATGTTCCTATGTGTCCCTCGGCACTATTTGTTTTCTCAGGCAATAAGTTGGTATCTCAGTGCGGGTGCAATCTCAATCTGTATACACATTGTGCAAAACAGATGGACATTGTCTTGAGCATTTACAGATTATTTTAGTTATATCACTAATCAAAGCTGAACGTGATAACAGCATACGAGTGTCCACAGTAAAGATAGAATTATATCTTAGAATTATACTGTTTGTATTAATAATGATTTCATATGGTTTTGAAAACCATTTATACTTAAACAGTAGAAGGTCATGATGTCACACCTTGAAGTGTTCTTAGTTATTATTTCTAAAAATGTACAAAAATATTTTCAATTGATTTTGTTTATTTCAAATATCACATATATTATTATTATTATGAATTATTATTATTATTATTATTATTATTTTCATACTTTACAATCCTATCATAAAAGCCAAATTATGAATACAAATGATTAATGTTTATGTCTGCGTTGATCTATGACACCATTTCCTGTATTATTTTGGTTACACCACATGACTAATTTCATTTGCAGACAGAAAATGTCATTTTAATAAATTTTTCTAAAAAGTAATGCAAGATTATGCTAAATATGTAACATGGTTTTATTTATGTAATATTTCGTTTTTTAACTAATTACTTTCTGAATGACAGTTTTTACTTTATGCACTCAAAATTAATTCAATAAAAAAAATAAAAAAATAAATAAATAAATTGAATTTCAAAATTAAACGTATATTGTGTTTCTGATTTCCTGTGCCCCCTTGTTATCTTGTCTAGCTCGTTTGTCTCTGACTTTTTAAGCCCTGTGTTTCAGCCTTGTCTTTGTGAGTTCTTGTTTAATGTTTGACTGTTAAAGATAGTCCTGAGTCCCGTCAGTCCCAAGTCCCTAGTTCCCAGTCCGTATAGTTTGTAGTCTGTTAAGTAAAGAGTGTGCTTTTGGATCCTGCCTCGCTTCAACCATACCACGTTACAATGTGTGTGAATTGAATATTTTTTTGCACTTGTTAAAACTGTAAAATGTATGTAGTGTATATTTAATTAAATTATGTAATATATTTTGAATATATTAGTTGATCTGGACCAATTTGTTTTTAATTCTTCTGGAATTACATTTTATAAATCTAAGAAAAAATATAATTTGTGAACATATTGCAATCACATTGAGGCAGGACCGGAGCCAGAAGAATGTGATTTATCTCACCTCTGAGTGAAAGAAAATTGGAGAGTTGTACTGTGTCTTTGTCTCGTGTGATTGGGTTTCCTGGAGCATGAAGTGTGTAGGAACATATGACGTGTTGTTAGAGTAGCTGATGTTATTGTAGGTGTCAGGGAGATGGAAGTTGGCAGACACATACAGGAGTTGGGCAGAGTTTATGAATCGGAGCTTGTGATCTACAGCTCTTTTGTCCTTGAGAAGTCGAAGTGTGAGTTTGCGCTTGAGCGTGCACGTACATGTCTGTTTGTGAGCGTGAAAGTGGGTGAATATACTCATTCTTTGATAGAAAGGCAGAATGATGTCTGCCCAGTTCTTTATTGTCTCAATCTATTAAATGCACTGTCAGTTATCTTCTGCATCTCTCTCCAGGACAAAAATTGTGAGAGTCAATGGAAAGGTTGCTTCACAAACACTCCTATAAAACAACAAAAAAGAAATGTTGCTTGAATTTACTCCCTCTCATAACCAGACAACATTAACAGCAACCAAACAAAACAAACAGAACAGCAATTCGAACTAAACGAGTGATGAAAAACTAAATTACGTTAAGTGACTTGAAATTGTTCTGTTTACTCCACTGAAGTAGCATTTATTTTACAACACCTGCATAGCTGTAAAATCATCTATGGCAAACAGCTTTAAGGCAAGTGAAGAACAATGAGCGTAATTAATCAGCTAACTGAGTACTTCAGGCTGTTTGGGTCACTAGGTGGGCCACTACACCTGTGCTACAGACATGCTTGATGTCTTTCTACCGTCTAATGAGCAATTTGATGAGCGAAACCCATCATGATTCCAAATGTGGCATATAAAGGTGCAAGGTCCAATCTGTCACAGGTCCACCCACTGAAACAGAGGTGAAACCAGCCCACGTCTCGTCTTTGCGAAAGGGTGCTTGTGGTCACATTTCAAATGGTGTCTTCCCTTTTATTTTTGTAGTAACTACTGAATTGTTTTGGGGCAAAACTCTATTCACTACAATTCACTGCTGTTACAAGCTGAAATGCAAACAGCAACAAATAACTTACAGTATAGTGATGGGGACACTACTGTAAAAAAGTTACATCCTTCGGATGAGACATTAAACTGAGGTCCTGACTCTTTGTGGTCATAAAAAACCACGGATGTCCTTCGAAAAGAGTTGGGTGTAACCCCGGCATCATCCGCATGTCTATCATGGGCTTCTAATCATCCCCATATATACTGATTAGCTCTGATCTTCTCTCTATCAATAAGCTGGTGTGTGGTGGCCGTTCTGGCGCACTATGGCTGCCGTTGCATCTTCCGTGTGGTTGCTGCACACTGGTGGTGGTTGAGGAGATTCTCCCCTATATGTAAAGCGCTTTAAGTGCAGAGAAAAGCATTGTATGGGCTAAATGCACGCATAAGTTTCGCATTTGACGCAAGGATGCTCTTCAGTTTCCGGTTGGGGACATTAAAGTGGAGGAAACGGAAAATGGGATTATAGCAGAGTCTTCAAAATGTACTGTCCTCTCGTCTTTGAAACGAAAGTTTCATACGTTTAGATGTCATTTTATATATAGTTATGTTTATTTAATATAATTTTAAAAAGAAGCATAAACACAACAAGGGTTGTCTGTTTAGTCTGTTTTGTGACTAACGTTTCTTTAGTATAACAATGGAGTATAACATTCAATATACATTCTCGGTTTTGGATTGGACTCTACCGTATCGACGGAAGTTCTCTGAGACATCCTTACACCTTCACCGGAAATACCGCCATGCATAGAGCGCATAATTGGAACAGAATTATTTAGCACACAACTTATGATTACAGTGGCAAAATATTGATTAATAATGTGGTTCCTTGCACAATACCATGTATCTGTTTGCATTAACAGACGCTTTTATCCAAAGCGACTTACAAATAAGGAGAGCAATGGAAGCAATTAAACTAACAATAGAACAATATGCAAGTGCTGAGACCCTTCCCAGTTTTATTCTTTTATTTCTGTAAATAGATAAGATTTAACGGATCAAGTGTTGTTCGAAAATGATGCGTCTTCAGCCGGTTCATGAAAATGGCTATTTGGACAGCTCTGGGTTGAGCTTAGGAACAGTCAAGGTGAAGGTACACGCAAGTGATGTTGTGCCTCTTTGAGATGACACCACGAAGCGATGTTCACTCTAAAGAATGCAAGCTTCTGGATGGCACATAAGTCTATAGTTATCATCAATCTGGAATCCTTCTCTGTCTTCCTCTTCTGGGTACACACAAACATGACCTCACGCACCTTCTCTCACCCTCAACTGTTTCAACAATTGGCTCAAAAATAACACTCTCATCACACTCATTCTCTCACACCTGTTCTTCTCTTTCCTCTAATAGTTTGTGCTACTTCTTGCTTTCCCCTTTCCCTCTCTTACTTTGCCAGATTATTTAGTACTAGACTCGTGCAAAACGCTTATCTTAACCTGCTGTATCCCATCCTGTCTGAGTCCTGTCCAATCAATCATCCAGCCTGCCACAGGTCTGTTTCTATGTGCCCAGATACTAACCTTCACCAGTCGTTTCTTGCTTATTCTCTAATGCCAAGTTCAGACTGCATGATTAAAGTAACGATATTGGCTCGCTGACAGGTTTTAGAATCGACGACAAATGCCCGAAATCACAGGAAAATCGGTGCTCGTTCGCACGAATGACAATCACGCAGTGTGAATGAGCAAAGACGAGATCAGAGAGAATCGCCAAAGAGTCACTCGACGCGCCGTGAGATATTTGGCATGCTAAATATCAGGACCTGTCGGTGATTCAAAATCCTGCCGTGTGAATAGTTTTCTGACAGAAAAATACATCGACACTTTTGAAATGCAGTCTTTATTTTTGTATTTAAGTGCTGGTCTTTATTTTTTGGTTGATTTGATTTCACAATTTCTAATCGTCCAGGCTTTTTTGTCAACACTATCAGTTAGGTTTAGTGTTTAAGGGTTTAGTGTAGGTTGTACATTATTTTCAAACGCGATTATCCTTTTAGCACCATTCATTGTACATTTTAATATCCGAAATGCTGTTTTTGGATGTTCAACAACCAACATACAATGTTGCCTCTCATGTTCATCTGTTTGACATAAAACTGAATACACGTTTACTGACACTCACCGGACATTTCACTTTGAAAGAGTCACAAAACATTCAAGAAGCAACATAATATCATTTAGCAGAAATGTTTCAGCAGGCACATTTTTCCAATAAACCTGGTTTGTGAAATAGATTGCGGAAATCACATATTCTAATTCCCTAAAATGTTTGTATAGCTTAAAAGGTGAACTTATCAAGGTGAAAAATCACAAAAGGATCTTTTTAAAATAAATTTAGATTCTGAATTACTCTTCTAGATTCACTTTGAGCATTCAAAGTAAAACACTTAAGACTGCATTTCAGATTTTTCTTTAAGATGCTGTCAGTGTTTACGCAATCAGAATGCAAAGTGCACAACAATTTTCAATCAGTCATATAAATGGATGCAAGGTCACAAACACTCTAATATGACACGAACCAACTACTTTGTAAGAAATTTTCTATCATCATTTCTCTTTCATTTCTCTGCAGTGCACACAGGGTGATATATGTCCCATTATGCAATTTGATTTGACCTTCCATTTCCTGCTTGATTCATTATTTGATTGGACTGCCAAATGGTACAACATTTTTATTTAAACTTGGATTTGTTTTTTATTTTCAACATGGATGAGCTTTTCAGAATAGAGCCTTTTAGTTTTTAGTCCTAAAACCTGTAATGTAAAAGTTGTTAAAAGTAGCTATTTAAGGACTACAACTACCACAAGGATGTAAGTCATGCTTGACGAATTAGACAACAGGTTTTTTTCTTATAGCAACCTGTGGTTTCAAAACTCATGACTGTGAGATTTAGGTTGTAGAACTAAACATGAAATTCTCTAAGTAATATGAACCACATACACATTTTGTGCATAAATCACTCATTATAAATTCTAAAACCCATTAGCTTCTCCTGAGGGAGTCCATGGTGAATTAGCATTTCGGTTTAGCCTATAAATTGACATCATGACTGAACAGCTCTATTTGACATGCACCATAATGGGGTCATATGACAATGTAATGTTTCTCATAGCATAATATGTACTGTCTGATATTTTTAATAAATCAACAGAAAGCAGTGTTCTAGTATTCAATTCCATACAGCAACGATGAGTCAGTGGCTTAATCTGTGACTCGCTGGTTGTGAGTGAAAAAGAGGAGGCACAAATCCTCCTGAACATGTAAACATCCCTCTTATCCCCTTCAGTTACGCTGTCTCTAATGACAAAAGCTGAACTTGTGACTGTCTGAAATTCATAATCATAAAGTAAACAACCAGCATCCAGAGCATGGAATAGGCTTTACTGTATTCGTCAGCCTGCATTCACCTGCCACATTTACGAGTGAAAAACACTAATCTTCAATAGCATTTTAGTTCCGTTTAGCCGCTTTTGTGATGCAAGAGATAATTTATGGATTTTTTCATGATTAACAAACGCTGCAACTCTAGAGACCAGGTTTAGGTCTTCAAAAGGTGGTGAACAAAAGACGAGAGCGAACACGCTGAGGGAACCCTGTCAACCCTACAGACTCTCAATCGCACAATTCACCCAAATGTGTTTATTAACAAAGGGTACCCATGGTGTTCATATTTGCTCTCGCTGCATGTCTGGTTGGTCTGGTGAGGAAAAAGGCAGCAGCTTCTTTCCATTAACCAAGCATTGTAATCGGATTAGAGCTTAAAGAAATGTAAGATGGCAGACCATCTTCCTTTAGACTCCTCTGGCTATGGAAATTGTCACTGGTGAGCGGATTATGGTTTGTAGAAGATGAAAGCAATTATTTAATGTCTGCGGGAGTCAAAAGTGTAATGGGAACAAGTTAGTAAATGCGTCGGAATGCCTGCGCTGTAAGCAGCGTTGTCAACCTATAAAGACTGTGACAGGTTTGCATCTATAACCCTTTACAAGTAACTAATGAAGTATATTTCATTTAAGCAATTGCTGAGAGTTGCAATTACATTTCTCAAAGTAGACGATAGACAATCTAAAATGCAGTTGGAACACAGCCAGTTTCACCACTTGGAAGTTGGGTTAAGTGATAAAATCATGATCATATAAGACCATCACCACCCTGAGGTCACTGTAGACATTGTAAGTCTTATTTCTGAGGTTGACATCTTCACTTCTAGGTTAAAATTTGAGTTATCAGTTAATGGATGGTAAAAAACAACTAGCATCTGAATTAGCACACTGTTAGACACTTGATTGTATTGTTGCGGTAACTTACTGGCAGCACTTTTGCCAGTAAGTTACTGTAAATTCCCCTTTACAGTAGCACTACTTTTGCAGTAAACAGAAAAGTACTGCAAATACCCAATACAGTAAGTTACAGTACATTTAAAAAATACCCACAATGCAGTGCATATAACAGTAGTTAACCGTAAATAATATAAATGGTATTTTACTTGGCTTTTTTACGGTAAGTAACTGTAAAATTGCGGCAAAGTTTAACAGTGCAGATATACTGCACACACAGCTAATATACTGATCTGTAAGAAATTAATACTTTTATTCAGCAATGATACATTCAAGTAATCAAAATGAAAGTTAATCATGTTTCAAAAGATTTATGTTTTGTCATCAACTTTCTGTTAATCAAAGAATCAAGTATCACAGGTTTCACAAAAATATAAGCAGGACAACTGTTTGTAAAATAAGAAATGTTGGCCGTTGAGCTCCTTAATCATCTTAGAATAATTTATAAAGGATCATGTGACACTGAAGACTGGAGTAATGCTAACACTATAAAATGAACACTAGTGGCAGTGAAACATTCAAACTTTTGAATGGTAATGTATTTATACTTTCACCTCAGTGTAAACAAACACTACTTTCCCCATTTACTTATACAAAAAGGTATTAGTCATTTGACAGTTTAAGCTATTGTTAGCCAAAGTTTTTCCAATCGGTAGCATTGTTTTATGTATGTGTTTATTTTTGAAATTTTTATTTTCACATTTCTTTGCTGTTTCAGAAAAGAATGTTTTAAGGCTTTATGGATGCTGGAATAAAAGACTTTATGGGTGCTGGAATAAAAATAATTATAATATATTAACGATTAACAAAATATTATATGCAGGAACACATTTAAACCACATTGTCCATAATTTTACAACCCACCTACTGTTCCCTATCATTTGCTCACGTTCGACGCTCACGTCTGACGTAGTTGGGATCCCTATCATATTCGAGTGTCTACAGAACGAGCCAATTAACGCGTGCTTGGGTAAGCATTAGGGTTGCCAACTTCCGAAAAGAAAAATGTGGGGGTCATTATTACAATAATGTAATTATACAATAATATGGGTGATCAATTTTCGGGACAGTTGGCAACCCTAGCAAGCATGTAGTGGTCCATATGGACAGCATTGCGACAGTTGCGTACATCAACCAACAGGGTGGTTTAAGCTCCCGCCACATGTCACAACTCGCTCGCCATCTCCTCTTTTGGAGTCAGAAGCATCTGAGGTCACTTCAGGGCCTGCTCAACTGTGCAGCCGATGAGCTCTCACGGCAGCAGGTGCTATACTGGGAGAATGGCGACTCCATCCTCAAGTGGTCCAGCTGATATGGAGGTGCTTCGGGACCGCACAGGTAGATCCTTTTTCCGTCCCGGACACGTCCCACTGCCAGTTGTTCTTATCCATGACCTAGCGCACCTGAGATATTTTGCAAGAAAAAAAATCCCTCTGAGTTACAGTCATTAAAACATAAAGTATTACAGCCATCCCCGGTCACCTCCAGTCACCTCCATTCTTGGGAAAGTAATGTTAGATTTTATAGACTGTTTGTCAGTGTGATTCATACTTGGGGCAAACAATATCACATGATGACAAACTTTCAAGCGATAAGATGATATCTTGCAGTAAATGTATTGTTAATCACAAAAAAATAAAAAAAATAAAAACACGCATGGAAATTCCAAATGTGGCGGGACATAAATCCGAGTGCATTTCTGGATGGGATCCCAGGTTCCGCTTTTAATCTCACATTTGATTTATATTTTGTGATAAATTGGTACAGTAGAAAGCACCTGAGAACAAAAAGCCTTCGTTCTCCAGAAAGATGTCAGCAATAAGCCCCAACTCATCTGGAAAAGCTTGTTCTGGCAATCTACATCTGATTTGTTGAAGAAAAAAAAGACGTTATCAAATTCACATCAGAGCGGCCTGTGCATGGTCTTGTCATGGGAGAGTGAAACACAGGAACAATGAGCCCATCAATTCTCTTAATTAATCTAAACTGGGGATTAGTCAGAGGCATTGCATTTTCAACCCATAAACCTCCCGTCTCCTTAAGCTTTTGCAGGCAGTGCTTTTCACCTTCTCACACACATGGAATTGCATCTTTTCATTCTTTTTTAGAACTGCGTCTGCATGATGAACTTAAAGGAACCACATCAGCTTTCTGCTTATGTCCTCTTGTCCTTCTGCAATAATGAGCCCTGCCCAGTGAAAGGCATGTCCCTAGTGTCATTGAAGTCACCTAAACTTTAGTTCCTGATGATTCGGTGTGTTACTCCCTTGCTGCACTTTGCCAAGGTTGCACTATATCTGGTGCCGAATGACAAATCACTGGCCTTCTCTGCGCCTCCTTTCCTCTGGGGAGAGGGACTCAGTGTGATTGCTCTCTGCTTTTAGCTCCCTAGGACATTGTTTCAAATTAAAGTGGTACAGAATATGGGTTCTTCATGTAGAGGCAAAATATGCCAACCTTCTGAGTTGTCTACTACAGTTCTTATGCTCCTTTAAGTAACAGTTGAGATTATGTCATTATTTACCCCCTTCATGTCCTGCTTCCCAACCCCCCACCCATATTTTTTTCAAAAAGATGTTTTGTCAGCTGAACAATTGATATGTGAACTAGTAAACCATCACTGAACTTACTCAAGCTGGACTATTATGCTATTTTCTTGTAGATCTGCTGTACAGTGGAAACAAACTTTGTTGCATTATTTTCCTGTTGTCACCGTAAAGCTGCTTTGAAACAATCTGTATTGTAAAAAGTGCTATATAAATAAAGGTGACTTATTAAATGACAGTACATCCCATTGAACACATGGTAATTCTATCCCACACAGCCTGTTTTCAATAATGACAAAAATTAAATATGGCCCTACCCTGACTAAGATCTCAGGGAATTTCGCACCAGAGGAACCTTTTCATATTTCCTAAAACTAATAGCAGAAGTAAGGGAAAGCCGGGGCACACCTAACACTCGTTAGGTTCAGTTGTAACACCCTTGTTTAAAATACTTCTACGCATGCTAGCATGATGAAACTTAGTGTATTAACTAGTTGCCATATCAACAATAGAGAAACAATTGCACCAACATCTTTGGAAGATTTCACTGAACATTTATTTAACCATAGCAAAAGTATATTCCTTATGTTAATTTTTCATCTCTATTTTGTGTGTTTATTTTAAATTAGACAAATTAGGTAGCCTAGAAATCTAGACGCACCCTCAGCGGCAGCAAAAACTATTTTGCAGCCAGTGTGGTCTAGCAACTCTTCATAGACGTTTTAGCTGGAAAAAACAAACTCTGGTCAGGCCAATCACATCATGCATAGAGTCGGTGGCGGGCTTAACATAATGACGACCGAGTTGCGACGTTTCGCCACTTGAAAACAAAGACTGTCTCTCTGAAGACGAACAGCTGTCTTTCGATTCGGCTTTGACCGCGAATCTGGATGATTTGAACTTAAGCTTTTCTTTGAAACCAGAACAAAGGCGCTTGAGTCAAAACCAAAGGCCACTTGAGTCATTTAAAAAAAAAAAAAGATGTGTTTGGAGTTTTGCCGACTGGATGCGGTAAAGGTTTAATATATCAACTTGCTCCGCTGGTGGGAAAACGCATGAGACTCAGTCGCCACCTTCTTCATTGTTCTGGGTTGCGTTTCCCGTACAACGACGTGGTTCACTGTTTCACTACCATGGTACGATGCATCATTGGAAAAATCAACTAGCTAGTCACAACTGTTTCCCGAAACCCACTGTCGCAAAGTATGTTTCAACCACGTTGGTTTTGAATGTGGTGGAGTAATAACTATTTTTAATGAAACTGATTAAGATCCAATTAACGCTAGATTATTTATTACAAATTACAGACATGTCATATGAGGACTATTTCGACATTGTTCTCAGTTGTTTTGATTTATTACCGTTGTTACGTAGTGGAGCGTGTTCGCACATGCGCACTTTTCAAACATTTATGTATTCTAAATAAAAGGCACCGGTTGTCCTGAATGTCAGCTTGCTTATTTAAGGATTAAGATAAGGATTTATTTCGTCTAAATGTGTTGCAATATAGAAACGATGCCTCTAACCACAGGTCGAGAGCTGTCGTTCAAACCACACAACTTTGCGATGCTGTTTGTGAATGTTCGTTGGAACAATTGTTTCGGGAAACACTGACTCGTTGAACTATGCTGATAACGTGATAAAACGTGACAAATACTTCTGTTGAGTCAGTTAGTTATTCTAATTCTAAAAGTAAATATAGAAATGGCTTGTTTCTACAGAAACTGGGAATATGTGTTGTTGCAAATGTGAGGTTTCAGATGGAATATTTGATCAATTTTATTATAATTTTAGAATAATTTTAAATGCAAATTCATTGATTATGTCACCGGGGTGACAAAGGCAGGCGGAACCTTTTATCACGGCCGGGTTTCCGAGGGGAGGTATTTCCGGTGTGGGACCCGGAAGATTTGAGTTTCGGAAAACTCCGAGCGGAGACGGAGGATTATTAGAGGATTCAAAACAGGTGCGGGAGAAGACGATCGTGATCTCGATTGGGACACGTCGTCAGCTGGGAAGGATAAAAGGGCATTTCAGCTTCATCATTGGGGAGGAAAATGAGAGAGGAAAAGCTGCGTGTGGCATCTGGGCGAATCTGGAGAGGCAGAGAGGAGAATTGTGGTAGGAAAGATAAGTGCTGTTGATGTTTGGACCGTGATATGAGGAATCTGTTTAAGGATGTGATGAGACTTTTTGAAGTATAAACCTGTCTTTTTGGGAGAAAGTGTGAAAACCCCACGCTTCATGGGAAGAAGTCCAAGAGAGTGAAGTGAGGTGCAGTGGACCAGATCCCCTGTCTATGCCTTAGTTTGTGAGTGATGAAACGTTGCAGTGTTGTTCATCAATATAATCACGTGTGCAGATTTGTGTGAATTACAGTTAAACACGAGTGGAAGTGTAATGCAGTGACACTGGGGAAGTGGTCCTGGCTGTGGAGACATCGTCCACATTTTCCTTGGATGGAAGCCGATGGAGGAAGACATCTAGTGGTGAAATCCTCTTGTTCTCCTCTTTAATCTCAATGTGGGGTTGTGAAGTGCCAGACTCCGGTTGAATTGACATTCTGTATCTTTATCTGCCCGAGCCCCGTGAAGAGGGCCAACTATATTATATGATTGCCATCTTTTCTCTCTGCTTGCCGGAGCCCTGCGAAAAGAGCCAGCTTCGCCGTTGGACCCTCACTCCTCCCTGTTCATCTGGATCCTGTGAGTAGAGCCAGTTATACCATTGAATCTTCACTGTCATTCTCTGTCTGCTTGAGCCCTGTGAAGAGAGCCAGTTCCGCTGCTGAATCCTCACTCTCTGTTCATCTGGATTCTGTGAGTAGAGCCAGTTATACCATTGAATCTTCACTGTTATTCTCTGTCTGCTTGAGCCCCGTGAAGAGAGCCAGTTCCGCTGCTGAATCCTCACTCTCTGTTCATCTGGATTCTGTGAGTAGAGCCAGTTATACCATTGAATCTTCACTGTTATTCTCTGTCTGCTTGAGCCCCGTGAAGAGAGCCAGCTCCGCTGCTGAATCCTCACTCTCTGTTCATCTGGATTCTGTGAGTAGAGCCAGTTATACCATTGAATCTTCACTGTTATTCTCTGTCTGCTTGAGCCCCGTGAAGAGAGCCAGTTCCGCTGCTGAATCCTCACTCTCTGTTCATCTGGATTCTGTGAGTAGAGCCAGTTATACCATTGAATCTTCACTGTCATTCTCTGTCTGCTTGAGCCCCGTGAAGAGAGCCAGTTCCGCTGCTGAATCCTCGCTCTCTGTTCATCTGGATCCTATCCTGTGAGTAGAGCCAGTTATACCATTGAATTCGCACCTTTATTCTCTGTCTGCTTGAGCCCCGTGAAGAGAGCCAGCTGTGTTGTTGAATCCTCGCCCCTCCCCGTTCATCTGGACCCTGTGAGCAGAGCCAGCTATACCGTTGAACCCTTACCTGTTCTCTGCCTGTCCGAGCCTTGAGAAGAGAGCCAGCTTCGCTGTTGATTCCTGTGTCCTCGCAGTCCATCCGAACCCTGTGAAGAGAGAAATAGTTCCACTGTGAATCTGAGAGGAACAGTCTTGCTGTAGATTCTTACCTGTTCTCTGCCTGTCCGAGCCTTGAGAAGAGAGCCAGCTTCGCTGTTGATTCCTGTGTCCTCACAGTCCATCCGAACCCTGTGAAGAAAGAAATAGTTCCACTGTGAATCTGAGAGGAACAGTCTTGCTGTGGATTCTTACCTGTTCTCCGCCTGTCCGAAGCCTTGAGAAGAGAGCCAGCTTCGCTGTTGATTCCTGTGTCCTCGCAGTCCATCCGAACCCTGTGAAGAGAGAAATAGTTCCACTGTGAATCTGCGAGGGACAGTCTTGTCTGTGGATTCTTACCTGTTCTCTGCCTGTCCGAGCCTTGAGAAGAGAGCCAGCTTCGCTGTTGATTCCGGTGTTCTCGCAGTCCATCCGAACCCTGTGAAGAGAGAAATAGTTCCATTGTGAATCTGAGAGGAACAGTCTTGCTGTGGATTCTTACCTGTTCTCTGCCTGTCCGAGTCTTGAGAGGAGAGCCAGCTTCGCTGTTGATTCCTGTGTCCTCACAGTCCATCCGAACCCTGTGAAGAAAGAAATAGTTTCACTGTGAATCTGAGAGGGATAGTCTGGCTGTGGATCCTTACCTGTTTTCTGCCTGTCTGAGGCTTAGAGAGGAGAGCCAGCTTCGCTGTTGATTCCTTTGTCCTTGCCGCCTATTTGAACCCTGTGAAGAGAGAAACAGTCTCACTGTGAATCTGAGAGGAACAGTCTTGCTGTGGATCCTTACCTGTTCCCTGCCTGTCTGAGCCTGGAGAAGAGAGCCGGCCTGTTGATCCCATAGTCCTCTCCGCCCATCGGAACCCTGTGGAGAGAACCAGCCCCGCTGTGAACCCTCACCAGCTCCCTGTCCACCGGTGCTTAGAGGAGAGCCAGATATACGGTGGAAACTCACCTTTCCTCAGCTTGCTGAGGGTGTTTTAGTTAAAATATCAAATAAAGATTCTGTGGTTTCTAAATTACTTTGCCTTGGTGTCTTCTGTGGTGTTGGCTCCTTGTGGTGGTACGTGAGTCGGGGGAGTTTGGGGCGGCCGGCCATCTGGCGTCCCACACTCTCCGACGACCCCCGGTGACAAAAGTGGCGTAGTCGGCAGGGTCTACCACCGCAAGTTGAAGCAGCCACAGATTCACTATGGCCGACGAAGAGGTGGTGGTTGTAAGACCACAAGTCATGCCCGTGTTTATGGGAGCCCCTTGGGCTCAGCGTTACGGAGGACCGGGATCAGAATTACATCTCCAGGACTGGAGGACGCAAATTGAATACCTGGCTGGCCTCCAGGGGTTGAGTGATGCACAGAAGACTCAGTTTGTTCTGGGCTCCCTGAGAGGGAGAAGCGAAGAGGGAAGTTCTAGCTGCACCCAGCACGGTACGAGCTACTGCCAAGGCCATTTTTGACTTTTTGGCGGAACTGTATGGGGACACTACCCCGTGGCCGCCCTCCGGGCTCAGTTCTTCAACTTTCGACAAGGTCCTAGGCAAGCCTTACGGGCCTATGCACTGAAGCTGCGTGAACAGTTCGCCCGATTGAAAGGCCGAACCGGATCATGGTCTGGGAGATGGAGATTCCTTATTGCGAGATCAGTTTGTCTTGGGGCTCCGGGACGGGCCTATTCGACAGAGTATAAAGCTCCAGCTCCGCCGAGATCCAGCGTTGACTTTTGAGGACCTCCGACAGGAGGCCTTGGCATTGGAGATGGATCAGGGCGAGGCAGCCGACCCACCGGTGTGCATGGCTATTAGTGGAGCCGCCACTTCTCCAACTTTGGAGTGGAAACAGAAGCTGCGGGCGGAGCTGCTGGAGGACGTTAAAGGACAGATGTGCATGGCCGTTGGTGGGGCCCCCACTTCAACCGTGGATTGGAAACAGAAGTTGCGGGCAGAGCTGTTAGAGGATGTGAAGGGACAGGTGGCTGAACTATCTAAGACCCTTCTAGAAGAAATGCGCCGGGGACAGCTTGGTGGCCGGGACCGATCCTATTCTGAGGGGAGTCGGGAGCCCGGACGGCGCCCTGGACGACCAGTTAATCCGAGATTCCAGTGGGATGATCAGGGCAGGCCCATTTGTAACAGCTGTGGGGAATCAGGACATTATAGTCGCCAGTGTGGCTCCCGACGCAGTTCCCAAGGGGGTTTTTAGTCGTGCCGGCCACTGTGGGTCAAGTGGCCGGGTCCCCCTTAAGTGACCCCCTTTCTATGCCTATCCCCCGCGACGACTGGGTTGGACATTGCCCAACTGTGAAGATCCAGGTTAATGGGGTGGAGATTGAATGTTTAGTTGATACCGGTTCCCAAGTCACGTTATTCTCCGAGGGTCTGTCCAGAGAACTCTTTAAGGACCGACTCCAGGGGGCGGAGGCTTCGCAGCTTGTATTGAGAGGAGCGAATGGGCTGGATATTCCCTATACCGGCTATGTGATTGTGGACTTCCATGTTCGAGGGGTCCCTGTACGCCAAAAAGGAGTTGTTGTCGTTAGAGACCACTGCCTGGGTTCACATCGAGCATTGATTGGCATGAACGTCATTTCGGAATGTTGGGAGGAGCTGTTCCAGAACCGGCCGACCCAGACCTCCTCGGTCCCAGAGCGACAGGAATGGGAGCGTATTCTGGCTGATTGCCGTAGGATTCAGGCAGCTAACCGCGAGGAGGATCGTGAGAGTATTGGGCGAGTAATCTGCCGGTATGGCTTGACCGTTCCGGCACGAAGTGAGGCAGTGATATGGGCCAGGCTGCCTCCAGGGGCTTATAGCGCAGATGACTGGGTCCTCCTTGAACCACATTGGGATTGCCAGTCCCTCGGAGTGGCCCGAGGGCTGGCTGTGGTCCATCGGGGCCGGGTCTCGGTGCGGGTACGAAATGTTAACCCATATCCTGTGGTTCTTCGCCGCCATCAACGCCTGGTCCGAGTCACCACGGTACGTTCCCATCAGGTGAGGGAAGAGAGAGACGTTTGTTTCCGCCAAGTGAGCTCTGCGGTAGTGGAAGTGGCTGTTCGATCAGTAGAGTTGAGGAATGATCCCCAGAGAGGCAGAATGCCGGATCATGTAGTGGGAGATTCCTTAAAAGGAGAGGGCTTGGAAGAGGAGCAACAACTCCAACTCCGAGATTTCCTGACAAAATGGCAACATGTATTCTCTACTCATGATGAGGACTATGGGTGTACGGGGATCGTCAGAGCATCAGATTCCTACAGGCGATGCGCCCCCAAGTAGAGAGCGGTATCGACCGGTGCCCCCAACACTTTATTCAGAGATTCGCACCCTGCTAAAGGGGATGCTGGATAGCGGAGTCATACGGGAGAGTAGTAGCCCTTGGGCGGCCCCAATTGTGCTAGTGCGGAAAAAGACCGGTGCCTGGAGATTTTGTGTTGACTATCGGAAGTTGAACGACGTGACGAAGAAGGATGCATTCCCTTTACCACGCATTGAGGATTCCCTCACTAGTCTGACTCAAGCCACTTGGTACTCGACGTTAGATCTGGCCAGTGGGTACTGGCAGGTGCAGGTGGATGAGAGGGATAGAGAAAAGACGGCCTTCACCACGCCATTCGGGCTCTTTGAGTGGGATCGGATGCCATTCGGGCTGTGCAACGCCCCTGCGACTTTTCAGAGGCTAATGCAGCGGTGCTTGGGGGGACAGTTAGTCGATTCGACCTTGGTCTACCTTGATGACGTCATAGTATTCTCGCCAGACTTTGCCTCCCATCTACTCCATCTGGAACGTGTGTTCCAGGCTATGGAAAAATATGGATTGAAGTTACGACCGGACAAATGCCAGTTATTTAGGAGTGAGGTGCAGTTCCTGGGTCATCGGGTCAGTGCTGCAGGGGTGTCCCCTGACCCGGAGAAAGTGTCTGCCGTCCAGGGCTGGGAGGTGCCGAAGACGGTCCGGCAAGTAAGGTCCTTTCTGGGCTTCGTAGGCTACTATCGGCGCTTCATCAAGGGTTTTTCAGGGATTGCCAAGCCCCTGAATCGTCTCCTCGAAGGTACCGGACGTTCTCGACCCCGGGGGTCTCCTTCCGTGAACTGGGATTCAGCATGTGAATCGGCTTTCCAACAGCTCAAGCGCGAACTCTTGCAGGCCCCGATCCTGGCCTATGCGGATTTTACTCAGCCATTCACCTTATATACAGATGCAAGTAATGCGGGGTTGGGGGCTGTACTTGCGCAACGACAGCAGGGAGTGGAGAGAGTTATTGCATATGCCAGCCGGAGTCTGCACCCAGCTGAGCGGAATGCCTCCAACTACAGTTCTTTCAAAATAGAACTTCTGGCGCTGAAGTGGGCAATGACGGAAAAATTTAAAGATTACTTATGGGGAGCGAAGGTGATGGTAGTGACCGATAACAACCCTTTGGTCCACCTACAGACAGCACGATTGGGAGCGGTAGAGCAGCGCTGGGTGGCCCAGTTGGCCAATTACGACTACCAGCTTCAATATCGACCGGGCAGAGAACACATTAATGCTGATGCACTGTCCCGACTCCCCGTGACTAAAGAGAGCGAGCCAACGGAATCCCCTACTTCGGAACCAAAGGAAGGATTGTTGGTGGGGGTAGTGGAAGCCCCCGGAATTTGTTTGGAGGGAGTACCCGTAGGCTGGGGGTGGGACCCAGGTCGGTGGGAAGAACTACAGCAAAGAGATGTTGATCTGGCAAGAGTGTATGCTTACCTGCAACAGGGTTCTAGGCCTGGGGAGAGGAGAGGCGGGCTCAAACCGTGGCAGTAAGGAAACTCATGGGGCAGTGGAAGAAACTCAGCTTGAGAGAAGGAGTGATTTGCCGTTCGGTCCAAGATCCAGTAACCCAGGAGGTGGTACACCAGGTGGTGGTGCCAAAGGAACTACAGTTGGCCCTGCTGGAAGCTTACCACACGCATATAGGACATCAAGGGCAGGAAAGGACACTCTCCCTGTTAAGGAGGCACTTTCACTGGACTGGGATGGGAGCAACGGTCGGGGAGTTCGTTCAGAGCTGCCCGAGGTGTGTACTATTTAAGACCAGGAAAGAGGCCAGAGCCCCCTTAGTCCCTATGCGCCCTAGAGCACCTCTGCACATTGTGGGGATGGATTTTCTAGCGCTGGGGTCGGCCCACAGACCGGTACCAGAACATCTTGGTGGCAACTGACCTATTTACCAAGTACGCATGGGCGATTCCTACTCCAGACCAAACAGCCGTTACCACTGCGGGTGTACTCTGGCGAGCTATTATCCAGCCCTTCGGGTGCCCCGAGACTTTTCACTCTGATCAGGGCCCAAACTTTGAATCCAGGGTCATACAAGAACTAAGTCGCCTTTATGGGTGCCGGAAGACTCGCACTACCTCGTATCACCCCCAAGGTAACGGGGGGTGCCGAGAGGTTCAAACCAGACCCTGTTGGGGTTACTCGGGACATTGGAAGCCGACCAACAGAATCGGTGGGAAGAATGCCTCCCCGCCCTAGTACAAGCCTATAACAACAGTGTGCACAGCACCACAGGCTATGCCCCGGCATTCTTGATGTTTGGGAGACACATGCGCTTGCCAGTTGATTTGTTGCTAGGGACCAAGCCTGCGGAGGGAGTTCAGGGTACGACGGAGTGGGTGGGTCGTCATCATCGACAGCTCCATCACGCCTACCGTCGGGTTACAGACCATCTGAACGCAACAGCAGCCAAAAATAAACGGTTGTATGATCGGACGGCTCAGAGAGCTCCCCTATTGCCCGGAGAGCGAGTATTGGTGCGAGACAATCGACGCCCAGGAAAGGGCAAACTCAGTGACCGTTGGGAGACTGTACCATATGTGGTGGAACGTCAACAACGGCCTGATCTACCTGTGTATACTGTTCGCCCCGAAGGAAGGCTGGGCCCTGTACGGGTATTACACCGGAATTTGCTTCGTCCCTGCCCAAATTATTTGACCCCGAGGGAAGAGGCCCCTGAACGGCCTATGACCCCAGTAGCTCCACCGGTGGGATGGGCTGTGGTCCCAAGAGGCCCCGAAATCGAGGCGGCAAGACTGGCTCCCGTGTCTCCACCCCGCCGTTCCCGGAGGGATAATCAGGGGAGACCACCCCAGCGATACGGCGAGTGGGCCGAAGTTTCCCGGTCCTAGGGACTAGTCCCGAATGGTAGGGGGGGATGTCACCGGGGTGACAAAGGCAGGCGGAACCTTTTATCACGGCCGGGTTTCCGAGGGGAGGTATTTCCGGTGTGGGACCCGGAAGATTTGAGTTTCGGAAAACTCCGAAGCGGAGACGGAGGATTATTAGAGGATTCAAAACAGGTGCGGGAGAAGACGATCGCGATCTCGATTGGGACACGTCGTCAGCTGGGAAGGATAAAAGGGCATTTCAGCTTCATCATTGGAGGAGGAAAAGGAGAGAGGAAAAGCTGCGTGTGGCATCTGGGCGAATCTGGAGAGGCAGAGAGGAGAATTGTGGTAGGAAAGATAAGTGCTGTTGATGTTTGGACCGTGATATGAGGAATCTGTTTAAGGATGTGATGAGACTTTTTGAAGTATAAACCTGTCTTTTTGGGAGAAAGTGTGAAAACCCCACGCTTCATGGGAAGAAGTCCAAGAGAGTGAAGTGAGGTGCAGTGGACCAGATCCCCTGTCTATGCCTTAGTTTGTGAGTGATGAAACGTTGCAGTGTTGTTCATCAATATAATCACGTGTGCAGATTTGTGTGAATTACAGTTAAACACGAGTGGAAGTGTAATGCAGTGACACTGGGGAAGTGGTCCTGGCTGTGGAGACATCGTCCACATTTTCCTTGGATGGAAGCCGATGGAGGAAGACATCTAGTGGTGAAATCCTCTTGTTCTCCTCTTTAATCTCAATGTGGGGTTGTGAAGTGCCAGACTCCGGTTGAATTGACATTCTGTATCTTTATCTGCCCGAGCCCCGTGAAGAGGGCCAACTATATTATATGATTGCCATCTTTCTCTCTCTGCTTGCCGGAGCCCTGCGAAAAGAGCCAGCTTCGCCGTTGGACCCTCACTCCTCCCTGTTCATCTGGATCCTGTGAGTAGAGCCAGTTATACCATTGAATCTTCACTGTCATTCTCTGTCTGCTTGAGCCCTGTGAAGAGAGCCAGTTCCGCTGCTGAATCCTCACTCTCTGTTCATCTGGATCCTGTGAGTAGAGCCAGTTATACCATTGAATCTTCACTGTTATTCTCTGTCTGCTTGAGCCCCGTGAAGAGAGCCAGTTCCGCTGCTGAATCCTCACTCTCTGTTCATCTGGATTCTGTGAGTAGAGCCAGTTATACCATTGAATCTTCACTGTTATTCTCTGTCTGCTTGAGCCCCGTGAAGAGAGCCAGCTCCGCTGCTGAATCCTCACTCTCTGTTCATCTGGATTCTGTGAGTAGAGCCAGTTATACCATTGAATCTTCACTGTTATTCTCTGTCTGCTTGAGCCCCGTGAAGAGAGCCAGCTCCGCTGCTGAATCCTCACTCTCTGTTCATCTGGATTCTGTGAGTAGAGCCAGTTATACCATTGAATCTTCACTGTCATTCTCTGTCTGCTTGAGCCCCGTGAAGAGAGCCAGTTCCGCTGCTGAATCCTCGCTCTCTGTTCATCTGGATCCTATCCTGTGAGTAGAGCCAGTTATACCATTGAATTCGCACCTTTATTCTCTGTCTGCTTGAGCCCCGTGAAGAGAGCCAGCTGTGTTGTTGAATCCTCGCCCTCCCCGTTCATCTGGACCCTGTGAGCAGAGCCAGCTATACCGTTGAACCCTTACCTGTTCTCTGCCTGTCCGAGCCTTGAGAAGAGAGCCAGCTTCGCTGTTGATTCCTGTGTCCTCGCAGTCCATCCGAACCCTGTGAAGAGAGAAATAGTTCCACTGTGAATCTGAGAGGAACAGTCTTGCTGTAGATTCTTACCTGTTCTCCGCCTGTCCGAGCCTCGAGAAGAGAGCCAGCTTCGCTGTTGATTCCTGTGTCCTCACAGTCCATCCGAACCCTGTGAAGAAAGAAATAGTTCCACTGTGAATCTGAGAGGAACAGTCTTGCTGTGGATTCTTACCTGTTCTCCGCCTGTCCGAAGCCTTGAGAAGAGAGCCAGCTTCGCTGTTGATTCCTGTGTCCTCGCAGTCCATCCGAACCCTGTGAAGAGAGAAATAGTTCCACTGTGAATCTGCGAGGGACAGTCTTGTCTGTGGATTCTTACCTGTTCTCTGCCTGTCCGAGCCTTGAGAAGAGAGCCAGCTTCGCTGTTGATTCCGGTGTTCTCGCAGTCCATCCGAACCCTGTGAAGAGAGAAATAGTTCCATTGTGAATCTGAGAGGAACAGTCTTGCTGTGGATTCTTACCTGTTCTCTGCCTGTCTGAGTCTCGAGAGGAGAGCCAGCTTCGCTGTTGATTCCTGTGTCCTCACAGTCCATCCGAACCCTGTGAAGAAAGAAATAGTTCCACTGTGAATCTGAGAGGGATAGTCTGGCTGTGGATCCTTACCTGTTTTCTGCCTGTCTGAGGCTTGAGAGGAGAGCCAGCTTCGCTGTTGATTCCTTTGTCCTTGCCGCCTATTTGAACCCTGTGAAGAGAGAAACAGTCTCACTGTGAATCTGAGAGGAACAGTCTTGCTGTGGATCCTTACCTGTTCCCTGCCTGTCTGAGCCTGGAGAAGAGAGCCGGCCTGTTGATCCCATAGTCCTCTCCGCCCATCGGAACCCTGTGGAGAGAACCAGCCCCGCTGTGAACCCTCACCAGCTCCCTGTCCACCGGTGCTTAGAGGAGAGCCAGATATACGGTGGAAACTCACCTTTCCTCAGCTTGCTGAGGGTGTTTTAGTTAAAATATCAAATAAAGATTCTGTGGTTTCTAAATTACTTTGCCTTGGTGTCTTCTGTGGTGTTGGCTCCTTGTGGTGGTACGTGAGTCGGGGGAGTTTGGGGCGGCCGGCCATCTGGCGTCCACACTCTCCGACGACCCCGGTGACAATTAATTGTGAATACAGTTAGTGAATAAGACCCTTAACAGCAATGATCACTATGAACTGTCATAGCACGAGAAAATAAACAGTGGGAAGAAACACATTTTGGTGTACTGCTCCTTTAATAAGCTCATAAACATCTCCAGGTCAAGTATTTTAATTTGTGTTGTTTCAAGTAACACATCAGACTGTCAATGTACAATAGACCTTTGCTGTCAAATAAATTGATTGGCAGACAGTACACATTCTTATTGAAGCTAGTTAACTGAAGGGCCATTAAATGCAAATGAAGTGACTAGATAATCTGAAGACATTTGTTCTGCGGATTGTTTGCTGGGGAAAACAACAGACCTCATCATGACTTGTCTATAAAAGCAATAACGCAACTGAATAAGGACGAAGAGAATGTGACCCAGCAAACAAAATTAGGATAATTACAAACCAAACAGAATGAAGAATGACTATGGCTCCCATGCATAATCCCTCATAAATTCAGTAAGGGAAAAAAAAGAGAAAGAATTAGTAGTCAGTCCTCATTATTGCTTTAGAAAGACATTTAGGATGAGCAAAGCTATTCATTTTAATCGTAAAGTATCTTTATGACAGTGGAAAATTGTGTGATAGATCCATTTATTTGGCTTATATTTATCCTGGCCATTGAGTAATGCGTAATATAATTAGTTCCTCCTGTACCATAGTCATTATTGGCAGAACATTACGAGACGCATGGACTGACCTCAGCTGTGCGGTCTCTAAAGTCTGAGATTCATCTTACTGATAGCGTGATTACATCAGGAAATGATTTACAATTCACAGTATGTGCTGCTTATTTTCTGCCATTAACGGTGAGGGAACATCAGAATGCAAGAGGGCGAGTCTGAGAGGAGATTAACAGCACCGTTTTGATTTTCACAAAGGAGCAGATTCGGGGAGGTTGTAAGAAATTTGAAAGTAATGTTCAGCTCCTCAACTTTCAGACCTCTCAAAACTCTAAAACAGACATTGGCTGGAAAGACAAAGAAGTTTTGCTCGAGAACGTTTAAAGTTTAATGCATTGGTGGCATGTGGCACCATGTATTTGCATCGAGCCTCTCTCGATGGCTCCTAGGCGTCTGGGCCGAGTCCGCTTGGCACCGCTCTGAAAGAGCATAAGAAAATATAGCCGCAATTAAGAAAAAAGTGGGCGCTGACGATATCATCACTCCTCAGGAATTCTCTCTCATTCCCCCATCTCAGCGAACAAGGCCTCTCTGCGGTAATCCTGTATTAATGCGGTCGAGTTCACCCAGAGTATCAATGCTGGCTAAGTATGGAGGATTTTCACACTCCCAAACTCTCTGTAACAACAGCGTTGTGATAATGAGGCTTATGGAATGAACTTCTAAAAAAAAAGAAGACAAAAAGACAAAAAAAGGATGAACCAGCATGCCATTTTATAATTGGCCTTGTGGGTCTGTCCCGTTCATCTCTCTGTGATGTGGCACTGGCTAAACGAGTATGATATGCCACAATTAAGAACATCACAAGCTGTTTATCTTCTCACTTGTGGGTTGACTTGTCATCCATTTAATCATTTAGGGATTGTCACTATTTTCTCCTCTTTTCAATTTTTTTATTTCTCATATCTGCGACTCAAAAGACCTTTAGGGCATTATATTTTCAGTCGTTAATTTGGCACAGATGAATTAGAAATGGGTATGAAAAGGTGTGTGTGTGTGAATGGAGGAGAAAAAGGAGAAACGAGATAATTCATTGTCCATCTTCTCCTTAACTGGCGCATAACAATTATGTCGTGGAATTAATCACTTTGCACACAGCGGGAAACCTTTAATAATTTGTGTATGAAAAGTCAGAAATGAGAATTCGCAAAAATAAATTAACACTGTTTGACCTCAATCTTCTTAACTTCAATCTAGTTAGTCAGTGCTTTAATCACAGTAATTAATTGGCTGCCTGGTTTATTCATAGCAATGATAATGCTCATATTTTTGTTTAGCCAGTCAGCTCCTTTAAACAGCATATCTCTCATTTTTAGGGACCCCGAGCAAGGCTGTGACAGCTTCACAGGAGTGAACAATACTAGCAGATAATACAAGTGTAACCCTTTGTGATTTTGGAGGAATGGGTGAGTGACCCCCTTTCCGTTCTTTTATTAAAAAACGGTTATGGATACTGATAAAATTAGAGGTTTAAAGCATTCATTTAATAACCACTTTCCTAAAATGAAATGATCTTATCAACATATTTACCTGAAAAAGTAGAGTAGTTAAAAGGATGAAATCAGAAATATTTTACCTAGTCTGCTAAAACAAATTTCTTTATTATGCCTTTATTAAAAACTCGTATACCCTCATAAAAACTTTCCTGGAAACAACATCTGTTTTCTTCATGACGTATGTCTCTCACAGAGGCTAGGACTAAATATCATCCACAGCTAACTGCAAACTGGCATTCAGATCTGCCTCCATTTAGATAGCAGTGCATCCCCAACTTCCTATGGTCCAATCAATTCCCGAAGGATTAATTTTTTTTTTCATTAAAAAAGCTGTTTCACTTGGAAATATGTCACAAAGCTCCTGAAATCTGATCCACTGAAGATGAGGTGGATTCATTTTGTTTTTGAAGAAAATGCTCCCTCAACTCAACCAAAATTCATTTATATCTGCCTGAATCATTTTACACTGGACAGCTTTTTGAATGAGGCTCAGTATAAGGCTGTGTGTCCACCAAAGTGTTTTTTTTTCACGCGCCTGGCATGTTTTCAATGGGAGCGCCAGCGTTTTTAAACGCCATGAGCGTAACGAGGCACTGAGCGTTTTTTTTTTTTCACACTAAAGCGCAGAGCGCCCAGCGTTTTTTACTGGTCGCCGAGAGTTGAAAAATGCTCAACTTTGGATAAAACGCAGCGCTCATCACTGTCACTTTTTACCCAGCCGTCCAATCACAGTGGAGGAGGGGCGGGACTAAACCACACTGACCAACTGTCACGCCATTTCAAACTGCTGCAGATATTTTGTATCATAGCAAAGAAACGCTTTAACAGAAAAAAACGCTCTAAGCGCGCCAAAGCACGGCATCTTCAGCAGAGCGTCTAGCATTTTCAGCTGGCTAAAAACGCTTTGGTGGACACATGGTCTAAAGCAGGTTTTGCAAAAAAGTTGCTCCTGAAGGATGTAGCAGTGCCGACCGTTTAATCCAGCTAAGTTACACATCTAGAAGTGTAGATGAGTTGGAGTTGGATCCAGATCTAAGAGGGTGGAGATGGGTAGGATTAGGGGTGGGGTTAGAGATCAGGGATCAGAGATGGGTAGGTTTAGGTATATGTATCTGGATCCTCCCCCTCGGTTTCGTGTTCTGCAGTGAGGACCATCTCCGTTTGTTTTCCAAATTGCCTTTGAATTTGTCAGGCTCATAATAACAAGTTAGACTTATAAAGTTTGTGATAGCACAATGAGTCCAGCCATGTTGTCATTTTTTTATTGTGCTTAAATTGGAATCTTTATTTGTAAAGGACAGCACATCAGAACAGAGCAGCCAAATAAGAGATAGTAAGAGTGTGCGACATCAGTTGAGGCTGGATGAAACCGATTGGCGAAAGTTGCCGCGTGCAGGCTCTCCGGATTCCCATAGTGACCACTCACGTGGTGTTTGCACACTTTAAAATAAATAAAATTTTTGCCAAATACACAGATATTTCAGACACATTGTCACTCAATATTTTACTGCTTCATACCACATCAGTTTAAACAAGAATACAGTTCAAAATCAGCCTATATCAATGAAGTGGAGTGAACATTTTGCAAAAAGGTCTGAAAAGTGAGATGGGAGCAGCAGCTCATTAGCATTTGAAGGGAACCACATTAGGTGCGTTTTTGCACAAGCCCAAATTTTGGCAATTTTAAAATGCTATAAAAATTATCTGTGGGTTATTTTGAGCTAAGACTTCACATACACACTCCGGGGACATCAAATAATTGTTTTACATCTTGTGAAAAGGGGCATGACAGGTCTCCTCTAAAGAAGCCACTTCATGGCTCATTTGACATTTGTTCTTTTGCAATAACACATCCAAGGTCAAAAAAGGACTGGCCAGACTTTAGCTATGAACTCTGCTAAGGATTTGGGCCAGAGACCATTGATTTGAGAGTTTCTTTATTGATGAGTGGATGATCTGCTGCATCTATACTCGTTTACCCTGAGCACTATGATTGATTTTACCTGTATTCTCTCATAGGCAGCGATCAATGCTCACAGCTGATGAGGCTGGGGTTACAGGACTGCCCTAGAAAAGCTGCACATTCAGTTTCCTCTCTTTCGTTTTTGACCCTCTTACTCATTTTTGTGCATTTTGTCCAATTTTCTTTTGCTGCATGTCACCCTAAACCTCGTAGGAAAAAATGATTGTGTTGGTGAAGGAGAAAATTACTTTGCAGAGATTGCTTATTGTCTTCCTTTGAATTGACAAAGTGCAATGTCAAATGGGAGGACAAGTCTCTCAAGAGAAGTGAATCTGTCATTGCAGCTGGACGACAGCTTGAAAGACTACATTGTGTCTAGCCACAACACAATATGTGAAACGAGCCCAGACAACCATAAAAGGTTTGAAAATAGGTGACACAAATTTATATTTATGGTCTGCCTATACACATGCCATTTTTCACTTCATAAATGCAAATGTAAAACACAGACTCTCTGAATTATAAATATGACCTTGCAAGTCCTCTAATAAACAATAAGCGGCATCTTCAATGCCAAAGGAAAGAAGTTTTCCATCTTCTTCCTGTTCTATTTGTCATTCAGTCTTTGACCATTTAGTGTCAAGCTGAGAAGCACACAGAAATATAACACATATCACTGTTGCGTATGTCCTGTAAAAGCTCTTAAGCTCAAGTGACAGTTGAAACTCTGTGCTATTTGAGAGTTAATCCTGCTCTGAATGCCTACTACTGTTATATCCCTGTGTCCCATGAAATGACTTTTTTCATAGGGGAAAATGAAAAAGTCAGCACAGCACATTTTTCAATTAGTCTATTACACGATTACCTCAGTGTCCTTTATCAAATCAGAAATTGTCAGAGACAAAGCAAACATAAAGCAGGGTCAGTGACAAATTAGTACAAGCCCCCCTGTATTCAATAATTTAAATGTTTTTTTGTTTTTCTGTGAAAAAAAATATTCATGCCTTAAAATAGCTTGAATATAACTCTACACCCTTGCTTCATTTAGTAAATGCAGATCCATGAACATGCAACCGAGCCCCGCCTCCACTCACTCATACCATCTCAGAATACCTGATCCACTCGGTCAACTTAACTATAGTAAACGCTGCACAATGGCAAGTGGAAATACTGGTTTAATTCAGTCATATATGTTTGAACCAAAAACTGATTCAGAAGAAGAAAACGTGAAAGAGTGAATTATACAAGTCTATGTTTAAGAATGACAATGCGTTTTATGTATCGCTCTCTATGTCTGACGCATAACTGTACTTAATATGACTATGCTTGACTATGTTATCAAACAGCTAATAATGTGTTGCTAATGTTACACAAACCATGTTCCCTTTAAGAGACTTAAAGCAATGTGAGCCAAGTTGATCTAAGACACAATTTGTAGCAATTGGAGGTAACATTGAAAAGTAAGTCTCAAGAATATATAATACCGAAGCCCGCTAATCTCACGGCCATAACGTAACAATAATGCCATTTGAATTCGATGTCGCATGGACCCGAGAGGTAACGATGCATACATTTTATGCACAAAATTACCTAGCTATTTTGTCAAAATTAGCTATTTCGCACAGCAATAAATAAATTAATACCTCATGTTTTCTCTTTCAGCAGAAATCCTTATTGGCCACAGAAAGTTCCCTGGAGTTAGGGCAATAGATGCCCATAAGAGATAGTTTGTCACCGTGAGGAATAGGCCAGCTAATGAGCCTTCTCATAATCCTTTGGCTTGGGACTAATGGGGCATTTAAGGGAAGACAATGCATCTTGGCGCATACAGCCCAGCCTCTCTGTCTCAGTCCTCATTTGTGGGAAGTCATGTAAAAGTCACTGTGCAATTAGCAGCCGTAACAATGGGCGGTGGTGCTCTGTTAAGGTATTTACTAGCTTCAGTGGACATGGAAATTTAACAGTCATGCTGTCACAGAGAAGAACGACAAGGGCCTTTAATTTTTCCGAAGATGTGCTTTGTTTCTTGAAGGTCCTTAAATGCATGAATTTTTACATTTCCTTTACTTTACATATTGTGACAGTTATGTTTTATTCAATTCATGATTATGAGCTCAATGTCGACTAATTTAAAACTCTTTTCCTCATAATCTATATTATGGAGGGAACACGGAAAAGTAATCAGTCTCAGGAATACATAATACCGAAGCCCGCTAATCTCACGGCCATAACGTAACAATAACGTCCCATGGACCCGAACGAGTAACGGTTCGTCCTCCTGGCAGAGTTCCAACCTGACCCCTTGGCATTTCTCATCCTGACTCTTCTCTTGTGACTTCGCAATGGAATTTGTTCTCTTCAAACCTAACTAATAATGATTAGTCCAGAAGCCATGCTTCATCCAACTGCATTTGTCTTGTCTAGAGAGCTTTGGGTTCCAGTGGGCCTCGTTGCTGGCCAGTGGCCCCAGAAAAATCATATCCATCCTCATATACTATCAAAGATGGAAGGAACTCTTACACTGTGGAAACACTTCTACCCCCTGCTGTTAAAAGCAGTGACACTCTGCACTTTTTGCTGCAATACCGTGACCTCATCAAGACGGTTCGCTCCTGTATGTGTGTTTAATGAATATTTATGCCTGGCTACAATCACATCGTGAGAATTGCTGTGGGCTCTGCCACCGCTAAGCTTGGTTGATCACGTATCCCACAAGCCATCATTTTCATACCTTTTGTCTTGCACCTGCTGTGCGTGCGAGTGCCAACTATTCCTTCTCCTTGCTGTGTCATGTGAAATTCACTTGAATCTGACATTGGGTTCAACTGTAAATGTGTTCGTAATCAAGGTGGATTGCTTTTGTTTGCCGTCTCTCAAGGTTGATTGATTTCTGTCTTCTGTGTTTTTATAGTAAGAGACTTGATGCACATCCTCCCTGGTGAGAAGGTTTTAAACTCTTTAGGTAATCAACACATACATCGGTATATGTAGTTTATGCAGAGTGCTGTTAGAATGTGTCAAATGCATAATTCCAGCAGGGCTGGAGTAAAAGGAATTATGTTTAATTAGATATAGAGCTGGCACCGAGTGGGAGATGAGACCTCTGGTGGATAGTCCCTCTGTCTCTTTCGTCATGTTGGGCGATAATGAGACCCATGGTATTTCATGTTCCATAAAGGTCATTGAAGTTTAATTTGGACATTCCACCACAAATTCAGTGGTGAGTCAGGGGGGTCTGAAAGACACTCAATTTCAGCTCTCCCGTTCCAGTGAAAATTAACTAAATGTATTACCTGAAGAAAGGGATTCCAGCAGGGGGTCGTTTTTGCAATTATCGGTGCAACTGAAATGAGAGTTTTATCTTCAAATATCTCACTGAATATTTTAGTGGCCTTCAAAATGGGGAGTTCAGGCTCTACACTGAGACTAACTACCTCAAGTGTGACTAACAATCAGAAATTAAATACATTTTATCTTTTTATGTGAAGATGTCAATCGGGAAACCTTGATGTCGCGACATAACATGAGAAGTGATAGATCTTTTGTTCCGCATTATGCATCAGAATGAAGCAGATTATCGAGAAAAAATGTAGGGCAGAGACTTCATTCTAGCTATGAATTATTTATTGGATGGAATTTATGGTCAATTTTAAGCAAGAGGTGTGGCTTAAGCGGACTAAGGGTACACAACAACGATGTACTGAGAAAGTTTTTCTATTGCGTTTTTTTTTTTTTTGCATACAGATGACAACATTGCCCAAACTCTCCCTGTTCACACTTTTAGGGGATTTGCAGTTTCATCAGGCAGAAATCAGCTTCAAGACTCACAAGGAGTTTGTAGGCCTCTCCGCAGTTACAAGTATCACAGCAATTATACTCTACACCAAGGTCTAAACTACGTCCGTGCTTCAGGTAAAAGTATTCTGCTTGGCTAAGAAATAGATTAACATAGTACATTTCCACATGGACTGATAGACCGAAACAAATCTCCATCGATTATGACAGTTAGGCACGTCGTGACCTTCCAGGTCGCAGATCTGGTTTACTGGTTTCCAGCCTATTCCGAATAACAAGTCAGTCAATCTCCAATAATGCCAGTTGTTCCTTAACCTGTAACCAAGAAGACTAACACACATACCAACATACAGCTTCTTCAAGGTTGGATTTGGCCATGCTCTAACTATAAACAGGAGAGTCAACAGTTGGATAATAAGTTATTTCTTATTTTTAAAGTATTCTGCTTGGCTAAGGAATAGATGAACATAGTACATTTCCACATGGACTGATAGACCGAAACATATCTCCATCAATTATGACACTCAAACCCTGAAGTTAGGCATGTCGTGAACTTCCAGGTCGCAAATCTGGTTTACTGGGTGCCAGCCTATTCTGAATAACAAGTCAGTTAACCTCCAATAATGCCAGTTGTTCCTTAACCTGTAACCAAGAAGATAACACACATCCATACCAACACACACCTTCTTCAGGGTTGGATTTGGCCATGCTCTAACTACAAACAGGAGAGTCTTCTCACAACAGTTAGATAATACGTTCTTTCTCTCATGGAGAGGGCACTTTAATCTAACACAGCTCTCAAGGAGAGAACACTTTAGCTAAGAAATGGTTACTTAAACTATTGGTTCCAGTGACCCTTATTTATTTTAACACACATTGAAGACCTTTCTCAAACAGAACTAGTCCATATTTAATTTCTGAAAGCCAGGATAAATGAGCAAGCACTGTTACTGCATTCCTGGCATGGGCCAGACCCTTCAACTACCTCTGTATATCACCTGTGTATTTAATACAGACATTAGAGCATACGTAAAAAGAACATTTCAGTAATCACAATGGTAACTTCTATAACAAAGTAAAATCTCATAAGCCTAGATAAGTAATTTAACTTATGTGATGTATAGAAGGAAAAAAATATTGATTAATACATTGATTATAATCACATATCAGATATACATTGAGGCATGCAGCAGTGGATTCCAGAATCCACCCATGAAAACAAAGAAAAACGCTGTTGTCGTATAAACTATACACCTCTCCATTATATGACTGTCTTTTTATTATTTTGACGTTAAATAAAATTCTACCATTTTCTAGTGTCCAATAACAATTCTGAAAGAAAACATGAAAGGAGCCTTCTGTTGCTATAGAAATGAGTGCAACTTTTACAGTTTTTTACTGTGTATGAAAGATAAACATCACATTCTTATCTCAGTAGTTGTTGTTAACACTGTGGTTATTTAAGCAGACAGTACATTCAGTTTAACAGCAAGCCAAAGTGGGGAAGCTTTAAACTGAAATATACATATGCATTAAACACTTGGCCCTATTATTTTCTTGCTCCGTCCATGCAATAAGTTACTCAAATAAAGAAGATCCATTAAACTCTACATAATTTGCACCCTGATACATACAAATACTGCCAATTACTGCTTGTGTGATTGTCAGCCTCCGCTTTTCCACTACAGACTGAAGCCATCTCGGGTGTGTATAATGCACCATTACTTTCAGGTAATAAAAGAAAAATACAGCAATTTTCTGGTGTTATTTTTTATTAGTTTGGGGCAGTTTACAGCCCTTCATCAAACTTCTCAACACACAGCCTGCCACAGATTATCAATGCACAAATCATAAATAAATCAAATAAAAGATAAACACGTTATTTGCCTAAATTCTAAGCAAAACAGAGATAAAAAAAAAAATCCAAAAAATGCATGGAAATCCAAAATGAAAATCCTTAATGAAAAATTACTTTCACGGGGACTTCAATTCACACAACAAATAAATGCTAACCAATAGTTAAATAATAATTTATGGATTCCTGAAATGTATGTTTCTCAAGTGTGAGCCTCACCAACTGTGATATAATATTTATTTCACCATCTCAATTAAAAACCAAAGATCTCCTTCTTGTGGCTCATTGACGTAGACAGTAATTTTTATGAGCGAGCCTTCTCCAGGCCTCTCTTGGTAAGGGCTTATTAGAAGAAATCTGGTCACAGGCTGTTTGGACATTGTGTTTGAATTGTTTAGAACATTTAGGGCTATTATGTTCTTTAGCGAAAACACTGTTCCACCATTTCTTTTGTAATAAAGAAAAAGGGTGTTTTTTTAACTGTGTAATAATACTTGCCTCAAAATGCCTTATATTAATTATAAACCTTGTTAACCTGGATCATGAATATTAAGGTGACCTGTTATCAAAGGTTGTTTGGCGTCAGTCCATGACGCCCTAGGATGCGTGTAACCCTACCCTACCCCAGACCTAAACCTAACCGCGTCATCCAACTGACGCCAAAGGGCGCCCCAAAGCGTCAGATATTGAAGCTTGGTCAAAGGTGACGAGTTGGGGTGAGAATGTGTAGTTTTAGGTGGATATTTAAAAAAAAAAAAAAAAAAAAAAAGATCTTCACAAGCCCAGTTCAAATGCTTATTTAAAAAATAATTGAGAAAAGTACAAATACACTTGTATTTAATGGTTCAGAGTACATTCAAAATAGGATAGGCCTTGGGCCATTAATATAAATAGAGCAATTAGCTTATACCTAATTGGTCCATTTTTTTTCAAAGGCTGTAGTGGCCAATTGTGCCTGCTGGCCAGGAGAAATCACAGACATGTGTAATTGGTGAGATTAAGTTCACATATTTGTTCTCATCATTTATGATACACAAAGCTTTAAAAAACGTTAATTATACATATTTTGCTGTAAGCATTAAAATTCTTCAGAAGAAAACAGCATCCATTGGAAACCACTTACCAACTCCATGCGAAAACACCCATAAAACCCTAACAACCAACTAGTGGTTACACCTGAGCATTTAACTAGAGCACCCTAACTGCCTATAGCAAATACTTAGCAACCACCCAGTCACCCAACATTGCAGTGTTAATGTTGTCTGATGAGGTCTAATGAGGATATACAATACTGTTCAAAAAGTATCAGTAAAGACATTTATGTTACAAAAGCTTTCTATTTAATATAAATGTTGTTCTTTTGAACTTCCTATTCATCAAAGAGTCCTGAAAAAAATTTATCATGGTTTAAAAAAAAAAAAAAAATGTGATATGAAAAATGTTTCTTCAAAACATGTGACACTAAAGACTGAATTAATGATGCTGAGTTATTTTAATTTGTACATAATATTTCACAGCATATTCCTGTTTATAGTGTATTTTTGATCAAATCAATGCAGCTTTTGTGAGCAAAAACAGACTTCCTAAAAGAAAAACCCCATTACCTGAACTTTTTTTAACAGTAAAAAAAACAAACAAAAAAAATGTTTTATGGTTCTCCTTATCAAATAGGAAAAAGCTCATATTTCTTGCAATGACCCTAGTAACTTTAGATTTAGTGAAGTCACACATAGATTGACCGACATAAAGAGGATCAATATTTTGAGGCTGAAATGTTGCCTATATGAAATGCATTTCAGAAAAGTGCTGCTGACATTTCCAAGTTTTACAGTGAACCCACTGAAAGGATAGAACTGAAAATCCCAGTTATAGGTTTGATTCCAATGTACCTGCCTGTTTTATTATTTGATGACAATGGATTACTCTGAAGAACTGAGGGGAGGAGAATGAAACTATGAAAGTCTTTCTATCGCTCACTCACTCACTCACTCTCATGTGCCTTCTTTACCTCTCGGAGTGTAATAAAGCAGAGAGAGCAGTCTGCATCAGCAGTAATAACCTTGAACATGTCTCTGGCAGCATTAACAGAGTGCGGTCAGGCTTATTTGCAGCTGAGCCGGCTACTGATTACCTTGTCAAGCAACCCACAATGTGGAGGCTGGTGCCTTGGCAACTTTTAAGGTGTGGGAACGTTCTTGTGACGGTTTTCAAAATAGCGCAGACAGACAAATTGCCACCTTTGTATTCAGGAAATTGTCAGGCAAATAGGCAGGCTTTGTGTGGTCATGGTAGACTGTATGTCCATTTATTTATTTTGCTGTACTGTTTTTTTATGCCGAAATGGTTTACATGTATGATCTTAAATTGTTAAAGGGGGGAACTAAGGCAGCTGGCAACATTTGTTAATTTAAATTACATTTTGCTAACTTTATGATACAGTGACTTTAAGAATCTTGTAGATTCTTTTCATAAACACCCAATCAATTTAAACATTCAAATGACTTGCTAGGGTCGTAAAAAGGTGTCGTAAAAACTCCCTCCAAAGGGGCAGCTTTGCATTGGCTCACGCACCTTCAAGAGGGTGTGACATCTTCAAACTTTAAAATCACTGATCATCAAGATTAGTTCTCTCACACTCTCTCTTATAGCTCTTCGCTTGTCCTCTCTGGTCCTCTCAGCCTTCGGCTCTTTGACTTTCTTGGTCCTTCTCTTCAGAAGTCATGACGTGAAAATGAGGCTGAACTTGAAGTCCCTCAAGGACTCCCAAGCTTGTGCCAGGCTTCGGCCTTGCCTTTCCATTCACCTAAGAGCCTTCTGACTACCACTGGTTCTCTACTAATGAAGACCACATCCGCAAACATCAACTGGAGCTTCAACAAATTGCATCAGGACAGTTAAAATGGACTGAAACATGCAAGTGTCAATCTTAGTTTCATTATTTGATACATTAAGTGTCCTTACCCCTTTTCAAGAAGGGTGTGTTAGAACTAAACTGATGGTTTTGTTCAGCCTGACGATCTGCTGAACTTCAGACATTGCTATAATTTGCTTTCCTGTTTTATGTAAACGAATGCATGCATGCATATGTTAGAGTAGTTTAAATGTTTAGTCTAGTATATAAAGTCTTTTTCATACCACACTTGAAGGGTACAGATCAGTGCTTTTAAATCATTCATTTTTACTTATAAATCATACATTTGTGGTCTATATAAAGCATAACTGCAATGCTTGGTCTGAATTCCTCATTATTATAGCTCCACAGGCCCCTTTTCTACCCCATTTCTGATGTGTTTCTGTGAGCAAGTCCGTTTCAATGTGGCCCCTTTAAATTAAAAGGCGTCACGTCTTCACCGCTACTCTTCCAGGTCGCTGTAGTTCACGGTGAGCTCAACTCTCCGCATTTGGTCATTATTGTAGTTTGATAAGAGATACGATCACTATAGCTTCAAAGAACATTTGTATTCACACGTTAACAAAATGTCAACAATGGAAGACTTGTCCACCAAGCCTTACATATTCGAGCCAGAGCGAGCGATTTTGAAAAAGATGACGATGACGAACCGTCTTCATATGGAGGCAGGTAACATTATGTAAGTTAACTATGTTGTGTTATTAGTGAAAGTTGACTATTTCTCTTGTTAAAACAAGCACACTGACGAGATAAATGACTGCGGTCTGATCTTACCACTAAAAATCTGTATTGATAATCAAAATGATAACTTACGTTTAGAAAGCATCAGAAAACACAGCAGCTAAATGATAGAAGTCGAACGGCAAACCCTTCTGTATACTGGTGGAGGTTGAAGTGGGGATCCTTGAAGTGCTTCAGGTCACTACATCCAACAACCGAACATTTTGACTAGCCCTCTTGCTCTGTAACTTCTGCATGATTGAGCTTGGACTACAAAATCAGAGCGAGAAAAAATAATGGCGGATTGCTCGGTAGTGTTGAACCGGATAGTTCGAATGTCCTTATTTGTCAGTTCCGCTGCAAATGCAGGTGACGTACTTGCTCAAAAAACGTCATAGACAACAGAAAAATCTGAACAGGTTGAAAAATATAACCAAAACAGAATATAAAAATATAAACGAAGCTCCTGAAGAGAATAATTTCATCTTTTCAGTACTGAAAAACACTCCAAATCTACAACAAATGCAATTAAGGGCTAAATGTATTTTGCATGACATGTCCTCTTTAAAGTTGTCTGTCTCAAGCTTATTGTAGTCACAAAATCGTAGATCTTGACTACTGCTCTTAGTAGTACTTGATAATAAAGACATTTCTCATGTCCCGGAAATGTACATTACAATTGACTAATTAATAACCAGTATTGAGTGTCCATGGGATGAACCAAGTAATTGCTTATAATGTTAATGTAGCTACATCAAGTTACCCTGATTAACTGATCCAAATAATCATAATCAATTTAAGTTATGATTGATTATTAATATTCGTAGGAGGTACACGCTGATCCTAGGGTGTCGTCTAACTGCCGCTTAAAGGGCGCCTGAAACCGTCGAATATCTGAAGCATGGTCAAATGCTTCCGCAAGGCGTCAGTTCAGGTGGCGCCTTGGGGTGTGAGAATGGGATGTAATATTTCATAGAGCTAGTTTGCTACAACTAAAATCTCAAAAACAAAGCCTTTTGGCTATTCAAATATTAATTTCAACACTTTCAGAGATGAAAGAGTATGAAAGTTGGTGACTGAAAAAATATACATATCAAGTAAAGCAAAGTCCATCTTGATTTATTTCTATATTCACCAGACCAACTTTACCTAACTTATCATCCTTGAAGATTGGCCTGGTTTGTAAACACTTACTTTCTCTTTCATCCTTTCTCTGAGGAGTCATGATCATCTGGCGGCACACTGTGTGGATCATGCTCTCTAAGAACTGGGTCAGACTCTCAGTCATGCACTCAGGATTACCTATGTGTATCTAATTATATTAGGTGTGATATATTTACTTCGATTTTCCTTAAATGACAAAGCCATACAGCCTTCCTTAAGCCCATCATAATTTAAATCAAACAAGCACATGACAAATACTGAACTATCTTGTCAGTTTTTTTTTATTATTGAGAGTCTGTCTAGGGGCTTTTAATGCTGTGTGAGAATGTGTTTGGCCAGGGATTTTCTGAAAGGGCTGCATTGAAATGCATATCATCTGTGACCTTTCACTGGACAGCAGATCCGTGATGTCATTAGCACCTGAGGGCAGTGAGGCAAACTCTCCGTGTGGCCGAGCGGCGTCTGGGTGAGGACAGGGACAGGTCTGCAACTAATGATGGTGTCTGCCATGCAAAGGTCAACGGAGAGACCATGGCAGAGTTTGCAAATGAAACTTGTGCCAAATGTATACATCTGCAGATTAAGAGTGGTGACTAGGCCTTTTTAAAGTAACTGTGTTTTGCACAGCCAGTTTGGTGAAATGCAGAACTGTCAGTTAAAAATGGAATGATTTGTCTATGTATATACAAATACAAAGAACCACTCGATGCATTTTGTTGTTTTTGAAGCAGTTTCACTTGACTGGGGTCATAAAGGACATATGAGTGACACGATCTTGAAATCAACATTTGTGTCAAGAAACTATATATATATATATATATATATATATATATATATATATATATATATATATATATATATATATATGTTGGGGAGTATACTACATAGTAGCGTAGCTACTAACTTATACTATATATTTTCAGTAGCTTGGCAGTAGCTCAGTTGCTTTTTAGACAGTGTAACTTTCAAGTAGCTAACTACTTACTGCAACTAGTAGCGGAGCTACATTGCGTTTGTTCGAGCCTGCATGGAGCAGCACGATGCAAGGATATTCTTCTTCTTGTTAGATTACAAACTCATTTTTTGCCATTCACGCCACCTGTTGTTTAATCACGCATCTTGTGGCTAACAGTTCACTGATGTACAAAAGTGGGTTGACACACCCATATTATGATTATATAGCAAGACGTGACGGCAGATTTGGAGGATGGAGAAACAACTAACGTTAATTACCTATGGCCTTATTTGTACAAGTTCAATCAGTATTTTTGAGAAATGTTCTACATTCAATTTACGTTGGATATATATTTTGTTCTTGCAATGTTGTAGGCTATTTGTTGCACTTTTGACAAACAGTCAGAGATATTTTAGTGTTGTGTGTAATAAAACAGTACTCTTTGAAATCATAATTGCATTGCCTTGTTTTAAACACTAAATATTTTACTTAAACATTCCTCAGACACTTATTCAGTTATTTATAATATACGTTGTTCAAAAAGCAAAAGTAGTTTCAGTGTAGCTAGCTACTTTTTGATTGTAACTTGTAGTGTAGCTAACTACTTTTCTAACGGGTAGCTTGACTGTAGTTAAACTACTTTAACTTACGAGTAGCTTGTAGCTTGTCAAACTACAGTTTCAGAGTAGCTTCCCCAACATGCATATATATATATATATATATATATATATATATATATATATATATATATATATATATATATATATATATATATATAAAAATCACAGGCACATTTTTTTTGGTGCACAATGCCATTTTTGCATTTATCTGTATTTTGATTCAATTTAAACAAGCACAAAGGAGGTGTGTTGTGGATTACTAATTACTACTGTTATATAGTCTAGTGTCAGTAATTTGTTTTAATGTGTTTAAAATAAGTCTCTTATGCTTACAATTTTAATAACACTGTAAAATAGTAATATTATTGTTATGGAACATCAGACCCAGACAGATGGTTAATGGAGAAACAGTGGCACCTAATAACAGCGAGTGAGCAAAGTGGCAAAACTGTTTTTGCAGTTTGTGGTAATAAATGGATGGTCACTGGATTTATTGTTTAGCAGGTGATGGTGGAGATTAAGGATGAGTTTGGTGAGGCAGGGAAGTGATAAGTTAACAGGTAATCTTGCACTCACACGAGTAATGACTCAAGACATGAGGGAGACAAGACAGACAGACAGACATGCTGGCGCAGTAAAGCAGGTAAATAATCTTTTCTCTAACCAAGACCAAACAATGAGTGTAAGGTGAGGTGTGAGCATATATATATGTGTCTTGATGAGGTGATGATCAGTAGCAGGTGCGGATGACTGAATGAGTGCAGGTGAGAACCGGAGGGATGATGGGAACTGTAGTTCAGAGTGAGTGAGGGAGTGTAGCAGTGAAGGAGGACCAGTGCACTCATGTCTAACCCTAACACTACCCAGACCTAAACCTACCCATAACCGAAGCGTGTTATATTGATGCTAAAGTGTGCCATGTGCGTCGATTCAGACGCAATGTCAAAAGCGTCACCTATATGACGCCCTGAGGTATATTTTCAGCAACTATCCAGTTTTGCATTATTATAGGAGATGGACTATCTTCACTACAAACCTCCTTAGTGCTTAAATAATTAATTGTATTAAGTAATTAATTTATTTATACTTGGTAACACTTTACTTCGAGGGTCCACTTTAGACATTCTACTAACTTTAAGTATCAAGTATTATTAGACTGTCTGGTTAATATCTGCTAACACTTTATTTTGGTGCTCCCCAACAGACTTTCCACTGAGTATTAAGTACATGTCACCTTATTCTACTAACCCTAATCTAACTGTCTACTAATATTCTAACGAGAGTTAATTGACAATTGTAGTTGCAAAGTCACTTGTTTTTAGTAGACTGTCTAAAGTGGAACATTGAAATTAAGAGCAACCTATACCACTCAATCCCAATCTTGTATTTGTTACACCAAATGCTGATGCCACTCAAACAATAAAAATTAAATGCTAAATTCATGCTTGTATATTTAAATATGGAATTTATTTTAATCAGTTCTGGATTACTGACAGGTCATTATAAAAAAATAAGAGAAAAATGCCACGAGAAGGGGTTTCGTTGATTGTAACTGTATAAAAGAAACTGGAAGCTGTTGAGGGAACATATTGATTGCTTCTTCTTCTCTCAAGAAAAGTAGACAGGCACATGCTCTTCCTGCAGAGCACCGGTGATTGAGAGAGTGCTAACATCTGTCTTAGATCGCTAACACTGTTACCAGGAGCTATAATCCGTCATCTTATGCAAAACAAACAGGGACAAATTCACTAAACAGTTTTTAGTTGGAGTTTTCAGTCCAAATATCAATTAGGCTCATCTATTGAACTTGTTCACAAAAGTTAAGCTCTATGGTGCAATTAGCATTGCATTATTATCATGAGGAGAAATCAGATGATAAATAGAAATTTCAAAGAATTAATTTATAAAAAAAGTATTTTACCTGAACATCACTTTGCTATGACGTTTTACATACTCATTTAACTGAAACTTTAGTTCTTGCACGCCCGAAGACCTTAGTCATTTGGAAGACTCAAACTTTCCATGAAAGTAAATTCATCTCCAAAGCCAGTTCTTCATGCTTCAATGCTAAGCCAGATTTTCAGTGTTTTTACCCAAAAATTTGTGGTCTGAAACCTTATCCTCTGCAATCTCTGTCACTCAAATACGAATTGCGACTGGCATATGGGAGAAAGAGCTTATATGCAAAACAATTTCACTTTTCTATAAAGGGTGAAAGGGTTAAGAAAAACCCTGGCCTGTGATAAAATGGACAGGACAGCAGTTCGAAAAACAAAGACAAGTTATCGTTGTGCTCATGTCACAGATGCATCATGCTCACTACATCATTAGACAGAATGATGGTTGTTAAAAATTTGTAAATGAAAAAAAAATATTACTGATGAAAACACATCAAGCTTAAGAATGGCTCACAGGGTGGTGACAGTATTTAGATGGTGTTGTCGTGGGAATAATTTCTCCTAGCAGACATTCATTCTTCAAACAAACCTGCCTCAGTTAAATGCTGCAGGACAACAACTGATGCAGGATAAATACATTGAAAAGATGGAGGGGGAAAGATGGATGGATTTTTATTCCAAAAATAGGCTGATCTTGAGGATAAGGAATTATCTCAATAATCTCTTTGACATTAAAACTCAATAAAGTTCACCAGCAACGTGAGTGTCCTGTTGCTTGATTCTTGAAGCGGCCTTTAGCTAAATTAGCATCTACATCAATCCTTAATGGGTTTTCTAGCTATAAAACACATTTCATGACCTGAATAACTTAATACACATACCATGAAAAATAGAGATCTGATTTTTCATGTCCCACTGCCACTGTTCAACACCAACCTGACCTGAGGGTTTATATTGAGTCCAAGGCCCTTTTTTCTCATTTAGTGTTGTCATAAAATCGTCAAGGTTTCCCTGCAGTGGGAGAACAGGTTGCAGTCTTTTACCCATCTGTTTCTGAGTACTGAGCTCAGCACATTAAGAGGTGAGATATGGGTAACAAGAGCAAATCATAGTCTCCAGTGAACCATAGTTCAGGTACACAGAGCTTATCTGAACACAGCTCTTTTCTTCAAAAATAAAATGGATAACGGTTGTATTTTTGATCAAAGAAATGTAGCCTTGGTGAGCCTCTGTACTTGAAATCTTACATCCAGAGGCATCATGCCCATTCATATCAACGGGACACATGCTCCCACAGATTTGAAAGCAGTTTCCAAAAGATTATATTTTTTACATTTGATTATTAAACCCTTTGAAGCATACAATCACATTTGTGTGGTTATTTTATTTTTCATAAATTTCACCTTTATTGTAAGCCGCGTCTCTCCTCTGTCATTTGAACAACCAGTCTATGAAACCACTCCCTCAGAAAAAGGCAGTGGGCTCAGATTGGTTAGTTTGGGCCGGTGTGTTGTGATTGGCTAAACTGTGTAGTGCACGTTGTCCGGATATTTCACGCCAATTGCCTTTAGGGGCGAAAGTTGCATGTGTGTTCCTGTCACAGCGGCGATGAAGAGAGTCAACCAGAACCTCCCTAAACACAGCTCTTAGCCTATATATATATATTTTTTACTTTATACACGTTTGTTTTGCACAATAGCATTGAACTGACTGGCTATATATACACAAACAGCATTGACATTGGTTTACATTCTTGAAATCGAAAATAATGTCAAAGTATATATATACATGAAAAATACATTTATAAAATGAGTACATATACAAAATTCAGGTCCGAAATGTTTGTACGTGTTTGTCGTAGACACAGAAATAGCATAACTAAGTGGCTATAAAGCCAGTGCTGGCATTTGATAAAGCTAAAACATTACATCTGAAATTATACATGCAATACATTTAAAATTATTTAGCCTACTTACAGGTTGTGGTCCAACAACTGCTGCCTCTGGTTTTAAAGTTGGTACTGCTACATGTTTTAGTAACAGTTTCTTGTTGAATCCGGTGTTGAATTCGTGGAGATTCTGGAAGCTGTCTTCCATAAAATGTGCAGCACAGAGAGCTAAAGTACGATTGTAATTTTCAGGAATATAATCAAACATAAATTGTATCCATTGTTGACGAACTACATCCATGGGAAGCCCGAACACAGAAGACCTGACAGCTGGCTGAAAATAACACACATCTTTCTTTCGATGAGCCACAGAAATATGGCCATGCCCTTTTCGCATATTCCGGAGGGAGGGTTGACGCAAATGTATGGGTTAGTTACGTATAAAAACCCGTTGTAGTCCCATTCGAGTCATTTTTGTACGCATTAAATATCCTGATTTTTAAAAGTCGATATCTCTGATTACACTGACCTTTCACCACTGCAACTTTGCGGATACTGTTCACCAACAGCAACATTACACTCGATTTAAAATGAAAAAAGTGAAATCGCAATCAACCAACTAGAATTTTTAGCAGATGTTTAGTTTTTATCGTGGCTTTCCATTATTATTATCGTATGTTTACAGATTATAGAAAATGGCAACAACTGCAATGTTCTTCTCCCTGACCCTTATGGGGAGCTCTACTTGCTCAGTGACTGTAGAGTGAAGTATAGGGTTGGATTGAGACAGCAGTCAGAGCATGAAAATTACATTCCCCAAGCTGAAGGGTAGGCACAGACAGCAAAGAAAAGAAACAAAACAGAGAGGACATGTAAGCCACGTCAGGCCTCCGGGAGAGGATGCTTCAGTCAGGGAACCAGAGCAGCGGGTGGAAAAGTCACAGCGACTAGCTGTGTGCTGCGTAACTCAAGGCACTTGACAATACGTCTGTCATGAGCACTTGATTAACATTGTGTTTCATCACAGCTGTTTGCTAACAAAGGTTCAGCAAGGTGGATTTACATCATCAAGGAAATGGCAGCAATATGACCCCTGGCAGCAAACCTTGAAATATAGACAACTTGGTGATTCTGATGGCAGAATTATTTGTTTAGAGTTAGGCTACACATTAAAATGATAATAAACAGCACTCCATAGTCATTGCCACATCCATTATAGGCAGCCTCGGACAACTGGAAACTACATTTATGAAACATCCGAGATAAATTCATTTGCAATTTAAAGGGTTCACCAGAAAATTAACGGCCAGGACGTGGAAACCGGAAATGTGTAACGCAAAGTTGAGATGTTGCCCAGAGATACAAACTTAGCACTAGTTGTCGGATGAACAGATGCAGGAGATACGAGAGTTGTCGTTATTTCCCCGCATTTAACAAAACCACTCGTCCTCATACATGAGGATCAAGTGAGAAAAAACACAAACAAACATTCAACTCTGGTCACAATAGAAAAATAAAATAAAAGAAAGAATACAAAGAGTCGGCAGAGTGGTTATCTCCTCTCCTCACTTGTAAAAATCTAACGACACGCACTATGCAGAGTTCTCAACTCAGATTTCTATAAAGCACAAAGTGACCGTTACACTTGTCCTGGGAAAACAGGACTGTTGGTCACCCTATACTATACCTTTATTACAGAAATACTAATATAAATATAATCATATAGCTCTTTATGCTCCAAGACTAGCAGCTCAACATTCATCTTCTTGCCCATAGGTTTGTTGCCTTGTAGGCTATATCTTCTTCGCCGTATGTTTGCTCGGCAAGACAGTTTTGTGTTTGAGCGCCCCCAAGTTGTGCTTTACTGACACGTGAGCAAAACGGCCAATCTGGTTGGTTGGATAGTTTTTGACGGTGGCGCGTCAAACCCAAAAAATGAACCCGAGGCGTTTTTTTTTTTTTTTAAATGACGCTTTTACACGTGGCGTTTTTCACGTCGGTGTGAACACTCACATTGACGCCCATTGTTTAGTCACGAGGCGTTAAACATCGACGAATATCGCACGCGAAATTCGTCCCGGTGTGAACAGGCCTTGAGGTAAAAGTATTATTTGTAACATAGTATATGATAATACATTTTGGCATTACATTCATAAAATATAGTATTGAATTCCATCCCATTCTTTAAAATGTAATTAGCCTACATACTTGTTTGTCTCATTCATACATACATACATATATATATATATATATATATATATATATATATATATATATATATATATATATATATATATATATATATATATATATATATATAATAGAATGTTGAAATATTTATTATTAATTATTTCTCAGTGCATATCATTATTTTTTTTTTTTTAATTCATGCGCCATCGTAATGGTTAGTCAAAATAACTTCACCTCCCACTAGCAGCGACTTCTCTTTTCAGATGATGTGTTTATTGGTGTGAGGGCGGGACAACATGTCACTCACATGAGATCATAGCAATAGCAAACTGTAAAGCTGTTTCCTGTGGATATGTTACAATATGTAGGAAAAGACTCACAACTTCCATTTCTGACATTAGCATCTGTTGGTATGCAGTGAGAATCCCAGCTAAACTTCAATTAGGCTTACAAGATGCTGTGTGCTTGCACTGACACATGCTTACCACTGTGTGATGTAACCCTTTATCCTTTAGTAAGGAGAATTTGTACTCCGTGAGTCCTCTGAGGTGTTCTTTAGTTTTATTGAGATAGAGAGAGAGAAATAGAAATCTCACAGGAGCTCATTATGTCAAACCTGATATCTTCATCTCTATCTCTGATGCCCCCTAAGGACATTTTCCACAAAGAGACTCATGTATATTATCACTATGCTGGTTTGATCTTGTTACGCTGGGATATTATTTGAAGCACAGTTGACTTCAAAATGTACCTCTCTCTGACAAATATTTGAATGTCACCCTTTTCAGAATTTCTGAATTTTCCTTCCCATGTACTTCATAAATTATAGGGGTTTATAAAAAGTACAACAGATCTAACTGGCATCCAGCTGGTTGTTTGTTTATTTTTTTATTTTTTCTTTCCTGCTGCCGCTGGTGGCAGGCATGTGGTACGGGTCCTTCAGAGGTTAGGGATCTAAAGAACAGAAGAAAAAAAACTATTTTCAGAGGAATCCCTGGTAACACCTGATTTTTAATGTCTGTCTGTGCAGTATGGTTAGTGAGAAAACCCATTGTTGCACCCAGTTCTTGTTTCTTTCAAACATAGACCATGGCAAGCAGACTTTGGGACAAACATGGAGAACTAAAATGAGCATCATTATCAGTGTGATGTTTTTGAGATGCAGAGAGCCAGTGTCAGAGACGGACTTCCACTCTACAGAGAGCTAGCGTCCATGACTAATTTGGACTTGACAGAACTTCACGAGCCACAACTTTACAGCTTTATTAGACAGGTGAGCAAATGTACATAAAACATATCAATGTTATAACGTTAGCTTGACATGATGAAATGTTAGAATATAGTCAGTGTGTTATTCTTATGTTGATCTAGCTGCTAGTTTCGTATAGCAAACAAACTAACACATAGAATAACATTATAACTTTAGAACACACATTTAAATGCCGTTTAGTGTGATAGTGTAACTTTATACCAAGTGGAACAGCGCTGCATTTCCCTTACAAGTTTAATTCATCTAATAAACTTACCTGTGTGAGTAATCCAGCACTTGTGTGTAGTTCAATAGGATGAAATTTCCTTATTCCTTTATATCCACGAGACTCGCGTGTGATATACGTCTCTTGTTAGCAATCGCAACCTGCTTCATACCACTGTAATTAAAATAAATAAATAAATAAATAAAACACGAGTGTTTTCACTAATCCATAAACATTATTAGATCTATCAGCTTGACAGCAAGTCCCATCATTCAGCTCATCACTGTGTCATTATACACCTTTGTTATTGTTGGAAACTGCCCCCTCTTGTGGCCAAAAAAGCTACGTATTGTGGCTTTAAGTGTTGTATATATTTTTAAGTATACTTTATGTAGTATGTACTAATGTCAATATGGTCTAGTAGTATACTTATAAGTGTACTATTTTAATGAAGCTTGGGACTAAATTGGGCCCACTTGTAGTATACAAAAGTATATGTTTAAGTGTACAAGTGTAATAGTAGTAAACTTTAACCCTCTGGGGTCAGCTATTGTGACAAGCTCACTTTTTTCCTTATCAGTGGAAAAGAGATTCAAATCACATATAAGTGTTGTACATCATTAGATCCTGTTAAGTGTCTATTTTTTTGTGGATACAGTAAAACCAAAGTGTTCTGCTTTGTCAAATAAAGAAAAAATAAACATGATGTGAATTTTGCCTTCTCTCTGTCAGTGAAGTTCATTCTGAAATGTGTCAGAAAATGAACTGAATACATAATTATACTCAAAACAACTTTTTCAAGAAATCTCTAGCAAGCCCATCTGCATCTCTGGTGAGCCCACATTTTGAGGTATACTGTACATTCATTTTCTATGCCATGCTCTTTGATTGCAACTGGGTAATGAAAACAAACACTGCTTTAGACTTTTTCAGCTTGACTGAATCATAAAAATTCAATAAAGCAAAAACAAGAGCTGCTGTTTTGTGTTCCTGGCTCATGACAATTCTGACATATTATATTTCAACATTAGCATTAGTATCACATGGAACCACCTTGGTAGTTCCATCGACCTCGCAGGCGTTCTCATTTCACTGGACCACCTAGCTCTCAAGTGTTTGCAGATAATTGTTTGAGAGCTCTCTCCTTTACCTGACAGACCCATTAATGGTTCCATTTACAGTGAATGGGCTATTCAGCCCAGTCAGAGCTCATAGAATGAGCTAATGCCACACTCTATTCAACAAGTACAGCAACCAATTTATTCTCTGTGCTGTGCTGTTGGCCACCAAAGTGGTTCTTCTCTTGCCTCAAGAGAAAGTCTTGGACACCTAGACCTGTCAGTTCAGTACTCACTTCAACCCTTTTCTTCGTGTTTCTTTTTTTCAGCATGCTCAGGAGGAAGGTGAAGGTCGAGCAGAGGCTAATGACGCTTCAACACAGAATGTTCTTAGAGATCAGGCTCCTCGGCTCGCAGCCTGGCAGCCTCTGATTCTAACAGTGAGGGCTGGACAAGCCGAAGAATCGCTTATGAAGCAGAACAGACGGTTTGGAGATGTATCCAGCATGTGATCAGTTAAAGAAGTTTCCCTTCTCGGAAGTCCTTGAGTGTGCCGTTGGAAGGACAGGTAGGGCGGTGGTGGCTGCTTGTGTTGGTGGAGCTACTGAGGAAGCTCTCGACTGACAGTTCTTGTTTGTTATGAAGGGGCTCTTTTAAGTGTTTGAAGCTTGTTTTTGAAGTTGGCCGAGTTCACCTATTCACTTTGGAATAAAGTAACTGAGGTTAACCCTTATCGACTGTTTCCTTTTGGAAAGTATAACATGTTTGTCCCTGAAAAAATCCACACAGCCGAGAAATATAGATATTTGAAAAACCCTGCTGACAGCTAAGTGCTTATTATGTTTGAACTTGAAAGTTTTTTTTATATATATAAAATGCTGTAAGGTCACTTCACTTCTGAAAGCATCAAATATTAATCAAAAAACATTCATAAATGTGTTAATTCACATTCTGGTCAATTCTTGTATGGTATGAAAAAAAAGATATACCCTTAAATTGACCGCTGCTTTTTTTTCTCCTTTTTTCCCCTGGTATGATTAGATGACTTAATTCTCTTCAAACAGCCTCACTATCAGCCTCTCTCATTTAGCAGTATTTCTAATGAAATAAATAGAGCTAAATTGATTCTGTCAGCCAGTTATAATGTTTTATCATGGACAGTGTCAGAGGAGCATAGCTGCAGGCAGTTGCTTTTCAATTAAAAACTATTTTTTTGCAAGAAATACTTAAAGCTAAGTGGTATTCATTATCAAATGTAAACACTGAAGAGTAGATGCTGACCTGAGACTGCTTTGAACACACACAAACATAACAAAATCTGGCTTTTTAATTATTTTTGAGTTATCTTGATATTGTAATATTTTTATAATTAAATGTATTTCTATTTCAATATATTTGAAAATTTAATTTATTCTTGTGATCTGAATTTTCAGCAGCCATTACTTCAGTGTCACATGATCATTCAGAAATCATTCTAATACCAGGTGTTTAATATTTTTGTGGAAACTGTAAAAAATATTGTAAAAATATGCTGTAACTCCATCAACCAGCTGGAGTTAATGGTACCATCAGTGTTGGGGAGTAGTTAACTACAAGTAGCTCAGTTGCTTTTCAAACAGTGTAGCTTTTCCAGTAGCTAACTACTTTTTGCAGCAAGTAGCGGTGTAGCACGAGCAAAAGCTACATTGCTACATTGTTGAGCCTGCACGAATCTGCGCGATGCAAGGATATTCTTCTTGTTAGATTACAAACAATTTTTTTTGCCATTACCACCACCTGTTGTTTAATCACGCATCTTGTGGCTAACGGTTCACTGACGTACAGAAGTGGGTTGACACACCCATATTATGATTATATAGCAAGATGTGACGGCAGATTTGGAGGATGGAGAAACAACTAACTTTAATTCCCATGGCCTTATTTGTCCAAGTTCAATCAGTATTTTTGAGAAAATGTTCTATATGCAATTTACGTTGGATGTATATTTCATTCTTGCAATGTTGTAGGCTATTTGTTGCAATTTTGCACTTTTGACAAACAGTCAGAGATATTTTAGTGTTGTGTTTAATAAAACAATACTCTTTGAAATCGTAATTGCATTGCCTTGTTTTAAACACTAAATATTTTACTTAAAACAATCCTCAGACCTATTCAGTTATTTATAATATACGTTGTTCAAAAAAAGCAAAAGTAGTTTCAATGTAGCTAGCTACTTTTTGAAAGTAACTTGTAGTGTAGTTAACAACTTTTCTAAACGGGTAGCTTGACTGTAGTTTAACTACTTTAACTTACGAGTAGCTTGTAGCTTGTCAAACTACAGTTTCAGAGTAGCTTTCCCAACACTGGGTACCATGCTAAATAACCTAACCATAGCTCCATAGTTAGATTGGAATATGATAATTGTCCTTTTTATCTATTTTTTGGAATGGTGAAAAAAAAGCAAGGTATCAAGATGCTTTTTTTTAAGAGTTGAACTGATTTTACTGTAACTTGAGCCATGTGCCAGACATTGCAAAATACGTGAGTGCAATGCTTATTCATGTCCGCTCAGCGCGTTTACAATAAAAAAGCAATTTAAAAATAGCGCGGAAAATACGTTCTGTGTGAACGCCCCCTAAAAATGCTAATCATTTTATTCCAGTAATGAAACAATACAGTCTTTGTTGTGAAATATCAAAATAGGCATTGAGAAATGATTCTTCTGTCTTCTTTCAAATATATCTGTACAAAAAACGTGGCTGGTTGAGGCATGCAGATCAAGAATGCATCACACCATCCTTTATGTTCTTCATGCATGTGTAGACAGCACCACTCTCCCCTCTTCTTTATCTTTGAATGAGAAAATAGCATTCTTTTGTTTTCTTGTATGTGGAACAGCAGTCCTGGCAGTCTTCGTCTCTTTTGTATCTCTTATTAACTCAGCTTTGACTTTTTATGTACCATCCCACTTCAAAGGGTTGCATAGTCAACACGTCAGGGAGCTAGAGATGGGGATCAATGGCACCAGTCCACTACCTTGTTATTACCATAAATGTCAGCCACTCACTTCATCCTCAGCTGTCCTCTAGCTTTGGCTGACAAAAATGTCAAATGTATTTACAACAGTCATTACAATCAGATGATTGTTGGCGAGGAGTAGAACATAGTAGTAGGAAAATAACAGTTGTATAAAAGGTGTTTTCATTTGTATGTAATTTTGATAAATACTTACAGCCAAAAAGAACCACTGCAACTTATGAACAACCAAGGTCCCTGACAGAGACTGAATATTGAGGGAGATATATAATACTCATATTTTATGGATTTTGAAAGGTCAGAGCACTTAAAGGTGTGCTCATTTTTGTCCTCATTAAAAAGTTTTAAAGTTGAAGAAATTATTAGTACTTTTGAAAAATGTCTTTAAAATGATGGACTCGTCACTCACTTGAGAAGACTGCAGTCATATCAGTAGCCTATTAAAAGCTGATTTAATTTACATGAAGGGAATCCTCTAATAAGGATGTGGCATGACCAACTGAAGATATATATATATATATATATTTGTATATGTGTGTGTATATATATATATATATATATATATATATATATATAAACAGTAACCATTAATCTTTAGTGTCGCATTATCTTTCAGAAGCGATTTCTTATTATCAGTATTGAAAACAGTTGTCGTATGAATAGAAAGTTCAAAAGAACGGTATTTATTTAAAGTAGAAATCTTTTGTTACAGTATACAGATCTTTACTGTCACTCAAAAGTGCCATTATTTTTTTTGTAAAACTTTTTAATGTGGGAAAAATTACTGGGCACACCTTTAAAAACCATGTTAAGTAAACACTGAGTGTGAGCTAATATCCTTAATGTATTTGTCAGAATCCCTCAGCTGAAATAGCTGTCAAACCAGGCAGTTTAAGAACATTTCTGTGCTTTCGCATCTACTTGGCTCAAATTGGCTTCTGCTTTCAGTGTTCCAGTTCAGCCCATTTTGCACATGCATAATGAGAAACTCTAAAATGCATAAATCGAATTTGTTCCCCTCACTTTTGCATGTGGCACTGAGTTGACAGCCATCCGGTGGTTGTTAGAGTTTCCAGTGTCGTCTTACTAATGCTGAGGGGAAACTATTTTGCTAGTCTTCAGGGGTCTGTTTTAACAAGAGTAGAGGGACCTTTTTCAGTAGCACCTAATTGCAGTACACAAAATCCAGGGGGCGGAGTTGGATCCAGATCTAAGGGGTGGCGATGGAAAGGATTAGGGGTGGAGATGGGTAGGTTTAGGTATATGTAAGGTGGGAGGAGTTGGATCTGAATCTCCTCCCCCTGGATTTTGTGTTCTGCAGTGAGGACCATCTCCTTTTTTCGAGGGATTTCTCTGATGGCTTAGTTACACAAAACTCAGCATGGAGTCAATATTACCTGGATGGTGTGGCCTGCTTGTTTTTGAATTGTTTGAGTATTAAAACTTGTGGTACACTCAATAGGTCAATGAATTTCACAGTTAGGAGGACAGTCTGACATTACGTTTTTACAATGTAAACCACACAAACAGAACACATTCCCCTTACAACCCCCCAAACCCAACACACAAACAAAGTGTACAACCTCCTGCTGTATGACTTACTCTTCAGTGTGAACATAAAGAGAAACCTTGTTTACACACTGCTTTGCATCAGCAGCTTTACTTGAAAACTTCAGCGAGTTTCTGAACACAGTTAGATGAGAGACATGGGGCCGCGGTGCTCCAGAGCATAATTGCTCACAGCTGTGAGAGCCACACAGTCTATACTGAGTGGCACTTTTGAGATGCCGATTTAAAATTGCAGGCGAAATTACGCATTCATTCAAATTTTAATCAACATAAAGCGCTCATCAGTCACACTAAAACTTTGGGCCATCATTGCAGTGGTAAGCTTTTCCATACAGCAAATAAAACCAGCACAGAAATGGATAATTAGAAGAGAGTTTTAATGACAAATGTGCCCAAAAATGTGCATTGATTATTTTTGTTCTCTGAGTGTTCAGATATAAATATTTTTGAAATATATTTGCATCTCTTTCTAAAGAAAAGTATAGTTGATTACATCAAACAATATATGGAATGTTACCCAAAAGAATAGAATAAAGTCTTAATATTTCAGGAATAAAGAACTATTTCTATAATAATGTTACGAAGAATACAGTGTTCCGTAGAAGTTCTTATTTATTTATTAATACTTTCCATTATAATAAGACGACACATATTATTCATATCAGATACACATTGTGTGAATAGCTTTACATTTGACCCTATTCTTCTCCCAGTTCACCGGCCACTTACCTTCATGTATTTCGTGGGAAGTAGAGGAATTGACGTGTTGTAAATCCAACAGATCCGATTCTCTGAACTGTAAAACAAACTAAAATGGCGCCTAAAATATAGCCTAAGAATTGTTCATTTTTGATTTTGTGCTGACTTTAAAGTGAACTCTCTGTATCTGTCAGACACAGAAAGCTTGAGAACTTTTGCGGATGTAAATATATACGTTCATATTTTTACCTCGCATCATAACCGAAAGTTAAGGAGCGCTTTTAAAGAAAATCACTTCAACCAAGTTGAAATGTAAACCGGTAGACCAGCCGATTTCTTCAGCCACACTCACACACACAAAAAACTTCTACGGAAGACTTCATCGTAATTGCAACCACTGCCAGTTGTTTTACTGTAAATTCATTAATGTATATTGCTATTACACTAACAAGGTTGTCTAATTTGCTCATGTTCAATTGTAAAATGGTGTTCATTCCTCTATTAAAGAGATACCTCTGCGACATGCTTCGAAGAACAAATATCTGTATAGTTTAATTGCCGTTTAAGCAGAGATTGGCATCAATTACTCTCAGCGTGTATCACGTAATGAGTGCACCGACCCATGGTTGTGTTCTGGTTGGCCACCCACTAGAGAAGGAACCACATGTTTGACGGATGTGTCCGCTGGATTGTGCTGCCTTATTGTTAATCCTGAGTGATGCTATCAGAACACTGTGATCTGGGATTATAGAGATCTGAGAGCATCACAGCACCCACTCAACTCAGATCTTCTCTCCTTTAAACCCTTTTCTCTTACTCTTGGTCTCATCTTGACTTACCTTAGGTTTTTCTCTGCTCCGGTACTCGTTTTTTTTCTACAGTCTTTTGCTTTCTGCCATTTCAATGTGCTTTATTGACATGAAAAAAAAAATTGGCTTGAAAATGTTTGTATTGCCGTTCCCTCTGACCCTCATTCTTTACCTGCTACAAAGCTTCAGGTGAAACACCAGTATTGTACATAGACTGATTACACGAGGGACATATACAGCTGCAGTGCGTGTGAACAAAGACTGTGCCAAATGCTACAGAAATGTCTAAGAATACATTGCACATTGTGAGTAATGGAGGCATACCTAGGGCTAGTGCTCTTGTGTATTGACATACATTGTTAATTCATACATTCCTTCGGTTCTTACGTGAGAATGTGAATCCATGTTTCCACGAAACAACCCAACATTTTTATTTTTTTGAGTGCACAGCTGGCTTGTCTTGAAACAGTGTACCTGCATATATAATCAAAGTATAATAATAATAAATACATTTAAAAAAGTATTTCATCAGCAGAACAGTGATCGGTCTACCAATGGAATGAAAACTTTCCTGGCTAGCCAACAAGCCAATGATTTCTGGGAAACGGAAACTATTTTTTGAGACTGAACTAAGCCATTTTGAAGCAAATCAAAAGGACCATAAATAATAGATATCATGCAGTTTGTGCTATACTGTCAAACAGGGGGCACAGCAGAAGTTTGATAAAGTTTAAAATTTAGTTGCATAAGAAGCATGAAACAGGCTGCATAAGAAGATCTTAAATCCATCTATTTAAATCCTAACATAAAATCAACCCATATGAAAATGGGGTGACAAACAGTACACGAGAAATAATATGATTATGCACAGCAGGGGCCAAGTCTGTTTCTTTTCCAATGTCTAATTAGGTATAGCAGAAAAGGAAATTGCCATTGACACCTGCTAAAAACTGAACAATTAACACACGGATATGCATGCGCATTTGCAATCACTGACACAGAAGATTGCCTTTTAAATGAAAACATCTTTGTGGCTTGATGACAGTTATGACAGTAAATATCCCTTCTTGAACAACTTTCTCACCCTATAGGAGAAAAAAAGTAAATTAAAAGAGTAAAACAAACAAAAAATGAAACATCTCCTATAACATTTGGCATGGATCACTCATACTCTATTTCAACACATTCTCACCCCAAGGCATCACCTTTGACCATGCTTCAATATTTGACACTTTAGGCACCCTTTTACCGTCAGTTACATGACGCGATTCTACGGCGTCAGTTAGATGACTCGGGTAGGTTTAGGTCTGGGTTAGGGTTACACGTGATCCTAGGACGTCATCTAACTGACGCTAAAGGGTGCCTAAAGCGTCAGATATTGAAGCATGGTCAAATGCTTCCCAAGGCATCAGTTAGGTGACGGTGACGCCTTGGCTGACATGGGTTAATAAATATTTGTTATCACTTTTGCACCCTTCTCTACATTTTTGTAAAATCTTCCAGTAAAAAAAAAGTGAACACAGTCAATTTGCTGCTGCACTTAAAGACAGTTTCCCTAAAGCCGAAAATTCTGTTATTTACTCACCCCTATGTCATTCCAAACCCATTTATTTATCTAAACAATGAGTGGCATGCATTGTAAATCAGGATGTTTTTTGAAGCATACTGACATAATTGGATGGATTTTGGATTTTGGTTCGAATCCAGCTTGGCTGATAGCTTCAATCCCTCATTGACTGTAGTTTCTTGTATTCTGTTATAAAATACAAATTAGCTCAAAACGTCCCATTAAAGTTACATAAAGACCTACCATTGTGGCATTTATGTGGTACGTAAGGGATATGTTAAAAAAAATCATACTTGATGATAAAATTATTCTCTGGTCTCAGCAGAATTGCATGGCTTTAGAAGCATAGCTACATTTATGTTTATTCAGCATCTCCCAAGTTCTTCCCTGCAGTGCTGAAACTCTCCAAAACTCTGGAATTTTGTCCCCTTAATTTACTCCTCCTTTGTCTCAGAGCGTTTGATCAGCAGAGGAGCATTATTTATGAGGAAGTGTTGGCAGGACCCTGTTCCTGGACCCTGACCCCTGTCCACTTCAGGTTAAGGTAATGTAAAGGAGGCTGTATTCACCCTGGATAAATTACATTACCACCCTGATAAACAGCTTGTACTTTGATAAACTTTTTTGCTGGTGCCTATACTTTTGCACTTGCTGCCTTCTAATGAATATTAATGATGTGAACAGAAATCAGAGATGCGTTTTTTCTCTCTCGTCTGCCTGTCCTTGTGAGTCAAGGTTATGTTTCTTCCTAATAGAACGCTACCTGTTTAATGAAGATATAATCTTGAAATGATTATCCTAAAATTGGGGAAACACGGTTATAAGCCAGAAGCAGATGATGCATCTCTGTCTGACTTTGTTATGAACAGACTGAAACTGGAACTTTTGTTTTTGTAACACTTTACAATGCAGTTTAATTTGTTAACATTAGATAATGCATTTGATTCATGAACTAACAACCTTTTTACTGCAATTATAAATCTAGGTTCATGTTAATTTATAAATATACATTTGTTCATTGTTAATTCATGTTCATTCATAATCAGTGTTGGTCAAGTTACTTGAAAATAGTAATTAGTTACTGATTACTGATTACTTCTCCAAGAAAGTAATCCAATTACTTTACTGATTACTTATTTTCAAAAGTAATTAGTTACTTTACTAGTTACTTTACTAAGTTACTTTTCAAAAACATGATGCACGACCTGAATACGCTAAAGCAATAGACCTTTCAGCGTTATTCTATTCTTTCTGCATATTCCATCATCTAAAATGTAATCAAATTAACCATTCTCTTTTTTTAAACTTGTTTTATTAGTTTCAATATTTTAACTTTATGCATATTGCATCAAGCAAAAATTAGATGAAATGCAACAGTCTCAGACTAGAAGAGAATTGTTGAACATTTAAACCTATTTTCTGCACATTCCACCATATTTTAATGAAATAAAGACTGTCCTCCTTCTGTTAACTTAAATTTCTACATATTCCAGCATATAAAATAAATATATTTTGAAAAATCCTTCATTTGAATAGATGTAAAAATACAGCAATAAAATCATGAAAGTCGCTCCTGACTGTATTCCTAATTATTAACACTTACGTCTTTTAACAGTAAAGTGCAGAGAGGAGTAAAAATTATTTGTTCAAAACAGAAAATGCTGTTGCATGCCGTATTTTGGCTTCAAGTTTGTTTGTTTTTTTTCTTTCGGAGTGAAACAGTGGTTATGTCCCATCAGCAAGCATTCCTGTACCGGCTTGCTGCGTTAGTTAACCGCGTGAGACTGTCTTGTGACATGCTCGCTCAGATTTGAGGTAGAATTTTCATTTTGACATTCTCCAACGGGGGTCCAGTTTCTAGATCAGGATGCTCTCAGTAGCCTACGCAAGTCTCTCTCTCTAGCTCTCCTCGTCGTGTGCGCGCTACAGGGTTTGGACTTTGGAACACAGTCTCTCATACACGCTCGCTCTAGATTCCGGGAGATTTGAACTAATTTGCGGTATAACTATTCAATCACAAATGTGGCTCAACGGTTAGATTTATAGATAAACTCATCTTTTTTAGGCATTTGACTGACGGGATGACACTTCAGCGCGAGAAATCGTGGGTGTGTCGTGTGAGCGTGTGTGAGAGTTGGCAGCTCTGCTGCTCTCTCCCGCGCGCTCTAGTCGTCTCTCACTGATGTCGCGGTGCTCTTAAATCATTTTTATTCACGCACGACTCATGTCACGAGACAGTCTGACTAAACAAAATCACGGCTAACTAACGCAGTAACGCAGGCTGTTTACGGGTAAGTAACGGTAATCTAATTACTGTTTTTTCAACTGTAATCCCTTACTTTACTCGTTACTAGAAAAAAGTAATTGGATTACAGTAACGCGTTACTTCTAACGCGTTACTGCCCATCACTGTTCATAATACAGTAACTCGTGTTAATTTATACAACTTGAAAAATTGTATATGTAGCCTATTTAATGTAGACATTAACATTTACAGATTGTTTAAAAGCTAGTGGATGAAAAAGATGAAATTATTGTTCATTGTTAGTTTATGATAGCTAATGCATTGTCTAATATTCACAGTTTAAAAGTGTTTGTTTTTTAATGAAATTAATGCTTTTATGAAGGACGGATTACCTCTGGTCAAAAGTGACAGAGACTACATGTTAAAAAAGATTTCAATTTCAAATTAATGCTGTTCTTTTTAACTTTTAATTAATCAAAGAATCATAAAAAAAAAATCCCAAACATTGATATAAATAAGAATATCAACAGGCTGGAAATGTTTATTGAGCAGTAAATCAGGAAATTATGGGGAAATTATGAATCTGGGGAAATTATGCTGAAATTTCAGCTTTGCCATCACACATTACATTTAAATAAGTTGTTATTTGAGTGTGACCAGGACTTCCATAGTAGGAAAAAGAAAATAAACTATGGTAGTCAATGAGAGCAAAAACTGTTTGGTTACTTACATTTCTCTGTAAATATCGGTAAAATCGGCTGAATGGATTCGAAAATGGTAAAACTCAACTGTTTATCTCTGGGGGAGTTGTAAAATGAGCCTGTTTCCAAAAAAATTGGAGTATCCCTTTAAATTTAAGACTGACACTCCCATTATTTTTTAAGAGTTTCTCTTAAAATCGGAAAGGATTTATACTATGGTAGTCAATGAGACCAGAAACTGTCTGGTTACTTACAGTGTCTTCTAAATATCAGTAAAATCGGCTGAATGGATTCGAAAACTGTAAAACTCAACTGTGTAACTCTCGGGGAGTTGTAAAATTAGCCGAGTTAAATCAGAGAGTAAGGAGTTGCTTTTACCCTTAAAGATATTTTGTGAATATGGCCCCAGATAAATTAACAAGTCACAACAAAATAGTCTGCCTAAAAATAAAAATAAGATAAAAAACAATACCATTATTTTTTTTTTCATGTCTTTAATGAACACATTTTAAAAATTCACAATGCATGGTGGAAAAAAGTTTCCCATGGTTATTAACACACCACACAAGAACAGTGTTCATGGAGGAAGCCATTGTCCAAAATGCTAAATGTTTGAAGCTAGTGAAAGAGCCTTTGGATGGACCACAGCGCTATCGGAAAAATGTTCTATAAACTGAAACCAATTTTGTGTGGGGGAAAAGCCACAGAAGACCAACATCAAAATATCATCATGGTTTGAATGCTTCCTCAATCATCAGAGCTATCATTGATGGAAAATATTTTATCAGAGATAAATTCATTCCATCTGTATTGAAGCTCAACAAATGCTGGGGTGAACCAATAGGACAATGACCCAACGAGAATAAATAGACAACGGAACTTCAACAGAAGAAATTCTGTTTTACTGACTGACTCAGTCAGCGTCCTGAGTTTAACCTACTGAGGTGCTTTGCTATGTCCTCAAAAGAGGGATTCTTCATCCCTGAGAGAAATGATTAGAAGCAGTTTTGTAAAGAGGAACAATGCCTAATTCTTGCAAGTTTTTTCAACATTGATAATAAGAAATGTTTCTTGAGCATCATTAATAATTAACAATAATAATATATATATATATATATATATATATATATATATATATATATATATATATATATATATATCAAAAAATTAAATTTTTTCTCTCCCTCCCCCTCCCCTTACTCGCCCCCTCCCTCTTCACCACTTAAAGTGATCTGTTCCAGCTCTACTCTAGGTTTTCCATTTCCCGCTCACTGCTCGGCCATTATATTATATAAGCCATAATGGATAAATGATTGTGTATTAGTTTAATCCTCTGCTTCTGTAACAATATCTTCTTCCATTCATAATGCACAAGCTCTAATGCACATATTCTGTTTTGGGGAGCAGGAGCTGAGAGGGGCACAAGAGAAGCATGGCGCCGTTTGATCAGAGCTAATGCGCTGGAAGCAGCCGAGGATGCTACCAGTACCGTTCTTTTCCCAGGAGAGATGGGAAGCGAAGAGAAGAAAGGGTGAATGAAGATGTTCCCAGCGGACACGTGCAGTGCTTACCTCACCCTCATCCATCAGGAATCTCCCCTATGAGTTAGTGCCGGTGGGGAGCCATCCGTGACAGGTTTGGCCTTAATGGCGTGTTCTATAGAGAGATTGAGAGTATTGCAGGAGTGCTAGTTAACATAAGAAGTGTCCCTGCAATGCTTTTGTGTGGTGTGTTTACATCTCAGATTCCCATCAGTTTAGTGACATGGAGGCCAACCTGAAATTGAAAGCCAGTTATGAGGGTCTGACCTAAGATTGAAACTTGTGAAAGCTTCAAAACTTGCAGTTTTATCAGAGTCTTGTCTTTAAAAATGTGCAAAAGAGCATGGGTATTGCACTCATATGTTGAATCAGTTTTTTCCATTCTCCCATTGATTTCAATTTTTATTTAACAACTTCACATATGAAATGTGTCTAATTAATGGATGACGCTTCCATTCTTTGTGTTCCATCTTTGTGTTTCTCAGCCTTGCAAGGTCAAATGTCTAGTTAAATGTGCAAGGCATGAATTGTTAGAGCCATGTATTTTTTTTTCAATGTATAATAGGGCGAGAATGAGGATGCCTCCCTCAAGAATACTGAATTTCTTTATGATCCATGCTACTAAACATTTTCGAGATTTTCCTTATTTTTTCAGTTTGTTCATTCAGCAGTAAACCAGTCATTGGCAGGAATTTATTTTCTAAATGCATCATTGTTTCGACTGTTCACAAGGCCAGAAGCTTCAGTTTACACCCACATGAGTAACTAAAATACTGTGTACATGGACTGAGCTTCATACACTAATTCCATTAGTTTCATCTGCAATCTATCTATCAATATCCTCCAGAGAGGTAATAGTTTGGACTGCATGTATGTGTAATATTTTGGATTGAATATGTACGTTGTTGTCACGTTATTACATGATGAGACACAGCCTTGCTTCCTGAAGCAGCTTATACTTGCTCTGAGGTATGTTGGCAATTATGTCAACATAATTCATGGCAAGTGGGACTTCAGGGAAGAACAATGAAACAGGTTTAACAGATTTATTACCTCACAATCTGGATTCTCCATTGTTTTCCTTGCCCTCCCTCTTGAGACCATGTAAGACAGCATCTCTTGGAAGTGGCTAGAAATGCCAGATGTTTTATAGAGAGGAAAACCTTGACACTACAGAGTACACAGGAACAAATAGAGATGTGAGGAGGCTTGGAATGGTACTAAAACACATTGATGAATCTAGATGCATAAACTAAATCACATGATCAATCATTTGACCAGAAAAGCATTCAGACATTTAAGTACATTAAATCAGTGTTATGTTATAAAATAAGCATATTGCAATTATCATGATTTTGTAATGTAAATGAATGCTTTGAGTTATATTTTATGTTATTTTTTCTTATCAACAGCTGTCTGAGAATCGCTCTTTTTCAAGGGTGCGATCCCCTCACAACAACGTATCTCGCTGCTTAACTATCATAGATGCATCGTTGAAGAAATTAAGGTCACGACTGCTTCAAGAAATCTTATTGTCGCAAATTTGTCGTTCAACCACATTTGTTAGTCACGCAGGTGGTGGAGTAATGACTTTGAATTAATCCGTTTAAGATCGAATTAATGCTAGATTTCCATTACACGAGAGTGGATATTAAAACTTCATGCTGATTTGTCCTTAGCTTTACAGTAAACTATGCTTCTCCATCCATTTACCCTTCTTTCCATATGGTGATGTGACTCTCCTTCTGTCCGGCATTAACGGCTGCAGTGTACTTGGTGCGTCAGCACACATGGTGGCTGCAATTACTATGTGGTTTCCCCAGTGGACCAGCACGACAACCTCTGGATTGAGCCGAGTAGGAGACATCTCTAGGGTCTTCAAGTGGGCACCTTCCTTCCTCAGTGTTTCGTCGACTAGCCCATGACACCTCAAAAAGGCTTGACAGGGACTCTGGCGTCCCCAGAGTCACCCCCTCCGTCCCCCTCTCAACTCAGCCCAGCTTACTGACCTCTACATCCCTCCTGCTGCTGAGGTTGCTCCTTCCTCGTAGTTCACATGTGACCTAACCACAATCTCTCTGCAACCCAACCATAGTCGCCAACCTGTTTGACTAAGGCTGTCGAGCCCCACTGTCTTCGTTAAAGTAGGTTCAGTGGCAACGGTTCGGTATGGCATATACTACCTACTGCAAAAAACAATATCTGCCCAAACACCAACCCTCAAAATTTTGCTATAAATTACAGGCATGGCTTCTAAGGACTAATATTCATTTTGCATTATTTCCAGATTCAAACATAGACTTGTTCTTACGTACTGTATTAGAGCATGTGTGCATTCTTCAAAAATCCTGCTATAAATCTCCTTACAAACTAAAATACGTAAAGGATATTTGTATGAATTTGAAATAAAAGAATTTGAAATAAATTGTACTGAATGTTTGCTTGCTTATTTTGCTCAAGATAAGTATTTATTAAGTCCACGTCATGCAAACAAGAAACTACACTTCTAACCACAGGTCTGAGAGCTGTCGTTCCAAACACACAACTTTGCGATACTGTTTGCGAATGTTCATTGGAAAAGATAGTCCTGGGAAAAATAGCACATATTCTGTCGCTAATACCGCCAGAATTTCAGGAAAAGCACCCCAGAGCAGAAGTGCTGTTTCAGTCTTTATTAACATATTTCGTTTTTAATCCTCTCACATACCGTATATTATTTTACATGCGATGACCAGGAAAATATGTATTACACACAGGCATTATCAGTTTGAGACATGCTCTGGAAAGATTTTTTTTTTAAAAAAATTTTTTTACATTTAGTTATTTTTCTTTACGTTAAATACTGTACCTTGATTGTGTACCTTAAATATGCCTCCCTTTTCTCCCACCGAGGGAAGGTTTTTAGTTGTATTTATCAGTAAATCAATTGAATAGATTAACAAATAACGTTCTTATTCATCTCAATGGCAGATGTTGTCACTGTTCATAGAACTCAGTCCTTAACATAATTGTTTTTCAGTTAATCATTTAAGCTGTAAGTAATTCCCTTAACACTGTATTTGAAATCTATTAATTTCCGGCTCTTGTTTAAGAAAGATCTGAAAATGTATAATATCTATATATGAACAGGCAACTGATTTTCAGTTTGATCCGATTAGTTTATGCATTTGCAAAATAACTTTACACATACTTTAGCACATACTTTACATGCAATCTTAAGTCATGTCTGTTTATGATTGCTTTTAACACTTCAGAGTTCACTAGAGATTATTATTCAGAGCATGGCCCAGCTTGAGGGAATTCAATATTCTTGTGCAGTAAACATTGTTTTGACATCATGACAGCTGTGAACCAAAGATGCCTGCAGCAACGTTGCACCGTTGCACAAAACTTTATCTCTGCTGTGCCAAACAATATTCTGCACGCTATAGCAGATGAAGCCATGCTCAGCAGCATGGTAAATGTGTAACTACTGCTCAATTAAACACAAACCCTTGACATCTGAGTGAAAGTAGGCTGACAAATGTCACATGGCAGTTTTGTACCTGAATATGTCTGAATTCACTGATGCATGAGAAGGAGAGGACTCTATCACCAGCCTATCATTAGGAAATGGGTTAGTGGACTCGGAAACACACTCGCAACTGTTGAAGACCAAACGCTTTATTTCGGGTTGCACAGCTGTCTGATTCTCATGTGTGAAATGGTTGTAAAGAGTTGTTTTTCTTCCAACCTACACCTACGTACAAGCTCTCTATTCCGTCGGATGGACGGCTCACTATTCTGCTCTAAATGTTCTTCACCATGCAGTAAACCTGAGATAATGATGCATGTTTAGAGCTTGTTTACCACTTCTTTCTTGGCAGAAACAGTATTTCCAGCGCACTCTGCTTTCATTCATGCTATCTAAATAAATAACTGTGATTGTGGCACACTTTAAAGCTGAAATATGTAATTTTTACGATCTTAAAATACTTTATTCTATGGCAGGTTAATGCAGGGACAGCTAAATAAAAAGTATAAGACACGTGGGATGGGACTGAAGTTTTATGTTAATTTTATTTCATGACAGAAAATGGTTTTATTTTTTGTTTGCTTTTTTGTGTTCTTTGTTGCTGGATTTTTGTACTATATAGGGTAAGGATTAATGTTTCGAAGGGAATTTAGAGCCTTCATTGAAGTTTCCTAAAAACCGTGCCAGTCAAAGAGTTCATTTCCTGAGAGCTAAAAGTTTTGTAGACCTTTTGAAAGGTCATGAGTTGGAACTGGGAGCAAACACACCCACGATTCACAAGATCGATTTGATCTTCAGTCTAAGTGTATACTGCTTCTCTGAGCCTATTTAGCTCACTGGAAGAACGTGCTATTACAGCATGTTATTCCTATTATAATAGGGAAAACCTTTCTCACACATAGTATATTGATCACATGCTCAATGTTGTTTCAACTGTACAATTGTTGTGCTATCTGTCTGGATGTAAGTGGACACTATGGAGGAGTTAGTTACAGATGTGCTTGGGGTGTACAGCTCTTGGTTTGTTTAACACTGATAGGTGTTGAGACTCATTTGCTCAGACAGATTTATATTACCTCTTAACATTAATAATTTGAAAATCACTTCTCAGAGATGTTCTAACTGAAATGTCAACATCAAGATTTCGATTCGAAATAATGAAAATAGTTATTTCCAACACGTTATCATCCTAGGGCGTCATATAGTGACACTTTTGAAATTTTGTCTAAATCCAACGCACATGGCAATCTTTAGCGTTCGTACGAGTTAGGTCATATGAATTGTTACGAATTAGCCACTTTTTAATCATTCATCGAATTCGTACGACTTGGTCGTGAGAATCGGGTTGTATTCATTTAAGTATTGAGTAGACTTGTAGTCAGACCGCCTAAACCAAGACCAAGACACTACCAAGACCAGAGGGTATCGAGACCAAGACAGACCAAGTCGAGACAGCAAGACCGAGACCAAAAAACCGACTAGTGTAGTTGAAGCAAAGCAATAACTTGTAAGATTTTGTTTTGCATTTCCTGTCTATCTCTGCCGATTTCGAAGTCTCCAAATGAATCCATTCTGTAACTTTTAAATACATAAATATTTTTTAAAACAAAATTATAAGCTTAAGTGCAGGAACCGAAAGTTGGTTGTTTTGTCGCCATGGTTACACACACACCATTGGCTGTCTGCTCAAAATCATCTGTCAGTTGTGCAGTTTATCCAAAATCTCCTGAATGAAGTTAAACCTATCATGTCACAGATAGTGTTTTACTAAATATGAATACATCAATAACTGTACATGATATGTGTTTTTTTTAAATCAAGTGATCAAAGGTCTTGTTGGCGCTGCAATGTTTTCTCGTGTGTACACTGGATATTGTAGTATTGTATTGCTAAATACCCCAACCTCTATGTCGGTCTGAGACAGCATGACCTAGACAAGACCGAGAGGTCCGAGACCAAGACCAAAGACCGTCAAGACCGAGACCAAGACTGATCTCAAGACATACATCACTAGTATTGAGTAATATTAATGAACTGCATGCATTTACTATATGATTGGGGTTTGCATCAGGGTTGGTTTAGGGTTAGTTGCAAGTAATTATACAGTAAGCAACTACAATGTAATATTGTAAAATAATGTTACAAAATAGCCAAAAACCTTTCAGGGTTTGAAAAAAAAATATTCTGGTGAATCAAGTGCCATGCATTATAGGTGTGTTAGCTTAATTTGTTTTTCTTAAAACAGTTTGCACTCCTTGAAAGGAAACACTAATGATGGTGTTAAACTAATACCCTGAAGCAGGCAATAATTACGGTTATTGTTACAATTGCTCTAACAAAGTGGTAAGCAGTTGTAATGCTAATGTAATGGTTTAGTCATCATAAGTAGGAGCTCTAGATAAAACTAGTTTATACATAGGTTTGATGTTTGTTCTCTGAGAGAGAATGCAGTATTCACAGATGGAAATTAGTTAAAAATTAAACACCACAGAGCACCGATGAACACAAAACTGTTTTGTCTAGTTTTATTTATTATTATTTTTTACAGCTCATTATGCAAGCTTCACATTTACCCTTAAGCTGCTTCTGGATGGTATCACAGTTTACTTGACTTCCCCAACTCTCTTCTAGCACTTTCTCAGATGGGGTAAATTTGCATTAATTAAGCAAACTCTGTGATTCAACTGAGGTGCAAGAATGTTGTTGCAGGAGGAATATATTTAAATCAATTTCAGAGAAAGGAAGTGAATGAACAGACTGTCAGAACTCATCACTTGTTCATGGTGCAGAAAGGCTGCTAGATCTGTGGTTAGATTACAGTGTTTTATACATGTGCCCTGGTTTTCATTGATCTTCAGCAACATTGCTACGGTTTAATTCTGCACATCACTGGCATTTCTGGTGTTGTTGATGGTTTATCAAGCATTAGTGATTGTAAATTTAACATTGTATACATTTTAAAATATTGCTGATAACTTACAAAGCACTAAATGTTTTAACTCCCCAGTACTTGAGCGAGCTCTTAACGCATGATAGTCCTTCACGTCTATTGCGATCTCGGAATTCCGGCCAGTTGATAATACCTAGGATATCGAAATCGACTGCTGGCGGTAGATCCTTTTCCTCAAAACTCTGGAACAATCTTCCTAACATTGTCCGGGAAGCAGACACACTCAAGTTCAAAACTAGACTAAAAACAAATCTCTTTGACCTAGCATACACATAACACACTATAGACTTCCTTAATTCAAAATTAGGCTCCATAGTTTAGATCAGACCGAAACTGGGAACACGTCCCGCAAATCCCGTTGTACTACATCATAAGAAGTGCGGGCCTCATCGACAGGACAGCCATCGGTACTGATCCTCAACAACTCGTCTCCATGCCGCTGTGATTACTTTGACCTCCAAACAAATGGAAATGGACAAATACTCTTAACGCTTCAATACAATTTGACTTAATGCTGCCTGAACCACACACTGTTCCTTCGTTGGCCAGAGGAGAACTGGCCCCTGCTTGAGCCTGGTTTCTCCCAAGGTTTTTTTTTTCTCCATTCTGTCACGTGATGGAGTTTTGGTTCCTTGTCACTATTGCCTTGGCTTTTGGCTTGCTTAATTGGGGACATTTAACATTCAACAATATTATTAATCTGCGTTGTATTTTTTCATTGTCACAGAATGGGTTGTGTCGAGTGGAGTGAGAACTCAAATGCAGAGTAAATGTGAAGCTTTTAATTAAGTGAAAAAAAAAACAAACAAACCAAATAAAAGAAATCCAGGTCTTAAACTAAATCCAAAAACATGACGTGGCAGGCACAGAACTACACACAACATAACAACCATAACATTGACAACGACCAAGCACAGGAAGACTAAATAGGCAGGCAAACAAGGAGGATAACGAGGATGACAGGTGGGACAAATAAACCAATGATCAGATAACAAGGGGGAGGGATTCAAACGACAAGAGCACATGGCTCAACATAACAAAACTCATGTGCATAACAAAGACAGGACAGACATGTGACATTCATGTTATCACTGTGAAGCTGCTTTGATACAATCTGTATTGTAAAAAGCACTATATAAATAAAGGTGACTTGACTTGATGTAAATGATAACTCATGTTACTTAAGGGTCCCATGTGGGTGTGTGATTTAGAGTGAACATTTGACAATTCACAATTAATTGACTGATCTACTTAACTGATGTTGAATTCCTACAAAACAATATAAAGTACACTGTGCAAAATATACAATATTTTGAAACAGGTGAAAACAGGTGCAACTTTCACACACCTTTCTCACATCTCAGATTTAAATATGACAAAGATGGTTATTCTTGCATTATTATGACATTAACAGAGGGAGTTATTAAACAGAAATATACAAAAAAAATACAAATGACTTTTTAATAGTACCTTTTGGTATTAATATTACTGTATTGTTTTGCTTTCTTATTGATTATAGATTACCTTTTTTTATTTGTAGGGAATTTAAGGATAAAACACATTTATAACGATTATAAAATAATTTCATATTAAGGTATCCATGTACACAATACAGTCAACAGGTTAGACTGAATATGTTGCCATGACATATTTCCTATAGTATTTTGTATAATACATTTTGTATATATATATATATATATATATATATATATATATATATATATATATATATATATATATATATATATATATATATATATATATATATATATATATATATATATATATATATTAATTATAATAAGAAATAAAACCAGGGCAATGTCGACAAAGGACATTCCAGCACTAGAAAAAATAAATAAAAAAATACTCTTCTTCATCCATCCCTCTGAGCTGAAATGTCTATCTCTTAATCTGCAGGAACTGAATTATTAACATGCCTGCTGGCGGTGAGAGAACACACCTTCCAGCAACAAATTACGCACAGCACCCACAATTAACAAGCTGACACTCTACTCAAGCACTTTATTGGGCTTTTAACGTTTCCTATTGCTGCTAAAATGCTAATCGCTTGCAGAGATGCCATTGTCAAATGTGTGTTAAATATGAGAATGCTTATGAAACTAATGCTACTTTCACATTTCTTTTGTGCCGCATCATGTTTTTTTTTTTGTTTTTTTTTGTCTCATTTATTGATTGTTGCAGTTCTAGTCTGGTTGTTTGGCAGATTGTTGTGTAGTTCTTTTGACATATTTAGAGAAGCAATATTCAGTAAATAATGCACAATAATGTCAACTTTAAATGTTTTAAAATTTAATTAACGTAATTTCTACAATAAAAGTTTATCAGTCATGGATATAGATCAATATATTATAACTAAAAATCACATTAGCAAAACTTTGGCGAAATTGTCACGGGTCCATTGTCTGTTGTCAGTGCAGCAATGTATGAAGAACATGCAGCTCACACAGCCCATTCTCATCCCAAGGCATCATCTAACTGATGCTTTTTGACAATGCGTCAACATCCGACGCATATGGCACCCTTTAGCGTCAATATGAGACGCGCCTCCTCAGTGGTCTAACCCTACCCCAGACCTAAACCTACCCACGTCATCTAACTGACGCTAAAGGTTGCCATATGGGTCGGATTTTTATGCATGGTCAAAACTGTCAGTTAGATGACGCCCTGAGGATGAGCATCATCTAACTGATGCTAAAGGTCGCCATGTGCATTGGATTTAGACATGGTCAAAAGTGTCAGTAAGATGACGCCCTCAGGATGAGAATGCGTTGGCTCACACAGAGTTTCAAATCAAGCAGCTTAATTATACGGAATTTTTTGTGACCAACTTTCAGCCTCATGAGAAGTTTCCGATAACATGGAATGCTATTCCAATGACCGAATTCCATGCACTGAAAATTCACTGAGTAATGGTAAATATGAATGCATCATTAAAACCTTAACAATTAACAGGATACCATGCTAAAAATAAATAAATAAATAAATAAATAAATAAATAAACAACATAAAAAACAATAATGTGCTAAACTGCATTAATCTGGTCTAACTGACCTAAAAGTTACCAAATCTCATTTGAAACATACTAGCCTAACCAGCTTGGAGTCCAGCTAACCAATCTTAGGATGTTTTCCCAGCAGTATGCATATTTGTTGCATCAATTTATTGTGAATGCATGGGAACGAATCTCTCTCCATCTGTCCTAAACAAAAGATGGTTTCAACCACAATTCCTCCTAATTTTTCCTGGCTGAATCATAATTTTGCATGAGCCAAATGATGAGTAAAGTTCTTAGTCCTTTAAAACATGTTTAATAGTCATCTTACAGTTCCAGAACAATCTTTAGGGAGTTAAAGTATTACAGCAGTGCACTACAACAAGTAAACTCCCATCCTGACTGTGCTGCACTCTTCCAGGATGAGGACACAATGGAAGGAGTTAACATACAATCAATAAAGATTTTAGAGAAACCAGGACATTTTAGAAAGGACACATGCACCAAAAAACAAAAACAAAACAAAAAACAAAACACACACACACACAGAGGGAGAAACTATGTGTATTAAATTACCATTGTCTAACTTTGTGTTTTATTTTCAAAGTGATCCCATTATTTTGCAGCCTCTGAACAATTACATATCCATTCACTGCATTCACGGACTCAAATGAAGTGGAACCGCAGATGAGAGAGTCTTCTCCCGTCCTGTCTCTCCGGGGAGCAGAGGAGAGAGCCTTTTTCCGTGAAACCTTTTCAAAGCCTCATCTGCGTCTTCCATTAGCCATGCAGAACGAAAAGAAAGCAAGACGGTGGCAGAAACACACATTTTTCGCGTGCGAGGGGAATAACCGGAGGCTCTGATCAGATGTAATGTAACAATTTAGCACACAGTTGGGCCGCCGTGACTGTTGCTTTCCCTTTATTGGAGAGATGATTATGATTGCTCAAAGACTTGATTTGTTCATTTTCCTGGCATATGTTTTAAGATTACAACAAACAATGATTCAGATTGCAGAAAGGTGAGCTGTGAAGAAGGCATATTAATGTGAGATGCGCAAGCTGTTGTTTTGAGCTCAACTTTTAGAGGGCACTACCCTGGTTCCACGCTGCATGATCTGATTTTAGTGACGATTATTTGATGTTAAATTGAGTTTTCCAAGCACTCACCTATAGCTCATCCATGCTAACCTGACAATGATTCATGTATGAGAGTTATTGCTCTTAAATTATTCATTCAAAAGCTTCAATTCAAAACAAACCGGGGCAAATGCCATGCAAACAAAGCTTTTCTTTGCGATAGACATTTGTAGAGAGAGAGAGAAAGAGAAATTGAATAAATCAGACTGAAGACCTTGTACTGTTCAGTTTAGAACAAGTAACAAATACTCAGACAAAAAAGAAATATCTTAGTCTTATCAAATGTATTTTAAATAAACACATTTATGGTTAGAAAATAACAATGAATAAATAGCATATTAAATACAGAAAATGAAATAACATTTGCATAAATAAGAGGTCTATTTACTGGTTTGTAGTCGTGTACACTAACTTTTTTAAAAACGTTTACTTTAGTGAATAATAATATAAACAATATATTTTGGTAATTAAAAAAAAAATATTGATCATTTATTTGAATAATTTTTATATTTTAAGAATGAGAGCTGTGTCTGGGGCAATGGCAGGGCTGGATTTAACCCCTACTGTGGCAGGCAAAATATATTTTAAGGTGTTAAATGCATTTAACACATTTAACCCATGCATGCATTCCCAATTTAAGGTGACGTAGTTACATTGTACTAACTTAAGTACGGAGTAATATTAATTAACTACATGTATTTTAGGGTTTGGATTTGGGTTAGTTACTTGTAATAATGCATAATTTATTGTTATTACTATAGATATGTAGTAATTTTTAACTACGTCACCTTAAAATAAAGTGTTACTGAAATTTTTAGGCCCCCTCAAATCCCCTCACCATCGCCCCCCAACATTTCAGTATCTTAAATATTAAAATGTATATTGTCGCTTTTCAGGAAATGAGGAAAAAATATGTTTTTTTTTTAAACTGTGTTGTCAAATATTTTGGCAGATGATGAAAGCCTTTTAAAAAGTTTCCAAGACAGTTTGTAACCTTCCTATAAAAATTGTGGTGATAAAGTCTGTAAATTTGAATAAAAAACAACCCCTAAGATGTAAAAGTGGCCGTAGTTACAGTACACCCACGTGTGTACCTATGACATGTAGGTTACTGCTCATAGATTTGTATGTCTGGTGCCAGGACACATACTGCTCTCTCCATCTGTATCACTGACCGTTACACAGTCCGCTCACCCACATATTCACCTCTGAGTGCTTGGGTGGGCCACTCCATCACAGCACCTCTCACACTCAACTGGATCACCCATGTACCGCATCATGTTCTTACTGTAGGTCACACTCTGTAAAACCGGTCAACGCTACTACAGTTACCTGGATCAGCCACCACTTAATTTAAAATGCATTAAAGGTGAAGGGTGTAATTTTGTGGATGTTATAGACAACTTCCAAAAATGTGGATACACTTGCCTTGCAACCGTATAATAATGTTGAGCACTGGTGTGAATTTGGAATAGTGACGTGAAAAACTCATATTTTCAAAACAGACTAGACGCTATAGTTTTGATTTTGAAGATGAGGTAAGTTTTGACCATCCCTTCGAACTCGAAATTCAAGCCAGTGTTGCTAGGATGTTCAAACAATTAAATACCACAGATTTATAATATTTACTAAAATATGTAATAGTCCCTAAAATGACCCCTATCAGATACATAAAAAAAAGTCTTCAAAAGCTATAAGAGACAGGCCAACAGACTGGAACTGAATGCAGAGGTCTTGAGATATATTTTAAAAGACAATTTTTTACTAGATGGTGTCTGAAAACTAGGTTTTCAAAATCAAAATTCAGATTCACAAGCTTGATTTAATTTTATCCTGATTAATTTGAAATATTTAAGCTATTGACTATTTTTCCTACATACGATTCATTTGGAAAATATTTAAACTATTGCCTGTTTTGCTTACATATGAAATAATCTTTCTCAACCAATTCTGTAAATTTGACAGGGAACAGTCTTGTTATATTAAACAATAATGGTAAAAATAATGGTAGATAACCCCCCCCACCACACACACACACACACACACTTAAGCATTAAGTGTATGCTTAAAAGGACACTGCTAAAATTATTAAAGCGAAATAAAAAAATCGAGTTAAATCAGTTAACCTCATTGTAGGATGAGGCGAGTATGACTCGTATGACCATTGTGACTCATCCTTACTTTGGAGTAGGATAATCTGTTCAACCAATGAAGTCACTATTTTTTCAATTTTGCTTAGTGCCACCAGAGGCACAGACTTCACACACTTCATCTTTAAGTAAGCTCTGTGTTATAACTTTTTTTGTGTGTATGTACAAAAATCCGGTGTTGTTTGGCTTTTTATTGATGAGCATCATGCATTCCTTCTACCGCTACTGCTGTTCACACCTCTTACTCATTTATTCTCTCACCCATTCGCACTCTCTGTTTAACCTCAGGAGCTCTGCTCTGTCTGCAGACACTAACATATTCGTAGAATTGCCACATTCCTGGTTGCCCCCTCCAGCACACAGTAGGGGAACAGAAAGATCTGAGAAGTAGACAGACAGAAGTTTTTACCTCTTGCTGCATGCTGAAGGTCCTATCAGGTAGCATTTCACACCATGCCATGCTTTGATGCATAAATGATGAGATACTCCTCTAAATATTGAGTAATATAGTCTGCGAGGTTTTCAGGTTGACTTTTAAAATCCTGTAATAACATGGATGAGTGATGTAATGTGATGCTACTCATGTTTCTGCTTGTCTGCATCGCAACAACAATTTACATCAAATACAAAATACATTATTAATTTATGCATATCAGATGTTAGCCATCCTGTATTAATATATGAATTTATAAAGAAATGTCAGTTGCAAAATCCAGTAACATTTCTGATAAACCTCTTAGCTTTAATTTAAAGGTGCCATATGTAGTTTTTAGCGGCCTCTATCTGTGATGTTTCAGATTGCAACTAATTTTTACAAGAGCGAGAATCATGGTACACATCGCCACACTGAGGTACCATGATAACGCTACATTTGTGGTGTTATCTATGGCGTTATTTTCCTGTCAAATGTCGAGAGTGCATTATTGTCAGCGTGAAAGTACATTAATGTAATGCGTAAGCGCAAATCTTCTCTGCTCACACGCGGAATATAATGTTCCGAGCGCACAGGAACTGTGCAAGCGCTCTCAGATACATGCTGCTTTTGAAAGTATGTGCTTAGACTTCTGTGCATTCACAATAACACAGGAAAATAATGCCATAGTTATCAGGCATTAGGTATTTCACTAACTATTCGTGTATCTTTCAAAATCAGCAATGTCAACAGGTGAATGTGTAATATGATAATGAAAATGGTTAGGAAACTACACAACTACAACCGTAAGATCGTAGTAAGTAACATTACCGTACTGAATGTGTCTGAAAACGTGTATTATAAATTATAAACAATATGATAGTAGTGGAATGAGTGACGTTAGACAGTAGATCTAGTACATAAAATAAAAGTTACATCCCAAAGCACCCACTGTGTAAAAAAAAAAAATCATGAATTATAATCACATTTTCTTTTGTCAAATGAACTTAAATAATTAATTTAGTTCAGATAACATATAATTTTGAGTTTCTGATGATTAAATAATTCTCCTTTATTGTATTAACTCACTTTTTCAATTAACTTAAAATTTTAAGGCAGGTTACTTACTTTTCAGGTGTTTTCGCCAGATAGTCGATTCGATTCACGTTTGGCCTGACAAGCTTCAGCAGATCAAATTTAGTTGTTTTTTTTTTTTTTTTTTTTATGTGGAGTTTGTGTTGAAGTCTGTGTTGTGCTGAAGGCAGGTCGTTTTTGGTGTTATCAAGCCACCTTTCCACTGCACACGACATTCGCATACGATTGTCGCATTTCGCTCCCTACTGGCAGTCGCATGAAACTTTGAAATTGGTCGTGAAGCAACTTTATTGGTAATTCTAACCTCACGCCTCACGCTTTAGCCTCACGCTCATAGTTTTGATTAGAATACATCACATCCGGTCGGCTGATCGCATGACTCGCATACTGACTATCTGCACAGTAGAAGTTTAGATATTTCAACGGATCCAAATCTAAAACCGGAATGACTTCCGGTCCAACGACTGTGGGATTTGGCACCTTTAATTATTTCCTCACTGAATTTGTTTCTTAAAATGAACCAAATCATACACATGTTCTGTGATATTTAACTTTGCAGATAAAGTAGACTCACAATAACCTGCTTCAATATTAAAACAACCTTTCAGTTGGAATTTGTATTAGCGCAGACTTTGCTTGTCTCAGAATTATGAAAAGCTAAAGTACACTGTGTGTGAATTAAAAGTTTAATTAAAGTTTTGACTGACTCAATGTTTTAAGGGAGGCCCATGGGGATTCCTCTGTCCTTTTATAATATTGCTTACTGCCTAATTCAATTTCTGTGGTCTGCTAGCGGCAGATTGAAAACAGTGATTCAGTCACACTTTTAACATGGCTGAAATACCACCAGCAACTCAGAATATAATTAGATTGTTGAAAATGTATATTTGTGTTGTTTTGACCCAGACAGACTGCATTGGCTCCTATCGGGGAAAAATAGGCACCAAATAAAGTGCCACAAAAGAATAAACGTGTTTTAATTTTGTCACATGTTGTCACATCTGCCCTACTTTTACAGCATCAGCATTTTCATCCATCTTGGGAACTAAGATTTACTTAAAATAGGAACTGAATTGCTTTTCCAACTAGAGAACTACACACTGTCCCAAAGAATTGGTCTTTACACAGAATCTGAGCCAGTGTCACAGACCATAATAATGTCAGCACTTGGCCAATGAGTTTGGCCTCCTCCTAATGCATCCTATAAACGTTGTTGTATATCTTGCACACACCCAATCTATTCTTCTTCATTAGTAATATCTGAAAGGGAAATTTTTTTAAAGGCAGCTCTTCATATTTATATGGGCAATGTTGAATAACATTTTTATCTCCTTCCATACTTTCTCAGACAACAGGTCAAATAAAAATATAAGGATTATGTGATATAGTGCACATATTTAGCAAAATGCCCCTTTATGTAGTTTTTTTTTTCTAGCTGACTAACAAGTTTATGAGCATTGAATGGCTTTTCTGAGGTCAATTTGACGTTATGTGACATGTTCTTAATCTACTTTATACATGCTTTTTCCAAGGTCGAAATGCTGATTGAGTGATCTGTCAGGCCATGTTTAAAGGGATAGTTCAGCCAAAAATGAAAATTACCCCATGATTTACTCACCCTCAGCCATCCTAGGTGAACATGACATTATTTTTTCAGACAAATACAATCGGAGTTATATTAAAACATTTCCTGGCTAATCCAAGCTTTTAAATGGCTGATGAAAATTAGAAGGCCAAAAAAGTGCATCCGTCCATTATAAAAATACTCCTCACTCCTCTTTATTAAACCGGGGGTTTAATAAAGGCCTTTTGAAGAGAAGCAATGGGTCTTTGTAAGAAAAACACCTTTATAAAAATAACTTTATTATCTAAAATAACTAGCTTCCGCCTGGATGACATAGGTAACTGCAGGGCAGACTGCAGGTCTGAGCCTCTCTCAGATGTTGAACACCCAAACACGACGGCAGATGTCATGACTGTCGTCCGGGAGAAGATTAATAGGGCATAGCTTACAAGTCAAGGGAAAACCAGTGGCAATCGAGCTGTGAACCATAATCACTCGCTAGTAACACCCTCGGATAGCACCGTAAGGTTTAACGTTATAGCTTAAATGGCCGATGTATTGAACCGAGTGGCACAGAGTATAACATGAAAACACCCAGAACAGTTGAATAGATGAATACATTAATGGGAGACCGTTACCTTATAAGTGCAGAAAACACCAGCCACCGGACTGCACAGAGAGCGACAGATTGTTACCTACAAATGCAATATAAACTCAAATAGAAAATCAAAACTCACCAAAATTTTAAATGCTAATTCTAAATTACTCCAAATACATTGAAGTGGCGTAGATTTGTGCTGACACAGCTTGTGAGGACGATATCTTACTGCTCTTGTAAGCTGCTCTTGACTCGCAAAAATATCACTAAAAAAAAACAACAACAAAAAAAAACGTTCTCAACCAGGCGAGATAACCCCACAGGACTCAGCATCATAGACAGTATAAGAAATTGACAGAGCGATCTCATTGGAACTCCATTGAGACGACTGAAGCCCGATTTTGGCGATTTTTTATCACTTCCGTTCGTAACGCGCAGACTCAAACAGAGCTTGCCGACATAGGTGTGACAAGAGCAACCCGTCTGTCTTCTAGTGCTGTGGCACGATAAATCTGAATAATTTCCTTCCGAAACTCGCAGAGGCAGACAGTGTGAGTAGGAGCTGTCTATGAGCTAGGAGAAGGAGACAATTTTGTTAGGTATTCTGATTAATTATTTTGTCATTTTGCGCGCATGCTTCTTCTCCTGTCCATATGGTAATTTCTCTACTGTGCGACAGAGAGCCGCGTGGGTATGACGCAATCGTTAGCATACTTTCACTAAAATTGCTTCTACGGGACCATAACATAAGCAAAAGGTAATGGAGCAATTTATACATTGTCGTGTTTCTTTAGAAATAAATAAAGGACAAATGGGGTCTTCAAACGCCTCAGATGTAAAGTTATTCGCGGTCAAAGTGACGCCAAAATGAATGGGAGTCAATGGGAATGCTAACACATGTGAAGTTCTGCTACAAGATGGCAGCTCCCGCGAGACTTCAACTTCCGGTAGATGGATTACCCCCTTGCTCAGCAAACATCACTACATGACTTTGTTGGTATATTCTATCTGGCCGGTACTGTGATAATCCAATAGTGTTACACTGCCTCTGGCGGTCAATAGGAATGAACCAGAACCATCTTATTTGACACTAAAGGGTGCCATGTGCGTTGGATGTCTGCACTTTGGCAAAAGTGTCAAATATGACGCCTTGGGATGAGAATGCGTTGGCTTTTTATGGGTCACACATGTCTGAAAGAGTCTGTTCTCGCTTAATGAGTCAGTGAGGTTTCAAACTTGTAATGAACCAGGTTTACATGTCAGAAAGGCAGTTTTTGGTTAAGAAATATCGTGAACCGTTCATCCTGCTCATGTCAGAAAAGATTTGGTTCAGTGAGTTGACTCGGACATATTCAGCCTGATTCATGAACAAATTTCTTTTGCGAACCATTTGAAACAAATCAGAAGAAGATCTGACTCCGATGAACAATTCGTTCGCCAATTGGACATGGTTAAAAATTGCACAGATCCACTTGCCAGGATTGTAAGTGTATTGATGTGGGTGAAAATGTGTAATGACACATGACAGAGGAAGAGATTGTCCCATACTTCATATCTACACCTCCATTACCCTCCTTCCCGTGTGTTCTTTCTCCCTCTTTCTCTATCAATTTCATAGTCTCTCTTCTCCTTTTTTCTATAATTTTCTCTCTGACTGGAGATTGAGCAGGTGTGCCACTTTCCTCCGCTGCCAGCTCCCCTCTCACATTGCTACGCCCTCTGCGCTGTGTTAATCGCCTGATCTTGGCGTAAGTTTCCCAGCCATTTCTCCAAATATTCTCCCATCCTCCACTAGCTGCACAGGTCACCTGCTATATTTACAGCCTTAAGGCTGGCAGCCTTTTTGTGAGTGTGTTAGCAAGCTTTCAGAGCGGAGAAAACAATGGAGGTTGACAGGAAAATAGGGGAAACACTCTATTGATTTGACCTATCCCTTACACACTGTGAATGGCATTCACTGCTGATGGCGCCCTGTGTGCAGTCTGGGCCTTTTCAGAGAGTCTCTGACTGCGGTCATCGACACCACATTTTCAAAGGATGACTCATTATGGGTACACAAAAGAAGCAACAGAGCTGAGACCAATTTGAACACTTAAACACAGCTGGGATGGAAACTTCCCAGTGAATTACCTATAAGGGGTATAAACCGAAAATGTCGAAATGCCAATTAAAAGGTCCAACAGTAGCTGTGAGGATTACACAATGCTGCGTATTAGTCAGCTTCTGTAAATGCGACTCCTTTGATTAAGATGCAAGAGGTATATGGAACAAGCTTCAAATTGAAGGCCTCTGTTGATCATGTCAGTGACTAATGGTATGCGTTTCAGCCTCCTGTGTAAGTTTTAACCTTGAAATATCACATTTTGCATGTAGTTCATGTTTATTTTTTTAAATTATCTAAATGTATTATTTTATTATTATATTACTTTTCGCAGTAATAGTAGAATTGAATATAATAATGATGAATTAATTTATTAAATGTTTTTACTCCATATATATTTACTCCAGTTCATATATATTTTTGCTGACTCCAAATTGAGGCATGCATGCCTGTTTCTGTTCTAACATTCATTTACTGTACTGTACCTGTGACGAGTTGACCACATGCTGCATTTTGCGGTTTTGCACAAATTAGTTTTGAATGTAAAATTGTTGGCCGATGTTCTGCAAGTCAAAACAGGTAAGACAGATACTATTTTTTATCGAAGGAGACAGTCCAGCTGTAGTTATGATTGCAATATAGTGAATTTACAGGTGAAATAGTTTGTCAGCAGAAATGGTATAACTGTGGGAAACAGTTTTAGGTAAAATTGCTTTTATACAACAGGCAATATTGACTAACTTACATTTTAGACACAACCCTGCAAAAAAAGCTTCCAAACAACTGATATATAAAGTTATTTTCCTGAGTGAATCAACATTTATTAAATAGTAGGTTGAGATGATTCATAAAGACAATAACTTGTTTCATTCCTGAATCAATAAGCAGTTTTACCCAAAGTTGAGGAAATGCATCAAATGACTTGCTCATATAAACAGTCACTTGCACCATTCTGGAATGAACCAGTTTTTTTTATAATATAATATAATATAATATAATATAATATAATATAATATAATATAATATAATATAATATAATATAATATAATATAATATAATATAATATAATATAATATAATATCATATAATATAATATAATAAAAACTATTTTGTAATGTAGCACATGCACATTGTTTCATACGCTCATGGGGGATTTATCATTTTGATAAATGACTGCTTTGACTATACTTTTGTGACATTCAGAAGATCTACAGCAATGACTGCATTCACAGTGGAGCTATTGAAACATTATTGAGAATATTACAAGGCAGAGCTTTCAGCTCACAAGTAACCTTATGTAATTCATATTTGTGATGCCTTCCCACTTAAGATGGAGTCTGAGTGGTGAAGTGGCTTATTGAATGCAATAGATTCAAAGGAGATTATACCCAGAGTAACTATTTGAGCGATATTACTTGAATGAGTCAAATGGATGGCAAATGGATGAAATGCAAGGCAACTACTTTGGGCATTAGTTGTTGAGTATGTAATGCCTTACCTTGTTTACCACCTCCAGAATCCACCATATGTAATTTTGAAAAAGTGTTTTCTAACAAAATTATTGTTCACTTCATTGAGCGGTTTAGCACATAGTATACTAATGATTCCTCGCATGTATGCAAATCTAATTTGCATGCCACTTAAATGCCACATGCTCAGTTCAAACTAGTTTGGAAATCCACTGCTACTTGAACTCAAGGGCTCTTAAAAGCTTCCTGTGCTAGTGGATTGGCTAGTGTGGAGACTAGGAGTGAGAAAGGGAATATTTTTGATGAGATGCAGCAGTGATGTGTACATTGATGTTTGCTTTTGATTTTGGCTCCCTACATCACACCATCATGTCCATCTGGACATGTTGTCCCAATGACTTTCACTCCCTCAGTTTATTTTTCTCTCTTAATTTCTCTGTCTTACTCCCTTCCTGCTCCATGTTGTGGGTACTTTCAAACAGTTTTTGCAAACTTCTCATGTCAATCAATCAGGGAAAAGCTTTCCATTTTCCTGTCAACTACAGTTTTACCATTTCAGGTCTATTGTAGGGGAATTAATATTGGTGTAACTATAAAACATAATGTGTTTACTCAATAATAATTAGGGTTGGGTATCAGTTGGGTTTTATCCGATACCAGTACCTACTCGGTATTTTTTCAACGGTTCCGGTGCCTAAACGGTTCTTGAAACGGTACTTAAGAAAACAAAACTGCACACACTTTGTCAACAAAAAAATAATACCCCTTAATTTACAGGGCCAAACTGGGCACAATATTAACTTACAATAAAATACACATAACATATGGTAATAATAAATAAACCAATATAAAATAAAAGTTCATATTTACATAATATCAAATAAAACTCAATATGCGTAATATTCATAAATATATTTGATACACATAAAATTAATTTGCGTGTAAAACAGACGGCACCTCACATCACTAATTCTACCCAAACATATAATACACACGTACCCCACACCACTACTAAACCTACCCTAAGCAACCCATGCATATCCTATGCACGTAAAAACAAATTTTTGCATTTATATTGCACAATAAACACTGTGTGCTATAGAGATGCATTTCAGCGTGATCGAGGTTGCATAACTAATCTAAACATACACATAGGTCTACGCATACATGGGTAATGGAAAAGTGAAAGTGAATGAAACCGGAACAGAAAAATATGGAAAGAGTAATTTAAACATCTGAAACAACCAATAGTTTATAACTTCAAATCTCCTTTATTTAAAAAAAGGGGTTCTCGACTTATACAAAACTGCTGTTTAGTTAGTTAATTGTAATATACTTGCATTGCCTTAGCCGTGGAACGGGCGTCCGGATATGCAGTCTCAGGAGAAAGTCTTGATGGTTCGGTTTGATGGATTCGATTTCTTCCTCGTTGAATGAAAACAAAGGATGATGTGAATGAACTTAGGGTAATGTATGAACAAATGAACTTGCGCTCTTAGTTTTACTCTGTTATGGTAAAGGAAGTTACACATGGCTTGATGTTGAGGCCAATCGGCTCACGATCTTACAGTCAGACCGAGTTTTTACCACACGAACAGCAAACCAGGAGAACAAGGAAGAGAGAGGGAGGTCATTCCGACAGTGCCCTTTACCTCTTGAGGGAGGTCACTCTTCTCAAGTTTGGCTTGACCAATGAGAAAGGTGCAATTTTCCAGCGGGAAAAGTTCCTTTGTTTGGAAGCTGACTCGTTTGTATGATTGGTGTAAGCTTGCAGTTTGTGCCCCTTTATATTTTGATTAATATAAGCATTCAATGCAAGATATAAGGAAAGTGATATACACCAATGTGCAGGGCGTCACACAAGGATTAATTTGATAGGAAGCATGACACCAATAAGTTCACATTATCTAGCGGTTTTGTCATAAAGCATGCATAAAATGGTATAAAGTACAAAAGACACTACACAATACAGTAATGATCATACACACAATGTCCTAGGGAAATGGCTGTTCAAAAAAACAGCTTGTCTGTAAATTAATGAAGAAAAAGTCTTTTTGGTTTTATGGAAAAGCTTTATGGGCCTTTTCTATGGGGAAATTAAGTGAGTTACTCTTCACATTCCTTTTGGTGTAAATGGCTTTCATGTCTGGGTGTAACTTTGGGTGAAGGGGGTTGTTGGATAATTCATTAACTATGATTATTAATTTTGCGTCAGATCGTTCTAGACTCTACACTGTGTTCACATATGGATTACAGACAATAAAGTTAATTGTTAATAGTGTAGCAATATATAATTGACAGATCATAGAAGACACTGTTGTGTGCTTTCTGGTGGTGAATGCAACAAACTTGACCAACTTGAACCCGCTATGAAATCTGCATGGGCAGATTTCTGCATGAGACTTCATCTCAACATTTTCAAAACTAGACATTTACATTTTCAAAAAAGATGGCTAATTGCATTAGTTCAACTTAAACCAATCTTCTTTTGGAATCTTAACTTCATTCCTATGTCTGGAGTACGGAATATCGCCCGTAAATACAGTGTCGCAGACTATTAGTACAACAGCTCTACTGATCCATGTACTGCCTTCTTCGTGCTAAATGGAGTAACATTTGTTTTTAAATATAATCATAGGGGAAAAGCTGATTATGTGGAATTCCTTTTAACTGAAAGATCTGAGGTAATTACATTTTAAGTGAATGACAGGATTTTTGTTCTTTGTATAAAATGTATTTCATCTATCCTCATCATCCATATGTGGCCTGAAAAATAGACCAGAACACCTACATACACAAAAGCCCTTGACACACTGAACCTCCCTTTGAGAGTGTTTGACGTTAAGAGGGTGTTATGAATGCAGATGTGGTCAGCCATGGCCACTTCCAGTGCAAGGAGTTTGAGTTGATTACTTTTTGATTTACTCAGATACTTCTACAAGCACTACATCAACAGCTTTTGTAATCACATGTATAATCTTGCATGCAATCACAGCTGGTTTTCAACACCCAGTCCTAAGAATTTTCAAGAATTGGCCAGATTCCATTGCATATTGAAATGTAATTTTTGTATTTGCTCTCAATTCCTTTTACTGACTTTATGAGGGGAAAAACTAACCTATTTTTTAAATGTTTAAAAAACATAATACACCCAAATGCTATTAAACGTTATATTTATTAAAACCAAGTTTACATTTAATCGGGGTGGGGCGTCCTGGAGGCTGATGAGGGCATGGCTTCTGGGACAGGCTCAGAGCTGGGCGGCGAACCCGAACTTGAGACAATCCTGCGATGCGAAGAGCTTCGCTGAAGAGATGAAAATCAGATTAACAGCCTCTGAACCCCTGCTTATATATGCTCAAGAAATAGAATAAGCAAAAAAAACAACAACTTTGAAATTTGAAATGTGTTAGCGATGCTGCTGCAATGTGTTAGAACAGAGTACATTTTTACTTTTTGAGTTTAGCCTTATATACTGCCACAAAACTTGCTCTCAGGTGGTTTGCAAACACATTCCATTCCCATCTCATATACACACACACATACTCGTGTCCTTCACCGGCTCCTGGATGAAGTCCAGCAATGCTCTCTTCTCACCCGTGCGAGAATGATGGGTATATTATGCATCCGGAGCAGCAGTAGGGCAGAGTTGCAGGTGTTGTGCGGAAAAGGCCTCCCCCGGGCGGGGCCCAAAGAGGGAGCGAGAGACCCCGGTTGGAATTATTTCCCTGACTCTCAATGCAATCAATCAGACGCTCTGGCCATGATGCATTATTAACTTCCAAGGTCCTAATAAAGCACAGTGACCTTCGATTCATCATACCTTCTGCTTGATTCTGAGTCTATGTACTCTTTTACAGCCAACAGAGTCAGCAAACTCTTAGCCCTTTTGTATATGTCAAACGACTCTTGACTTCTTAGGATTACTTGTACACTGTACAAAGTTAGCTTTTCTGTTGCCCCCCAAAAAGTGGAGCTATAGGTTGTTTCCACCTAATTTGCATATTTTTGTAAAACTGTTAACATTTTTACAACAGCCTATTGAGTGGCTTAATGTCCCCAAGCACTCATGTCATACATGACTAATTGCTGCTAGCTTGAAGGAGATGGGTTTCTCCTTTCTGTTGAAAACTTTACAGTGTCTTGTTTTATTAATACTGGGCCATGCAATACTCCAATCGTTTCATCCTGTCAAATACATATTCAGTTTGACTAAATAACGGTGACATGGTCTCAGATCAGTTTCCTCCTGTCCACGTTATCATATTAATGAGGACACAATATGCAAAAATTGGTTCCAGATTAGCATTTTTATTGTGAGTTATTTCTAAAAAAAATATATATATGCCACTGTTTCTTCCTAATTGTGCGCCACAGCTGAGCCGTGTGATTCACAGCTGAGGAACTAGAGTCTCTGGACTCACATTTCTCCCAAACTGAGATCTTTTGAGTGAGACATCAAGCCTTCAGCCATAATTTATTGATAGACGTTCGAGGGAGGGAGAGAGAGAGAGAGAGAGAGAGAGAGAGAGAGAGAGAGAGAGAGAGAGAGAGAGAGAGAGAGAGAGAGAGAGAGAGAGAGAGAGAGAGAGAGAGAGAGAGAGAGAGAGAGAGAGAGAGAGAGAGAGAGAGAGAGAGAGAGAGAGAGAGAGAGAGCGAGCAAGTTTGCATGGTTGGCCGTGCAGCATTACACAGAGAAGACAAAAAGAATTCTTGATGAACTTTGAAGTGCCTTTTCCGGAAGTCTTCGCAAATGCATATTGATGCAGAAATCGACTTTCCTGGGGGGATAGGAATGTCGACTGCTTTGCTTATCTTCTAAATATTCATGAGTGGAGAGGACATGGCTCTCTCTGTTTTCGTGAGGGGAATGGGAACAGTAACGCAATTGGTTCTGAGCTGTGGTGATTTGAAGGGGAAAAAAACGGTGTGGTGTGATGTCATAATAAATATACTATGTACACTATGCCAGTACCAACACTCTAAAAATGCTGCTGTTTTAACCCAACTTTGGGTCAAATATGGACAAACCTAAACGTTGGGTTAAAAAATGTAATTAAAAAATGTAACCCAATGGCTGGGTTTGTCCATATTTTACCCAAAGTTGGGTTAAAACAACCCAGCATTTTTTAGAGTGAATCCTTTTATAAACCTACACAAGACCATTTATAAGCTGTTTTCCTCATGGGAACCAAAACATGGTTGTGTGTGGTTTTGATAAACCCTACTAGGGTGGCAATACCAGAAATATTTGACCGTGTGGGGACATTTGGTCCCCATATTGTAGGGTTTATCAGGACCACATACTCATGTGCTGTATTTATTGCCTTATCATCCTTTTTTTTGAGTGATTGTTATTTAGCGGATATACCATTTGATAGATATCAACAATAGTGTCTGGCCACCACTTAATTTTATATACACCACTTGTATTTAAGCTGCTTTGATGGGCAATAAAGAGTCTTAAACCATAACCGAATGCCTGAGATCAAGGAGTAAGTTAAAAAGTTCTGCCCATAGACATTATCAGACCTGATTTTGTCTGTGTTTGGTTTAACATAGTCACATATCAAGCCATTCTCTATCTTTCTCCTTGATCTCAGGCATGCCGGAGCAATGAAAATGACACGGAAACTTTCACCACTAAAAATAATTCAATATATCACCAGGACACAGGCCCCAGCTGATTTGAATCATGGGAAGCTGGGGTGGTTTCGCATTTTAAGAATACATCACCCTGTCCCCATAAAGCAGCAATACAGCCCACACTGCCTCATTTAAGAGACAATTACAATTCATTTCTCTGATTGACCACTACGATCATTCAGAAGCTCCCTGTTGTTAATCTATTTACTTCCCCGATGGGTTCCAGCACTTTCTGTGGAGAGGCCAAATGCCTTTTTGCTCTTTCCACATGAAAATATGGAATGGCTTTGAGCTTTTCCCCCAAAATGCTTCATTACACTCAGATGTGTTCATTATTTTGTGCTCCCTCCCAATATGTCTGCGGTTCTGTGACTAAATGTGGTTTTGTAGTGTCATTTCAAGGAGGAAAGTTAATTGCTTTTGTTTTCACAGGGGAGATAACTCAGCTGATTACTTGATGTTATAAACTTACAGCCCTTGTTAACTTTTAGCTTCAGTGATATTTTATTTATTATTATTTGCATATTTGCATAGACTGACATGTAATCTAATTTAAGAAGAAATATTACAGGTCTGACAGCAGGAGGACAGAAAATCTTTGGTGTTGTCAGCCATTTTCATAATTTCATAGCAGTTACACTAATAGAAGGATGATCAGGGTGCTATGGTGTGGTAATCAGTTTAAATGCTTTTCATAACGCATTACACGAAAGCTGTAAATCTGAGCTGACACAATTAAAATGTGATTTCTGCTGGGGGCAATAGCAGAGTTGGTATAATGCATATCTATGATCGGGGTTAATAAGGAAAGATGGGCATTGAAAATACAACAGAGGTATTATCTGGACTCACCTATGGGACTGATATCACAGAGCAATTATGCATTCACCATCATGAAATTAGCCAGTTATCATACTTAACTATTCCTGCAATGAGTATCTTATATGCTGTGCCTATTTTAGTGACAGTATCAGTGGCGGAGCTAGACTTTTAAAACAGGGGTGGCAAAGGGGTGTCAATGTATTATTTTGGGGGTCAATTTACAAAGTGTACAATTACAATTACACTAGAAATAAATTATTTTCCACAAAATGTATATATATATTAAATTAAAGTTGTTTATTTTCCAAAATGTACACAATTATACAGCAAATAGAACAAGTACCGTATTCAAACTTTTCAAAGTGCTCCTTGGACTAAGTAAAATTGTAAATTTGGACCTGTCATAACAGGGCAGGACAAGGCAGTAATACACATTCAAATATTTACCATAAGAATAATAATAGAACAACAATACAAAAAACGATAGCTTAAAAAAATCAAGTTTAAAGTTTTATAAGCTCAAATGGTCACCTTGCTCTGTTCTGTGTGACTCTCCTGTTCAAACTCGTTTATCAAAATGAACAAATCTTTTTCCGTTCATTTGGTTCAATACAATGAACGAATTGACTCAGGAAAAGATTTGTTTATTTTGATGAATGAGTTACATGAGAGTCACAAACAAGCATCACAGAGCAAGGCGAGCATTTGAGCTAGTTTATAGAATTTAAACTTTATTTTTGTAATTTATTTTTTAAATGAGCGATCGTTTCTGGAGAAAGAAAGACATGGACATCTTGTGACGGGGGTGAGTAAATTATCAGCAATTATTTTAAAACGTGAACTCCTTTAAAGACATCTAGACATGTTATGAAGTGCTAATAAATTGTAACGTTATCACATCTACAATCTCCGGTGGTTTTATTAAGATTAACAGTTAGTTCAATATGCTACATTACACGTGCCAATATGAATAATGTCGGTGATTGTTGCTGAACATTTGTATAACATAATTATTACTGCTAACCAGTGCAACATCTTCATTACTTCCCATTAAAACAGTACTTTACTTCGTTTAATTTAATACCAATAAAAGCCAGCTGTACATACCAGCAAATGCTCTTCATCGATCCTGTGTATTGGCGCGTTATGTTTTGTTTTGGAGACGTTTGAAGCACGAAGGAGGAGCTGCGTCAGCTTAACCAATGAAAAGTGTAGCAGCAACCGCTACACTTTAGCTAACAGGAGGATGCATTCACGTCCGCGGTCCGCTGGGATTATTTGGAAATATTCGTAATCGTAAAAATCAAACAGTATAATGTCTTCAGCGGGGTGGCAACAGGGGTGGCAAGGACTTTGTCTGGGGTGGCATTTGCCACCCCAACTAACCCTCTGGCTCCACCACTGGACAGTATTAGGGTAAATAGACTTGGGTACTGGAATGTCCCTGTTGTGATTATATGAGATCCGAGGTTAAAATGGTTGAATTTGGTGTAAGTCTGTCAGTAAGACAGAATGGGCTATATGCATGCATAAGATCCGCATTTGACGCAAGGATGCTCGTCCATTTCGGGATTATGGCAGAGTCTTCAAAATTGACTGTCCTCCTTTCTTTGAAACGAAACGTACATGCGTTTAGATGTAATTTTATATATAGTTATGTTTATTTAATATATATTTAAAAAGAAACATTAACTCAACGAGGGGTGTCTGTTTTATCTGTTTTTGTGACTAACGTGTCTTTAGTATAACCATGGAGTATAAAATTCAATATAAATTCTCGGTATTGCATTGGACTCTACGATCGGCGGAAGTTATCGAGCATCCTTACACCTTCACCGGAAATACCACCGTGCATACAGCCCATTTAGTTGACTAGCTTTAAAGTTGGCCAAATGTTTGGAGTTTCTTTCTTTAGTGAGATTAATTTGTTTATTTAAATAATCCCACATAGACTCTTATCTGTTTGGTAAAATTGCTTTACCAAGGTCAGAATGTATTCTGGCAAAATCACAGCAGCACAATTATGAAACACAACATTAATACCATGTCAAATATCATAGTTTTGATCAATAATATTGTAATTAATAAACTGTATGATTTGTTTGCCCCAGCCTGATATTGATGAAATGCTGTTGTCCTGAGAACACAGTTCAACCTTTGAGTTAAAATATACAGTATCTCACAAACATGAGTAGACCCCACATTTCAGCAAATAGTATATCTTCTCAAGGGACAATACTTTAGAAATGAAACTTGGATATATTTTAGAGTAGTCAATGTGCTGCTTGTATAGCAGTATATATTTACTGTTCTCTGAAAATAACTCAACATACAGACATTATTGTCAAAATAGGTGGCAACAAAAGTGAGTACACCAAAAGTGAACATGTCACAACTGTGTCCAAAGTTTTAATATTTTGTGTGGGCACCATTGTTATCTAGCACTGCCTTAATCCACCTAGGCATGGAATTCACCAGAGCTGTAGAGGTTTTTGCTGGGATCCTCTTCCACTCCATAATGACATCACAGAGCTGCTGGCTGTTAGACACATGGTGCTTCTCCACCTTCCGCCTGAGGATGCCCTACAGGTGTTCAATAGGGTTCAGGTCTGGAGACATACTTTACTTGGCCATTCCATCACCTTCACCTTCAGCTTTCTCAGCAAGGCAGTTGTCATCTTGGCGGTGTGTTTGAGGTCATTATCATGCCATTCGGCACAGTTTCTGAAGGGAGGGCTTCATGTTCTTCAGAATGTCACAGTAGGCCTACATGCTGTAATCCATGTTTCCCTCAATGAAGTGCAGCTCACCAGTAGCAGCTGCACTCATGCAGCCTCAACTTTAGGCAAGACCCAATTTTCTTGGTTCTCCTTACCAGGGAGTTGGCCCACATTCTGGACACCAACTTAGCCAAAAATGTTTATCTTAGTCATCTGACCACAGGACATGGTTCCAGTAATTCAAGTTCTTGGACAGGTTGCTTTCAGCAAACTGTTTGCAGGCTTTCTTGTGAGCCAGCTTCAGAAGAGGCTTCCTTCTGTGATGACGGCCATGCAAACTGACTTGTTGCAGTGTGCAGTGTACGATCTGAACACTGACAAGCTAACCTTCCATTTCTGGAACCTCTAAAAGTTGGCATCATTCATGCATTATTATTTTTATTTTTTTTGAAGCCAGCTTCTGCACGTGACGCACAGCACAAGGACTCAACTTCTTTGATTGACCCTTGCAAGGCCTATTCCAAGTGGAACCCGTCTTGGAAAACTTCTGATTGACCTTGGCCGCTGTACTGTAACTCAGTTTCATGTTGTTACCAATCTTCTTATAGCCTATCCACAAGTTTCCGAGGGGCGCTCCTGTAAAAAATAAAGTGGGTGAAACTTCCGGTAAGGCGGCGAAGTAGCATTCCAGTGGTATTTTGTGTGTTAGTTAGCGAAGAGGCTAGCTGTTTTTCGGAAAATTATTTTACTATTTAAAGACGCAAATCTTTATGAGAGATGTCGTTACGGAGCTCAGGGACAACATGTGCTGTTGCGTTGTACTTATAACCGGACTAAACTAATTCAGTGGCTTAAACGTGATTGTTTTGAACATAAGCCGAAAATGAAATCAGAGTGATCCTGCCAACGACTGTAGTTTCCATCACCTCCCAAAAGACGACGACTCTTCCTGTGTACATTTGTTTAAATTCTTAATATTCTATAAACTCTATCAGCATGTGTTTGGCTGTTCGCTACTGATGTTACACCTAAACTCAGGTTCAAAGCCTGAGTTGACAGAATACCAAATGTGCCAGTTAATGTATTCAAGTGGCACATTCATTTATAATTTGGAATAAACTCCAAAGCACAATGACTAAGTGTCTATTTTTTATTTTATTGTTTGTCAGCTCACACAACTGTCTGTCACAATGCCTTGATGAGTATTGATTATTAATATTTCACCCTTTTTAATTTCGTTGAGGTTGCGTTCCCACATCGTTAGCTAGTTTGGATCGCATATAACGTTTATGACTGTCAACTGTTGAATGAACGATTGTCAAGCATGTCAAGTCGCCCTTTGTTTACTTCGAACTGGAAGACGCACCCACTTTTGATGCAAGGCCTCATGGGGTGTAGGAAACTTGTGGATAGGCAATCTCTGTGGAGAGCAAAAATCCCTAGAAACGTATTTGTCATGAGGTACCATGTTGAACATCTAGTGGTCAGTATGAGAGAATTGTAGTCAAAGCACCAATTTGAACTGCTCTAATACAAGATACAACAATTTGTCTGGTCCTGTCAAGCAGACAAAAACATGAACATGATGAATAGGACATTTGGCTTTGCATGGTTAAACAACGTACAGCTATTATCACTTACGGTGTACTCACTTTTGTTGCCAGCTATTTTGACAATAATAGCTGTATGTTGAGTTATTTTCAGAGGACAGTAAATATATACTGCTATACAAGCAGCACATTGACTACTCTAAATATATATCCAAGTTTCATTTCTATAGTATTGTCCCTCATTCATGTCTGAAAGTTTTTCAGTGGATTTTAGGTTCACTTGTTTACACAAAAGCTATAACCAAAATATGACAATGTTGACATTATGGTGTGGAGAACAGAACTCAAATATAATTTCAAATGTATGACAGGTTTGGGAATTTGGAACATTCCAAATACCTGCTAAAGAAAACACACAATGTCTGATTAAAAACCTTAGAGCCGATGTGACAACATACTAATATGAAATTTAGTCTCGGGTCTCTCACAGTGAATTTCAGAGAATATGTGTCTAGGAAAACCTTCAACATCTCTCAGATTTCAGTGTGTGTAAACAGGTTTACATTGGTTTAAGCATGCTGATCATTCAGGCACATGCAATCTAACATCCTCTCTGCCAAGCAATATCCATATAGCCCTGCAAAATCATACAAATGATAGTCTTTACATATTTTTGTATCTAATTTAGAGTCTTTCTGAAGAGCCCAGACAAAAGGTAAGTACTACACAACACAGCAGTGTCCTCTGGGAAACAGAATAATAATCCTTTCTGACAGACATGACACAGACGTCCACACACATTCACCGAACAATGAACAAAATTACCCTGGCCATATTTCATCTGATTGTGTTTACATGTTATCATAGTAATTTCAGTTGTGTGTGTTTGTCTGTGCTTGCTTGCTTGCTAATTCCCACCGTCTGGTATGTACTAAGACTGTGAGCAAGTGTGTGTGTCTGTGTTCATTGATATTTATGAAACCATTCGCTTTACCTCATTGATTAATATGCTGAGCACTTGCCTCTGAAACAAAGACTGTTCAACCTCCCAACCCCCCAACACTTATTGCATTTAACATTAAATAAGCATTCAAAAAACGTCTGCTGAGAAATCCTCTCCCATAAAACACCATCTGTGCTACTTTCTTCATCTTTTTAAATGCTCAATATATGACAGGGAGTGACAATAAGAAAAAACAGAGAGCGTAGCACAAATCAGGTCAAGCGTTGATCTGTGACCAATTAGCGTACGTGCTAACATTGCAGCTCTGATGATATTAAAGAATTTTTTTTATGAGCAGCTCAAACATTACATCCAATGTGCTCACATTTTTGCTGTAAATCTTAAAGGATGAACATAGGACATGTAGGCAGAGTTAAGAGCCTATAAAATAAATAAATTATGAATCAGAATTTGGTGTCAGGGTTAGGGGTATGTTGCACTGTGGGAATCTGAACAATAGAACAGCTGAGATTTTGAACACCAGGAACATCTTTAACCTGTCTTTATTCTCTAGCATTGAATGTAGCACACTATATGTAACATTCATAAACCCTTTTTTATATATTCAAATGAGGAGCAAAGGTAGGGTTCATGGCAGGACTATGGGAGAGCAATTAGCATATTTACGAAAATGAAGCATCAGCAGAGACCTTTGCCAAAACAGAGGAACATTAAACATTCAAGCCCTTACAACGACTACAATAATAAGTAATTAGCCTCGGCGGCAAGATATTTTGTATCCCCACTGATAAAGTTGTTAGATAAAATATTTTTTTTAAATGGTTTCAGAACTGTTTTCTATTTTAATATATTTTAAAATATGATGGCAAAACTACCTTTTCAGCAGCCATAACTCCAGAGCCCGTCTAACGGAGAGCCTTGGCATATCCTATAATCCCATTGTGTATCATCTTGGTTGCAGTTCCATTAGAATTCCACTAGAGGCGATCGCAGGCGAGTGCAGAATGAATGGGAGTCTATGGAGCTAAACGGCTAAATGTGTTTCTTTCTCCTGCTTGTCGTTGAATCAACATAGAATTGTTGTTGATTCCGCAAGTTCAATATAGATTATAGGCCAGAAATGAATGAACGAGTACTTATGTTCTTTCAATTTCTTACAGGTTAGGTCGATTATTGGCCGGAACACGCTAGCATTCTGCTATTGTGTGACGTCATCACATTTTTGAAGGGATTTTTAGAACAGATAAGTGAACTTAAATATGCAATTTTCATCTGAGTGTATGATCTTAGCACTCCCTTTTGAATGCAACTTCAAATTCTTGACAAAAATTACATCCTGAGAAAAGTGGATTACTGGTGAAACAGACTCCCATTCATTCTGTGTACGTATAAATACACAAAATGAATGTGTATATATATAGTATATCTCCTCCATTTGAAATATCTGTACATCGGCCTCTGCATGGCCTCCCTGCATTTCAGGGTCATGGTACATTTAAATAATGTCTCATTCCATTATATAAATGTCAACCACAACATCAAAAAGCGATTTGAGCACTTCCTTCAAAAATGCCCTAGGCAATAATAAAACTTATTTTGAAGCACATTTTTAGTTAAACTTAAAATAACAACCTTTTTTTTCCATAGCAAAATTACTCATTATGCTGGACATTTTGCTATCTATTTTTGAAGGAAGGAGTGCTGCAGGAAGATTCTAGAAGATTAAAAATGTTTCTATCGTGACAGGTAAGGCTATGAATCATGCAGCATATATCCTGAAAGAATGGAATCATGCATTTATAGAAGCAATTCTCAGTGGCACCAGCCCCAGATAGGATCTTATTTGCCATTTTGTGGAAGGATTGATGTTGTTTATGATTGCCTTGTTAAAAAGTGATGGTTATGGCCTAAAGCTAGCTTTTATTTTTATTTTAGTTTATTTTCATTTTCATTTTTATTTTAGTTTATTTATTTTTTTGCCACAGCTGCCAATGGCCAGTGATTTCAGAAAATTGACTGGCCATAAATATTTTGTACTAATATTTTGTATCTTTTTTTCTCAAAAATGGGCTGTAATGACACCACAATTTTAGAAACCCATTGGAATTCACAATTCTCCATTTCAATTTAGATCTCAGGTAAAATTACCAGCTTTAATGTTTTAATATACATTTTACTGACTCGACTGACTGAACAGAACAAACTAAATACAGACACTGATGAACATAACCAGGTGATACAGATGACCGTGATAAACAGGACACAGGTGATGAAGGTGAACTAATGATGGTTGGCATGGAAACAAAATAATAGCGGAAAACAAAAGACATACTGAAAACAGAAGATCAAATAATATTAATAATAATAATAATAATAAAAGCCGGTAAAATAAAAACATATAATCAAATTACAAGCAAAAACTCAAATAAATCAAATATAACAAAGAGACAAATTAAGTAAACATACCCTACACTATTTAAGACAAATTAAAGGCTTTTCAGGTAGTTCTGGCTGTAGTTTTCAGGTGCAGAAATGTAATAAAGTAGGCACGAGTAGAATAACACTGCATAGTCTGCACTGTATAAATTAAACATCCATATGAATTAATTCTTTTTACACAGTTATACTATCCATGGCAATTTTTTTCTCGTATTTGGCACTTAAAAAGTGTTCATTTTAGGCCCTGGTTATGATTGTGTTTTAGCATGGCTCATAGTAGTGCAGGGTATTTCATGGCTTGACTTTAATAACAGGGGTCTGTGATGCAGAGACAGCAGGTACAGGCCATAAAGGCTAAATGGAAAACATTCAGTAAATGTTGCTAAATGCACTTTATGTAAGACTTGTTCTTTTTGATGCTTTTAAGCTGTGCTGTGCCACTCTTCATTGCAGTAATTATGCATTGTCCTCGTACAATAGCTGTCAAAAGAACCATTATTTGGGATAATGGGGAAATTCTGAAGAGCGTTCCATGATAACATTTGATATATAGCCTGAACTTTTGACCTAAAGTACAAATATTTCAAATTTAACACAACAATGCAGGCTTAAGATTGGGAGTTTAGCTCGCTATTGAAAATAGAACATAATATCTTTCAAAAGGAGTGCATTTATATCTCTTACAAGTCAAAAAGCAATTCATATCTTAAAGACCATGATTATCTCAGATATACCCATGACATTGTGCTGGGTAATAAAACTGCACATTTTAGAGTAGCCTTTTATTGTGGCACTGGCAAGCCTAAGACACACCTGTGCAATAATCATGCGGTCTAATCAGTGATATGCCACACCTGTGAGGTGGATGGATTGTCTCTGCAAAGGGGAAGTGCTCACTAAAGGAGGGCATACACTGTGCGAATTTCATCCGATTTTAAGCCAAATTCTGACTCGATGCGACTCTTTTCGTGTCGGACCGAATTTTCAGCTTTGTCGTGCGTCGTTTGTGTGCGGTGTTCGTGCAGTGTACAGGGAGAAGCGAGAGGCGATTAACCTCTCACGATCGACAATCGGATGGTCGGATGAATTTCTGGCATGTCAGAAATTTTGGTCGCTCCTCGTGACTATATTCGCACAGTTGAAGCAAAGCTGTGAACCGATTGCCCTAAACTCAGTGCTTTTTCCCTCACTGCGCCTGCGCGAAAACAAGTTTAACCATTTCATCTGCAGCAAAAAATACAATTAAAATAAAAAAGAGGGAGCTCTTTAAGTGGGATAATCCACAGATAGTTGTGCATAAAACTACTTTCATGCACTTAATTCACGGAGGAAACCACCCTCCGGTTAACATCGGAGGATTATTTGCCTCCACGTCGTGCATTAAAATCATTATTCTGTTAGCCCGACTTTGTAAAAAAACGATTTAACTTTTAAGGTGAATGTATAATATTTAAAATCCATTGTAAAAGTATCATGCCATTGTTTAGTTTGTTTATTTGATATATTTTATTCACTTTACAGCATCCATCCCTCAGAGGTCCAGAAATAAAATCTTGCATAGCTGTCTTTGCCTTTGCAAATTTTGCCATATAAAGGATCTTGTCTGCTATATCAGTCATAATTTTCATATATCTACAGAATGTTTTTGTTGTGTTTGAAGCTGTATATGTAGGCCTTTGTTTGCGTCTCTCTTCAAACAGATTTGTGATTCGTCATTCCCAGTCGACATGCAAATAATTTGTCCTTTCTTCTAATACACAACAAACCCCATAAATTATTGTATAATCTGCAAACAAAAAGTTCTGTAGTTCAAACTAGCTACAAATTACTGTTGCTTACCTCAGTTTGCAAAATGGATAATATTACCTACGTCTTCCAACCACCTGCGATGTAACACCTCTTTTATTAATTTGTTAAACAATGTTTTTGAAATAAACCTGTTTTTAATTTTCATTGATGATTAATTATGGCAATGTTCGGACATATACTCTTCTATTTTATATGCCTATAATTCATTGTAATCGACTTAAATGTTTTAGCCAATTTTTAATGAGGAGTAAGATTATGTAATATTTTATTATCCTCACAGCACGTTGGTTGTGCAGTGAAAATATTGCGTGGCAAATTAATTACAATAGCGGCTCAATTTAATAATAAAATTAGCCTATATGCCTCCCCACATAATTATATATACAATATCTCTGGATACGCAGATATTACACGTATAGTGTGAGCAGTGAAGTCGCAGCTCGACGATCGGACCGTACAGTGTGAGCACATAAATCCTGAACTTTGGGTTTGCATCGCATGCGATTTACTCGTTGAGTGTGAGTAGGTACCTTGCTGAAATCGCACAGACATCGCAAAGTGTATGCCCGCCTTAACACAGATTTAGACAGATTTGTGAACAATTTTTGAGAAAAACAGGCCTTTTGTGTACGTAGAAAAAGTCTTAGATCTTTGAGTTCAGCTCATGAAACACGGGGCAAAAACAAAAGTGTTTACATTTATACATTTGTTCAGTTTACATAGCCCATAAATTTACACAAACACACACACACATATACATATATATATATATATATATATATATGTGTGTGTGTGTGTGTATATATATATGTGGAAGGTCTAAGTTCCATTCGCACAGAATACATTTTTTCAATGTAAGCACACGCTAGACACTTGTCTCGTCACGGTATGGCATAAAAACGCGACTCTCAATTTAAAAGTAGTTACATTCTTTAAAAATGTGTCTCTAAACCTTGCGCTTTTATGTTCCACTGACCTGTGTCTCGCTTTTTTTAACAGCAAAGACACGTTATGCGAACTGGCCCTAAAAGTAGTATTCAGGTACAGAAATGTAGGCCTAATAATTAAAATGCAGTCAGGTCAAGCCCCTGATGAGCACACAGATCCCTGATCCCTGAGTCCCTGAGACTGTTTTCTGACAGTTTGTGCAGAAATTGTTTAGATTGTTTAGTTATGCGAACCATATGTTGCCGTTAAATATAGATTAATCTTTGTTAAAAACTAACTGTGTTTTTGTTGTTTAATTAACATTACCGTCATAGACTGCAGCAGGTATTTATATGCTACTATGACCTAATCTGATCCAATATAATCCAATATGATAATAGACTGAAGATAATTATAGATGCGATTTTATTTTGTCAACTGTTTACATTCACTTAAAACACAACAAACTGTGTTTATGTGAATACTTACTGAGATGGTCGTTAATCAGAGAATCATGTTTTTAATGTGTTTATCTAAATTAGTCATTTTGCTAAATTAATCGGGTACTAGAATCATATTGCTTTGATGGCTTGATTATTATCATGTTTGTTTTCTTGAATGTAAAGCTGCATACATAATCATGTGACAGCATTTTGTCAAAATGCACTTTTTTCTCTAAATGTATTAGCAAATAATCTGGGTAAAGCAGATGTGTTTTAAAAAGTAATAAAGCATTGTTTTAGATCAAATCAAAATCAAAAGTCTCTGTGGGACTTTCCCTTTTCTCCTTCCAATTCTTACAGCAAAACAATGTATATAGGATTGAAAGTTGTGTTTAGTTCCAATTCTAGCCATACATTGCGGTCTGACAACCTTAGCTTGTTAACAAAAAAGGCATTTGCTACAATACAGTGGTCTTTAGATGAAATTGCACTTCAAAGGAATTTGTTTAATTTATACATGTGTTGCGTTCATATGTGTGCACATGAATATGAGCTTCTAATGTAATCACATGTAAGGTTAATATCCATCTGTTCATAGCAGTCCACTGACATACAGTATCAAGATAAACAGAGAATGCATGTGCAAAGATCGTGTATCAAGACACAGCTATGTTTAGAAACTCAGAAACATGCTTCATTGCTTTCATTTCATCCAGATGTATAAATAAATGCTTTCTTTACTTCATAAACATGGTGCTTTTAATGTCATTAATCTTGTGTCTGATGCCAGATTAAACAGTGAGAAGGTTACAAGCAGCTCGAGGTGTTGATTGTGTTCTTATAACATACGTGTGCGGCCACGGTTTTGAGCTTTGGAACCGTACACGAGGCTTAAACAAGCAGGCCAATATTATTTATGAGTGTCTAACTCAGAGCAGGTGCCCCTCAGGCTCTGACTCTCTCATACCTGAAAAAAAAAACTTCTGGGCCTGAGAGGCCTAAAGGTTTAGCTGCAAATCAGCACAGCACATTAATTTTTTACTGACACTGTTTTACTGTGGGAATGATGAAGATGTCATAAAAATAAGACTTTATTATAACTCAGGATGTGAATGACAGTTTTCTGGGAATTTTTCCAATGATCAAACAATGTCTGGTTGTCACCTGTCTGGATCTGCAGATATGATAATTTATTTATCATCCAGGGGGAAAGAAATGGTTTCTTGGTCTCAGCATTCTTAACAGCCCTCTATGTTCTTGTTGCCAGGCTTGTTTTCCTGCAAAACTTTATCAATCACATAACAACAGTAAGTATCTCTAATTTAAAAAAAGGCATAGCCGAAGACCCAGTGTGACACTGAAGGCCTGAAGGGAAAAGGGAGCCTAGCGGAGGCTGAGGGATGACGGTACATGGTGGAGCTTGAGCCAAGGTGGAGCTTATAGGTCAGAGGGCCAAGATGGGGTCCAAGGTGACCGGCTAATCAGTCTAAACAGTACTAATCAGCTGTTTGTTCGCTGTTGGCTACGGCAGAAACATGACGTCACAATATGTCGACCTTCATAGAAGGGGGTGCCCACGGTTATGTAGATATAAATGTCTCAATCTAAGGTAATAAAAACATTACGGTTTATTAAGTAGGTTCTTTATACACCACTGAAAACATAATTATGGATGTCATATTGCATTTCTGTTGATAGATACTCAAAATGTTTACACATTGCACCTTTAAATGATCAATTACTTTGAGGGATAGTCCACATTTTGTCATTGACTACATTGACTACGCCAATTTTCGGGTTATGGTCAGGTTAAGGTTACTTTTCGGGTTTCTGAAACATTAGGGATAACCCGTTTACATGCAGAGAGAGTTTCTCCTTTTATACATGGAATTGCAATATCACGATGTGAACGGTGACGCGCGGTTAGCATCTAGACGTACGGACAACCTTAAGACGCAAAATGCCTCATTTCCGATTCTTCTTCCTGTATCCTAAGACAACAACAACAGCATGCGAATAATGAATAGTTCGGGGCAGATAGTGATCGCCTTTGTTTGCGCTTTGTTGCTGGTAACGTTACTGACCTCGCTCCAAAAGTATGCTGTGCTGTGTCTCGCTATGTTTACTTCCGGTATACTGCACGCAGATTTTTGTATGTGCCGAGAAGTTTCTCTACTCCAAAGACCAAAATTCCTTGCGAATAGAACATGCGCAGAACACAAATCACTGTGGGGATATGCCGATGTGCGTTTACATGACCAAAAATTCGGGTTAGAAAAGGGGTACCCCAGGTATAATATCTCGGTTTTTAAAATCCGGGATATGGGCATTTATCGGGTTTTTGCCGGTGTTTACATGGCCGTTCGCGACCGGGTTATTGCTAATATCCTGGTTTTGAGCGGGTTATTGGCTGCATGTAAACGCAGTGACTGTTCACTCAACCTCATGTCATTTCAAACCAATGGCTTTCTTTCCTCCGTTAAACATAAAAAACAACATATTTTTAATAATGTTACTAATCAAAATTGTTTTGGTTTCCATCGACTTCCATTGTCATTTTTGTACATATGGAAGTCAATGGAAACCTAAAATGTGTGTTAACTAAAATTCTACAAAAGATCAAAAGAAAGAAACAATTTTTTTTCACATTTTTGAGTGATCTATCCCTTTAAATTGATATGAAAGGTTTTAACTTAATTTAAAAAATGTTTTTTAGACCTCTTTCTCAATAAATGACTATTTTGAGCGGCAAGACTGAGGCAAAATCTGCAAAATAAATAAATCATTATCCAAGTAGTTTTACTTTTGATGCTTAAGTACATTAAAAATAAGTACGTTTGCACTTTTACATTTCAAAATTTAAAAACAGTACTAATACTTTACTGGAGTGATATTTAATAAGAGCATCTGTGCCGGTGATACTATATGTGTGCTTTATCCACCAAAAAATGTGTGGAGGAATTTTCAGTGTAAAATGACTCCAGGAAAAGCATATAGGTCCCACGTAGATGCCTCAGAGCTACACGAATTTTAGATAAGACACTCCATTAACAGACCATTATCAGACTGAGAGTCTCTGCAACAGTGTTGAGTGTCTTTCAGAAATGACTTAGCACTGATAGTGAAAGGATTTATTTATTTATTTTGTTGTTGGAGAGGAGTGGAGTACAAGTAGCTTTTGACCTCTGGTAAAAGGTCACCTTTGTAGTGCTTCTTAAAAAGCTTTAAGCATTAGATTTTCGTTTATTCCTGTTCCACCTGGTGCCATCATCCTGACTGCACATTATATCGGGGATGATGTGTCTTCACACAAAAGAATGAAAAATCCATCAAGTACCCATCTGCAAACTCTACTGAAATCTTTCATATCTGGGGTTCATTTAGCCAGATTAAGAGCTCATAAAATGTGCTCGTTGTTCTAGTTTCTGACAAGCTCATATCTTTCAAATGGCAGTAAAAGCTAATAGGAATTTAAATGATTCTCCGACGAGTGAGGAGGGTGAAGGATTGATTAAGTTAAAATACAAGATAATGGCTACTGTTTCCTAAATGAAAGAAAGCTTCTTGCTGTGTAATGGTTCTTTAAGGAGTGAAAGGCAGAAGGAAGTATCTATATCTAAACTCACCATAAAGACTCAAGACAAATTCACAGTACATAATATCAAGCTCTCCTTCGCTTAAGGATCCTGCAGTACCACTTGATTATGAGAATGACAATTTGACTAATTAGAATATTAGATCGACTGCTGGCGGTATCCCTTTCCTATTTAGCACCAAAATTGTGGAATAGTCTTTCCTACCATTGTCCGAAAAGCAGACACACTCTGTCAGCTTCAGAAGCTCAATTAAACACATATCTCTTTGCCCTAGCATACACATAATACATTCTATAATTCAAATGTTCAGTCTGCATAGATTTGGTCAGCCGGAACTGGGAACACGTCCCTCAAATCCTGGTACTCGTATAAGAAGAATAGCATCGACGCTAATTTGAGTGTCTCTTGTTTATTCCAAGGTTTCCCCGCAGCTTGCCGTATCCAGATCTGACGAGGAGCTTAGCCTGGACCCAATTACAATACAGTGCCAACTACGCTTCTCCCTATGGAGGATCCCTTTCCCTATTATATATATATATATATATATATATATATATATATATATATATATATATATATATATATATAAATTTATATCAAATTTATACAGAGACAAGTATTTTGTTCAGGCATGATTTTGTATGAAATTACAAACCTGTGCACATATATTCAAAAGCACATAACTATAGAATCAATTCTTAATGTGTATGTGAATGGCATCAGTGTTTATCACAGCTTTGCATTTAAAGTCTGTTTAGAGACATTCATATACATTTTTACCTGACAGTTACTGTATATCTGGCGTCTAGTTCATAAACGCCAGAGGAGAACTGGCCCCCGACTTGAGCCTGGGTTCTTCCAAGGTTTTTTTTTTTCTCCATTGGGTCACCTGAAGGAGTTTTAGGACACCATTAGGTCACTTGATGGAGTTTTTCGGTCCCTTGCCATTGTTGCCTTTGGCTTGCTCAGTTGGGGATATTCAAACTAATTAACCAATCATTAATATCCTTGATCAGCTCTACCAAACGTGGATGTTTTTCCACTAAACAAAATGAACATTGTTATTATGTTTTGATTCATACTGTGAATCTGCTTTGATGCAATATTGCAAAAAGCTCTATATAAATATACTTGACTTGACTTCACATAATTAGGTGAAATATTAGTCCATCCAAGGTATACCTGAATCCCTCTGTTTATATAAGCCACATCTCTCTAACTAAAGAGCATCTCAGACCTTACATGGATGGGGTCGGCATGATGTAGATTGGATTTCTATCAACTGTATCTGTAGGCCATCTGGCCAAGTTTACACCAGGTATTTAGGTGGATGATGCTAAATACAAGATCAACGGGATGTAAAACCTTTGTTCACATTCCACCACTTCCAGAGGTAGTCAAAAACACATTTTAACACAGCCACAAATTAATGCATAATCATTGCCTACCATAATAGGCGTAATTTGTAGGTGGGACGGGTGGGGCTTTTTGCCAGGGTCGATATTGTCCCCACCATTTTTTAAATATAACTAATACAAATAAATAATTCCAAATTTCCACGATGCATGCGCGATAACTGAACGTAAGTAGTTGAAGGAGTTCGCAATTCTCCCGCATGCGTCGTGGAAATCTCTTGAACTCTCGTCTCAGGCCCAGTAGAAAGAAAAGGAATAGTCGAATTAAGTCGTTATTTTTGTTTGTTTTTTCCGCACAAAAAGTATTTTCATCACTTGATAAACTTATACTTGAGCCACTGTTGTCACATGGAATATTTAAAAATTTTCTTCATTGACTTTCTGGGCCGTCAAATTTCGATCCCTTAGGCAGCCTATGTAGCAGTGATCCACATCTCAAATTTAATCAAAAATATCTTAATTTGTGTTCTGAAGACGAACGAAGGTCTTACGGGGTTGGTACAGCATGGGGGTGAGTAATTAATGACTTAATTTTCATTTTTGGGTGAACTAACCCTTTAAGGTGCTGTACGGTTTCTTCCAAAACATTCCCATGATCCGGTCAGATCAAATATTGGGCTGATCTGGTCTGTATCAAAATATTGGTCTGATCTGTCTGACCCCAGAGCAACTCAAGGATGTGCTGATCACCTTTCTGATATTACTGATTTTCTCAGAAAAGAAGGAAGAAAACTCACTGCACTTGCTGTCTAAAGGCATTCTCTTCTGTCTAGCTTTGCCTAGTTCCACATTGAAAGCATGCATGCTGTCTTTGTAGAAGTTTGTATAACAGACTACAAGTTTTGTCTTCTGCCACATGCACTCTGTTTTTCTGCATTGTCTTTTCATATTTTGCACTGCTGTTTAGTTTCTTCAAGTTGCTTTTTGTCTACCACTCTTCGTCCTGACTTTCACAGGACCAATATCATCAATTACTGCAAGAATTTGGCACTAAATATGTCTTATAGACCAATAAAGGTTGAAACTCCCTTCACAAACACCATCCATATGGCCACATGGACATTGATTTAATGTCCCCAATAAATGTTTGTTTTAAACAGGCAGTGAAAAGCCCTCCATGTGTCCACCAGGTGCTGAATCTACTGCAGGTGTATTTTATCTCCTCCTGCCCCCTCGCAAGTCATCATTTCCTCCCATTTGACACAGACCCTCTGGTCAGGATACATATTAACATGTAAAGATGGGAGATGGGTTGGTGTGGGGAATCTGATTATGTCGGCTGTGGCCTGGGAGGAATGTTGGCGGGGAATGGAGCTGAGATCACGGCAGCCGGGAGCCTGCTGGGCAGATGGGATGAGAGGGGAGAAAAGCCATCAACTCTTGCTGCTCTCTTAGCTCCTCTTTCTACAACAAACCCTCTATTCTCACCTCCTCACAGTAAATATATGTTCAGCCCCCTATGAAGAGGGGTAAAGAAGCTTTGGAGCCCATGACTGAGAGTACTGGAAGTCAAAGAGGACATGGTTTTCTTCCTGGAGAGTTCAGAAGGGAGGTGATGACAGGGTTTATAAAGAAACCATAAATGAAATGAAGAGCAAGTTTATGTTTAAGCTCATGAATTGCATTGTGCTGAGATATACTGAGCATACTGGAAAAGCTGTTCCCCGGCTATATATTTTCTCTCTGAACAGAACAGAAATTTGCTGCCTGCCTCAACTCTGTGTGTACAATTCGGCACAAATAAATCACAGGTAATGACATTCACGTCTTGTTCTTTTGCATTCAACGCTGGTCTAGACTTTTTGAAGGAGTGTGGGCTTTAAAAAGCTTTTAATCAAGCATTAAAATGAGCCTTTAGATGGCATCCATACAGCCAGTGACTTTATTTTCCCTGTGAGAGCTGAAATAATAGCCATGCAGTTAATGTGAGCTTTACAGCAGCCCAGAGGAATGTGAGACAGAAGGTTAGAAGATGCTTCTTCAGAAAAAGGTCACCTTAAATCCACAGGTCAGAATATTTATGCTCCCCATGATAGCCATTCTGATTTTACACAACCTTATCACCAGGTGTAATTATACATACTACTTCAGAATAGCATTGTGAAAGGAGCTCTTTTGGCTTTTTTGGATTCTGGATGCAAGTTTTAAGGAATGTTATTGGGTTTGCTGACCACAAATGGCAATGTTTTTATGTGTAGGCAAAAAAAAGTTGTTATGGTAATAGGTGTTACAGTGTAGAATAATGCAAGGGTCTAAAAATGTCTTTAAAATGTACTCAAATGTAATGAGCCATTCATATTGTTTTATTTTCTCTACTCCATTTCAAATACACTATCAAAAAGTGCACTGAAGCATGTGGGTTTACATATTTGCACAAACAAAATTACATAGAACATACAGTATCTCTCTCCAAAACACATCATTGCACAATAAGGGAACAATTGTAACATTGCTATGCTTTTTAGCTACCATCTTTTAAACATTTATGTAAGTGTAACGTAATAACACAAAAGACTTTTAATAAGTATGACTAGATCATAAAATATAAATTCATAAAAGAAGTAAGAGTGTTACATGTAACAGTGGTTCATTTTAATAGATAATTATATTAATCTACTGAATCTCAAATAAGAGTACACTAAATAATATTATATATTACAGAGTAATAATATTACTAAATAGGTTTCACCTTTATGGTAATATTTTATCTGTTTGTAAGATTACACATTTCAATTGTATGATACATTTCTAAGTGTTTTTTTTCAATGGTGTTTAACTTTCAACATTTATCATTAATTTGAAATGATCATATTCCTTTTCTCCAGCAGATATACAACTTTAGTGAGCATCTGCTGAATATGTGTCATCACTTTAACTAACTTGCAATAGAGCATCACAGTCCCGCCCACAGCCGATGCCGGAAGTAAAAATTCAATACAATTTCTCCATTGACATTTGAGATATAAGCCCTAAAAGCTTAACCATACATGGTAGACTTAAAACCAGCTACGGCTGTACTAAGCGATTGTATATGCTCATATAAACGCCAAAGGTTCATAGGGCAATAACCTTGTTTTAAGATAAATGCCTTTTTATTCGCAATGTATTGGATAAATACTTCATAATACAACAATCCCACACAGTGATGCATCTGATTGGTGGAAGTCGTGTCAACGTGTCTGAAACCCTGCGAAGGTACGTGACAGACTGAAGATCGTGTCATGACGTAGGGCTAAGTTCATTGGTCGCACCTCTGGAGGCGCCCCCGTGCCATTGGATGTGCAGTTGCCGCAGCACAGCCTATGAGCGAGCCAGATGCTCAATGTTTTGGCATGTTTCCGTTTGCTTCAATAAATCAAGGAAAAGGAGTTTCCCTGCACATTCACTATATAAAATCACGTGGCCGTCGTCAGATTTGGAAGTCACTCAAAAGGCTCTTTTACGGTGGCATCAGTCACCTCTAGTGAGGCGCGGTGGTTTATGGGAGAAGTAGTTCCTTTGCTCAGAAATTAAAATATGTACACAGGCTTGTATCCTTGACTTTTTTGGGATTTTATCTTCATTTTTTCACTCGGAATGACATGTTGTATGCTTATGAGTTCAACCGTAGCTGGTTATCCTCAGACATGCTCTAATACTCTTTAGATATGGATTTTACAAAATGTCAATGGGAGAAATTAATGGGAAATTTACTTCCGGCACCAGACACTCTCTCGCGCTGTGGGCGGGACTGTGATGCTATATTGTCTCCTAGTAGTATTAGTAGCAGTTAGAATGTCCTCATCTTCCTTTTCACTTTTTGTGGATTGACCAGTAGTCACCTCTAGATAATTCAAAGATTGCATCGCAAGGCTTGTGTCCTGCCTGGCTGTTCAGGGGTCTGACGAGAGGTGAAAATCAGGCTGAGACTGTGTGGGAGAGGATATATAGGGTCAGCCTTCCCTCAGGATGGACTCTGAATTATTGAGTGACACTGACAGCATCAAGTGCCTTCTGCATTTGACAGGGCCCAGGGCCTGACCTCAGATTCACCCAAATCAGGCTTCACTTCAATGGAGTCACTTTCTGTGCTAGCTTTGATATCATTATACCCAGAGCCCCCCACCTTTTGGCTGTGACTGTTCCTTTGAAAAAAAAAAAAGTTAAAAAGGTGCAACGGTGGAAAATAGGGCAGCAGACGGTGAGGACGTGCCAAGTGAACAACTTTCTTCTGCTTTGAGAATCACAGCAAAGTATAAAAGTTTTCTTTTTTTTGGATTTAGCCATTTTAAATTTCTACAAATTAAATCCAAGGGCAAAGGCAAATAGCTGAGAGGATTAGAGTATGTTTAATTTGTAAAGAAAACAGGGAAGATTCAACTTGGTCCTCTTCATTCTCAGCCACTTAAATGGCTCTGTAATTGAAAACAACTTCATAGAAGCTCCTTTGAGAACTAATTCAGACTGTGGATTATAGGCCACAAAGAAAGGGTCTCCAAGCAAACAAGCCTGTATGTGATTAATGGCTTATTCTGCTGTGATAACTTTAGCACGCTAAAATATTTACAACAAGCTGATTTAAGAGCATGTCACACCTTTCAATGTCACCGGTGTTCTTTCTTTCTCCTTTTTCACTTTTATTCCATCAGCAATGAAAAGATGTCTCTGATAATAATAATAATGTGTTATCGGAAAGAACAAAGTGACTGAGATCTAATCAGCGAGTGCATAATCCTTTTTTATCCCTCATCTATAACATCAAGTGGCTGGATTTTTGTTGGGGACCGGATGATTTAGGCTCTTTGCCGATGTTTTTTCCCCATCCTTCGTCTCTGTGTCTCCTCCATCTCACCTCCCCATGGGAAAGTAACTCTTGGTGTGAACACACATAGATAAATGCCTGATTAATGGGTATCTTGCTTTAAATGACAAATTGTTTGAGGAACCCTCCCACTTGGACTCCCCCGTCAGCTTTATATTGGCATCATTTCTATCATATCTGCATCTAACAGTGTATCCATAGACAGAGGTAATCAAATTGCAACAATGCTGTGAGAATTTCCAGATTCCTCGGATATAATTTGCGACCTCAAAAGCAATCAGGATAGAGTCATCCTTATTCAGGACAGATGCCTGTCCTGCTACTCCTTAATCTAAATCCCCGTCTACACGCATTCTGCTTTATAGCCATTTGATTTCCAAGACTTGCAATCAATTACAGAATATCAGGTAATCAATTAAGTGTGAGCTTTGTGTATTGGAAAAAAAAGAGTTTGCTAATGTGTCCTGTATCCACTGCCGCTCTCTCGCTCCCTCCCTTGGGAACCCTAACTTGAAATAGTTTTGTTTCTCCAGTCTCACTTTTCTTTGTTCACACTCAGAGCTGGATAATGAAATGCGAGTCTGTTAATCTCATCTGTTCTTTAATCTTTAATTCCACTCAGAAAGCATACGGTTGCAGGACTCTAAAACAAACTCTGCTCTGAGAGTTGAGGCGCTGAGAGCGGGAGTTGCAATTTATTGCTCATGATCTCTCATTTCACTTCACATAATTGCCTGCATCCTTGAGGTATACGTCAGGAGCTGGTGTTTTGAAAATAACTGTCTCAATAAAACAAGATGTATGTGACAACAGTGTGAGAGTTTAGTCTTGCTCGGGGGAGTTATAGTGTGTAATAAGTGTGTAGTGTGTAATAAAAAACGGCTTTGCGTTCTTCGCCTATTCAATCTATGTTGTTGTTGGTATACCTGCTCTAAAAAGCTCATCTGAGAGCTAGTCTTCACCTTGGACTTGGTTCATCTTGGTCAACCTCCACATATTTCTTCAGGAACTGACCCAGCAGACAGTGATTATCTTGTCTCAGCAGACTTAAACAAAGCACATACTGTCCCAGTGGAAAAATGTATTGTTTCATTCCTCAGGAGACTTCATTTAAGTATCTTTGTTTCAGATGTTACTCCTAAAATTCCTTAGGTGAAATAAAACAGACCATTTTTGACATGCTGTAAGACTAAACTAGATATTTTCAAGATACTATGACGAAAAGAAGGTTCAAAATAACATTTATTTTAAAAGAAGATTTTTGTAACATTATACATTTGTATACTGTCACTTGTGATCAGTATAATGCATTCTTGTATCCTTGTGGCCAACTAAATTCAAATTCCAACTCATAAATTGTATGTAATTGAATTGAATTATATTTTAATTTAATTAAATGTATTTGCATTCTGAATTCCCCCTCACTCTGACTGCAATAGCACCTCACATATAAGTAGAAGTAGTAGCGAAGTAAAAGTGTTTGAGCTGTTAATGAAGCTGTGCAGTATCTTATGCCGCTGCCTCAGGGCTTACTTCAGCATGAGGCTAGAGCTGGATTTTATAAGGTTTGTTTGACTTGGATCTATAGAGATGTGCACTGTGGATAAGACAGCTCTCTATGAATATGAGTGATACAGTGATATAAGGTGTGTCGTATTACATAAGAATTGAAAGTTGTGGCAGCTACTGAATACTACAGTGTTTCTCAGTGAGTAAATCATTAAACTGGCTACTACCATTAATGTCATTCCTGATTCATCAATTGTCAACACGTCAACAAAACTGTAAAAGTGAATGTTCTTCACTCTGCTTGGAAGTTCCCAAAGGTGTCACATTCCCTCAAGTTTTTACAAACTACACCCAGTGTCACTGACAACTGTCCATTCTGTTTAGTTTGGTAAATAAAAGATAGCCTCATCTGATCCACCAAGTCATCCCCAATGGTAGACAGTGTCTGGGAATACTGACAACCGCCTCTACAATCCCTTGACATCTTATTTTAGGCAGCTCTCCCAGAGCCTGGAGGAGTCGGGGCCAGCATAACAGATGCCCAGGGGCAGTGAGGCAGAGGCTGGGACACGTGGCTGCTGATCTGGCTTCTGCGGGTGTCTTTAGCTGCATTATCTGTTCTCATAGACCCTGAGAGCAGTCGCTCAGGAGGAGTGGGCTGAGGATTAAAATAATTGGGTGTGCAGTCAGTAACATAGTTACAGTCTTCCATGCAAGTGATGGGAACATGCTGGGTTTAATTAGAAGATTCAGAGTTTGACAGACTGCTTGAGCCAAGTTAATTGTCATTAATTTGATGTTTGTCTGGCTACTTAAGTCCCAAAGATCATGTCTTTTTTCACAAATGAACAAAATTAACAAACATACTGACATGTGCTCAGAACTAAAGTTTCCAAAGTTAGAGGAGAAAAAGATTTTGAGTGAACAACCTTTGTTTTGGTCTTCACACAAAGCAATCAAATGACTCCTGAGGGCGAATATTAGGCACAAGTCATATGGACTCTTTAAAATGTTTCTTTATATACTTTTGTCCAGTGGGTGTGTCACCCTCACAGTAAAATTAAATTAAGCCAAAACATTGCACAGCTTCTGCATGTCATTTCGCCAAGATATAAATCCAAGAATGAATGTGAAAACCTTTCACAGGTTAGAATGTGTTGATTTCTGTTTTTACAGTATATGTATTAACTCGATATTACAGGTTTTTATACGATGTTAACTTTTTAATGCTGTCTTAGCGGACACCTTCATCTTGTTGTATTGTGTTAGTTTAGAAAAAATCACCTGCTGAAGTCTATTGCAGACATAGATATTCAAACATGTGTCTAACTACAGTTGCAGACGCACAGTCCACTTGCTCTCGAGTGTTCACAGATCAGTTTTTTGATGGTTCCAATAAAGCTTACCTATAGCGGCCCATAGAAACATCTGCCAATGAGGCATATATATGTGACATTGATTCAACAAGGTTTTGAAAGCATTCTTTAGAAATGTTGGCCCATATTGATAGGATAGCATCTTGCAGTTGATGGAGATTTGTGGGATGCACATCCAGGGCACGAAGCTCCTGTTCCACCACATCCCAAATATGCTCTATTGGACTGAGATCTGGTGACTGTGGGGGCCATTTTAGTACAGTGAACTCATTGTCATGTTCAAGAAACCAATTTAAAATGATTCAAGCTTTGTAACATGGTGCATTATCCTTCTGGAAGTAGCCATCAGAGGATGGGTACATGGTGGCCAGAAAGGGATGAACATGGTCAGAAACAATGCTCACATAGGCCATGGAATTTAAACAATGCCCAGTTGGCACTAAGGGGCTTAAAGTGTGCCAAGAAAACATTGCCCACTCCATTACACCACCACCAGCAGCCTGCACAGTGGTAACAAGGCATGATGGATCCATGTTCTCATTCTGTTTACTACTTTCAACAGAAATCCAGGCAACATTTTTCCAGTCTTCAGCTGTCCAATTTTGGTGAGCTCTTGCAAATTGTAGCCTCTTTTTCCTATTTGTAGTGGAGATGAGTAGTACTTAGATAGTGGGGTCTTCTGCTGTTGTAGTCTATCCGCCTCAAGGTTGTGCATATTGTGGCTTCACAAAGGCTTTGTTGCATACCTCGGTTGTACCAAATGGTTATTTTAGTCAAAGTTGCTTTTCTATCAGCTTGAATCAGTCGGCCCATTCTCCTCTGACCTCTAGCATCAACAAGGCATTTTCCGCCCACAGGACTGCCACATACTGGATATTTTTCCTTTTTCACGCCATTCTTTGTACCTTACAAATGGTTGTGCATGAAAAACCCAGTAACTGAGCAGATTGTGAAATACTCAGACTGGCCTGTCTGGCACCAACAACAATGCCACGCTCAAAATTGTTCAAATCACCTTTTTTTCCCATTCTGACATTCAGTTTGGAGTTGAGGAGAATGTCTTGACCAGGACCACACCCCTAAATGCATTGAAGAAACTGCCATGCGATTGTTTGATTAGATATTTGCATTAAAGAGAATTTGAACAGGTGTTTCGTATAATACTTTAGGTGAGAGTATATATATATATATATATATATATATATATATATATATATATATATATATATATATATATATATATATATGGGGTACACAGATATAACTAGATAAACCACTATTAGGGGGCAACTCACCATGCTAACCTAAACTTCTCCCATGTTTACTCTCTGCAAAACAATTAGTTTTGCAACACTTGTCTTTTTGAATGCAGTACAGATGGCTGTGATGAGCTTCTTGTGCTGGCCCATCTTGAGCTGAGAGCTGCGGTTGGGAAAAACTGTTTACCGTTGCAGCAGGAGATCTGTCAAAACTGGCTCATTGTTCAGCCTCATGACATGGGAAAGGAAGAATCTCACCACAGTTCCATCACAAAACCACATGTGGCTTCCTCTTCCCATCATACTGAGACACATTCAGCAGTGGAATCTGCTGCTTCCCCTCCTTTCTGGACAGCTCAGCTTCTGTCCAAGCATAGTGGGAGCAAAAAATAGGGAATGTGTGCGAGGGAAAGAAAGAGAGACAAAAGTAAGAGCAAAACAAATTAATTTACCCTATTTAACCATCAGATGTCAGTATGTAGCTGGCTCGGAGCTTGCTAAGTGAAGCGCTGTGTGGCAATGGTTTAAAGTAATTATATGATGAGAGACAAAAAGAACGACCTAAAGGGATGGTCCTTATTGAATGAGAGCTAAATAAAGAGAACATGAGAACATGGTTTTACAAGCCACAACTAATGAAGCCACTTGGATGGATAATTGTTTTGAGCTAAAGAGAGACACTTCCAGCTGAACAGAATAAAACGACAACTAGAATGTGATTTTACATTTGTACGTATTACATGCAGGCAAACTATAAGCATAAAGGTAGACCTGTCACTGGGGTAAGAATTCATATGAATTAGTAACCAATTCTCTAAAACAGAAACGTTACAAATTGCCATGAAATTGTGTTGCTGACCTAAGAATGTTAACTCACCATTAACAAATATACAGTGGGAAACTCGAAACCTGACCATTCATTACTAGCCTTGGATATAGATTAAACAGTACAAGATAACCCAGGGTTTACAATTACGCTGGGGTAACATTTGCAAAAGTACAAAAAGCTCATATCAGTCTCAACACTATCAGACCCTGAGCAAATGTGTAAACATGAATCTATAGAGCCTGTGCTTTATCCAATTGAATTTCCTGTGAATCATTCAATATGACACTGTATTGTTCCTCATATTCCAGTGGTAGGGTGTCTGAGTTTGGCTTAATGGATTACTCCACTGACTGGCTGATCATATCTGCTGATGACCATATGCATCAAAACTCTCTAGAGGCCCCCCCAACTTTCCCATCATGCCCTTGATAAGTGTGGTCTGTTTTATCCTCCCTAGCAGCCTCACAGAAGGCTGAAGCTTATCTCCTGCAACCTGAGCACCCAACATTAATCACTCTCCCAGTAAAGACAGAAATTAGTCACTACGCTATCTACCAAGCAATCTCACAATGATTAACGTCAACCTCCCAACCCTCCGACGTCTGCTTGACATTGCCCAGCACTGTATGATCTGGCTTTAAAATAGAGAGCAGCCTTCTATGACCATGAGGACAGAGGTATGATCCACACCAGGGAGGAACATAAGGTGTTAAGCTATTTATTTAGGCAATATTTATAAGATGTATCTTTATTTGCTCCAAAGGTGAAGTGAGTAATTTTTGTGCTGATATAGTGTCAAAAGACAGAATTGCAAGAATAATGAAAAAAGGTTTGCACTGTAAAAAAAATATTTTCATGATTTGTAATCGCAACATTTATTCTTATCTCAAATCAACTTTTTTTTTGTTTTTTTTTGGTTCAGATAGAGTTTCTGGTTTTTAAATAAATTTCCTTCATTGTGTTAACTAAATGTTTCCATTTCAATGAACTTAAAATTAAGGCAGCCAGGCTACTTTTTTTTTAAGTTAAACCAACAATAATTGTTTACAGTGTGAAATAAAATGTAAAAAATAAAAAAAATATATGCCATTGGTCATCCAAACAGATAGCATGTGCCAAACTCATGTCATTGATTGATCCAAAGTCTTATTTTCAAATATAAAGGAAAGTTTTTACAGTAACCTTTTTTCAGTAACTTTTCAGTAATTTCAGTAACTTTTATGAAACCCAATTCCCCACACAAGGGGACAAAAAAGAATAGGTAAATAAAAAAAAATCCAAATGATAACATAAAGACATTAATATGACAATAAAATAATACATTATTATTTTTTATTATTATTATGTGTTGGACATGGCCTTCCATAGGTTTAAGACTATTCTATTTAAAAAGTTCTCTATGGAAACATTTTGTTTTGTTATTTTATTTTCCCCTGAGGTTCAAATGTCTTAATTGTGTGTGTAAATATGAAACATGGAAGCATAAAACATGGACAATTCTAACCTAACAGTAAAAGTTATCACTAGTTTAGTAAAACCAAATGCAAATTACATTATTTAATTAAAAAAGAAAAATTCTGTAAATGGTGCATTGCCATTATACATGTTATCTCAACAACAAAATCTTTTTAAATATTTATTTAAATATAGAGTATATATCAAATTAAATAGACCGTATAACATTGTTACAGCTTTGTATCATATATTTAAAATTATTATTATCATTTTTTTACAGTCATTTGGAAAAAAAAGCTTGTTATTACTGTCATGATTTCCCCACAACCCCAGAATTAGCCACAGCCTATTTAAGATTTAGGTGAATGGCTATAAAATATTCCCATGAACAAAAATGTCAGATTTGAAATCACACACTTCCTGGGGGTCTGACATCAGCTGACCAGCTGGCATTGAGATGAATGGACATGCTAACAGATAGGTCCTAGGTATTATAGACCCCCTTAGGCCATAGTGGTAATGTTCTCATTTCAGTATCATCATGTCATCATAAAAATCCCAATTTAGTTCAGCTCATCCAGTCGCAGACAGCTCCTGCTAACATTGACAAGAGCAGCTGCACAAGGAATATATGAGCTCCTGTTTAACACAATCCTCCTCATCCTCACCCACTAGTGAACCTGTTCACCTCCTCTGAATACTCTCTATCTCTCTTCCCTTCTCTCCTCATCTGGCTCCAGCTCCTCCATGATAGATGTGTGAGTGGGTATCCTTGTGACCCCTCCGCCGCTACAAACAGTGGTGGGTAAACTCCTCTGCCAAGCAGAATATTGATTTCATGTTTAAGCGTTCTATCTCTTACACTCCCCACATCTTTTAAAACATATTTATTAAGTTCCGTACAGTTATTGTTGCCAAGGAGACGACAAACAGCACCCAGTGTTGCAGAATCAAACCCAAATGACTGAAAGGAGGTTAATCCCCCCCCACACACACACACACACTCATGTACACATACCCGGCGGTCCTGAGAGAGCATGCTAAGATGTTTGAGAGCGGATAAGCAAATATCAACTGACCCACCACTTTTTTCCCAAGGCAATTTCCCTTCCAGTTCGGATCAGCTCGCTTTGAGTATATCTTAACGTGACATTATTGATCAGTTGTGTCATTTGGCTTTCTTTGTGTGTTTTTTCATCTTTAGACTTCTTTTAAAAGGAGGGAATGCTTCAGACCAAAATGACAGCAATCGTTTTGTTTACAGGCAGCATAGCATGAAGTTGTATTCACAAACCTCTAAAATAGGAAATGACATTCAAAGTGCATTTACCATCCATAATGTGACATATTTTTGAGTAAAGCAGTGTTCTTATTCTCAACTTAAATGTACTCGGTTACCTAATGTAACCTCGGTTCTCTCTAGAGAGGTTCTCTTGTATTGCGTAAGTTTAGCTAATGCTACAGGTAAATTTATCTATTCTCAAGATATTGAAGCTAAAAATTATCCTTAATTTTGTATTCTTTCTCAACGCAGTGCAGCAACTAGCAGACCTAGAGCAGGCTGTCTAGCACGTTTATTGTCTGCTGTGCGGCAACAACAGCAGCATACCACTGAGCCTGGCATGACTTCAGCACAATGGTGCATCACAGCTTGCTCAAATGGGTGTGGCTTACCGTATAAAAGCACGGCTCGGAGGCTGAAGCGAAAATTGCTTGTGGTGCGAGCATGGACGGTTACGCAATACTCGTTCCTTCTCTAGAGAGAACCGAGGTTACGTAACCGTTCTCTTACGAGAGGTTCTCTCATATTGCGTAAGTTTACGCTACAGGAACCCCTTGTCAATGTCCGTGTGTGCCAAGTATCCACTCTATGCGTCCCAGGTAGTCCAGGGAACACTGAAAAGTGGGAATTCAGGCGGCCAGCATATAGGATTATTAGGAACACCTGTTCAATTTTTCATTAATGCAATTATCTAATAAACCAATCATATGGCAGTTGCTTCAATGCATTTAGGGGTGTGGTCCTGGTCAAGACAATCTCCTAAACTCCAAACTGAATGTCAGAATGGGAAAGAAAAGTGATTTAAGCAATATAGAGTGTGGCATTTTCACCACAACCATTTCTAGGGTTTACAAAGAATGGTGTGAAAAGGGAAAAACATCCAGTATGCTGCAGTCCTGTGGGCGAAAATGCCTTGTTGGTGCTAGAGGTCGAAGGAGAATGGACTGACTGATTCAAGCTGATAGAAGAGCAACTTTGACTGAAATAACCACTCGTTACAACCAAGGTATGCAGCAAAGCGTGAAGCCACAACACGCACAACCTTGAGGCGGATGGGGTACAACAGCAGAAGACCCCACCGGGTACCACTCATCTCCACTACAAATAGGAAAAAGAGGGTAAAATTTGCAAGAGCTCACCAAAATTGGACAGTTGAAGACTGGAAAAAATGTTGTCTGGTCTGATGAGTCTCGATTTCTGTTGAGACATTCAGATGGTAGAGTCAGAATTTGGTGTAAACAGAATGAGAACATGGATCCATCATGCCTTGTTACCACTGTGCAGGCTGGTGGTGGTGGTAGTGTAATGGTGTGGGGATGTTTTCTTGGCACACCTTTGTCATTCAGGCCAAAATCAAGACTGCTCATAGATAGCGTGTGTAAGTCCCCCACGCGATTGAATGATGAAGAAGCCAAAAGAATAACGGGTCTGAGCGAGAGGTATTTAAGGGTGTACTCACACTAGGCACGGTTGCCATGAACCGGGCCAGAGTACGATTATCCCCCCTCCCCACTCCCCCTCTGGCCTGCACTCACATAGGGTTTCAGAATTTGTGCCAGAGCACACTTACGTCATTATGGTGCGACCGTTTTGGGATACACAAGAAGAGTGCAGTCCATCGCTCTGTTTTCTTTGTGGATAATTTTGTGTCGTTTAGTCCATGGTGGTCCACAGCCCTCTCATAGCCTGTTGTTAAACAGATGTGTCGCCGCAGAGAGAAAATAAGTATTTATTGAAAAGCTAACTGTTAGCTGTTTTGATTAACCACACATGACTTAAACCATTACAATACAGTTACAGTAAAACAGGTCTTTAATTTGCAATCATAACTTGGTCTCACCTGCATCAAGACCTGGATGCTGTGTAGCTTTATGAAGTGAGATGTAAGTGTTTGCTTGTACAGCATTCACGTAAACCTTTTACTAATTTCTGTTTATTCTAATGAGACCCTCTGGAGAAATAAGGCACAGAGATCCACTAAAGTAATGCATGCTTCATGAATATGGTAAACCACGCAAATATTATGTAAGTATTTATGTGGAAATCAGCAAAGCATGTCAGTGGCCCCAAAAGAAAAGTCCTAACTGTGGCACATGTATGCAAACACTCTGTCATATGTTTACTGAAGAACGATTAAAAATGTCCCTTCTGTATTTCTGTTGTTGTATGTCCAAACATTTGTAGAGTGTGTAGTTTGCCACTCCAGCTTCATGCATGGATTGGAACCTTCTGAGACTCCACATTTGTGTGTGTGTGTGTGTGTGTGGGAGAGAGAGAGCGTGTGTGTTTGTGTTTTATTGATCATAAAAACATTTATAAAGTTTTTGTATTTCAAATCAATGATGCTCGTTTGAACATTCTATTCATCAAATACTTATCAAAAGTTATCAGACTCCACAAAAAATAAATAAATAAAATTAAACAGCACAACTGTTTTCAACAGTGATAATAATAAGAAAAGTTTCTTGAGCAACACAATGTCACAGTGTGGTGTAGGCTGAAGACGAAGAGGCAAACAAGCTCCAATACAAACTTTTACTATAAGCATAATTCCAATGGGTACAAACAGGCAGGATGAACACACACACACACTTATTAACACTGGGACACTGTATAAGAACGGACATAGACTGGCTGAACTGAAAGGAAATACAAACACTAAAGAACACAGATTAACAGAAACCAGGACCATTTCCCGTTCTTGTCTGTACTTGTGTTCTTGTGGACGTCATCAGTCACTACCCAAGTACTGTTCCAATTCAAAGTTCACATCTAGCCAAGTCCAGTTCAAATCCCCAAATGTGTTCTTGATCTGCACTGTTTACTGAGAATGCATATTCATATTTTTAAAATGAAAACAAAAAGATCATGTTCATGTTGTTATAAATATATGCAGTAAAGATAATCAATGTACGCGTTGCCTGAAACACGCGGCCATGAGCCTAATGTTTAAGTTTTTATTATTTATTTATTTATTTATTTATTTTTATGAAGTGGTATTCCTTTGGCAGAAGAACCGGACTTGCGTCACCTTTTAAAAGTACATATGTTTGAATACTGTATAACACACTGCACGAGAAGTAATATAAAACGTATAATTAGGACATTTTAATATATAGAAAACAGTCATATTACTCTTTTTAGTGTATTTTTGACCAAAATAAAACCTGTATCGGTGGGAATTTTTTTCAAAAACATAAAAAAAAAAATCTTCTTACACCAAACTTATTACATAAATGTCCTCTTGAATATTATGCACAATATATAATATTTTCAAATTAAATTTGAATATAATACAAAATTGTTGCTTGAAATGTCACTGTAAAAATTTGGTTTTGCCCTATGATTCTGTAGTTATGCCATACCGGCAGTGGCAATAGGACCATGCTAACCATCCAAACCTTGGTTGACCCCTTGCTTATGACAAAGCCCTATTGCATGTTGTTCCAGTCAGTGTGTCTCTGTGTGCTTGTGTGGGTATTTAAGCCTAGATTATACTGATGGAAAACAAGGCCTGTAGGGAAGTTACAGTTCATGTTAGCACACACAAGCCCATCCATTTGCTCCCTCAGACAAATAAAACACACACAGAAACAGAGATCAACCTACACACACAAATACACGCAAAGTCCCTGCACACATTTATCATGACCTAGTGTCTCTGGGTCCCCATGGTTACACAGTTTGAGGTCTCTTCACCACCCATAAACACCAGGCCCTGGCCAGCAGGGGCGCTGTCACATACAGCTACACAACTATTCATCAAATCCTTCCTAAGCCAGTCTGCTTGATGATATCTCGTCTGTAAACATGACCCTGGCATCTCTGAGCAGGAACAGATGTGTAGAGTACCTAGAGACAGCTGTAGGGGGTGCTGTCACAGACATCACACTAACCATTAATCATGCTCTTCAAACGAGCTTGATCCTCTTCATCCCTTGAACCTGACCCAGCCATCACCTGGAAGACAGTGACCTCCATTACAAACATACAACTGATGTTATTATTAAGTGCTACTGTGTAGGCAATGGAAAACTCATTGGATGTGAGTTAATGCATGGTGTGCTGGCTCTGAAAACCACTATTTACATGCAGAACTTTTGGATATTCTGTATAAAGTTCAGCTAACTTTGTTGTTTGTGTAGTTATTTTAATTAATAAACCAAGATTGGTGCCTTAAATGTTAATACGGAAGTACTCTGATGTTTGCATGCAAACAATAGAGAACGAGTCCATAATGTAACAGCTGACAATCAAGTAGCACTGGTTTCAGTTAGATTATGCCATGGACAATGGCGAATGTTAGGAAATATCAGACCTCTAAATACTGTGATTGACCAATCAGAATAAAGTATTCCAGAGAACTGTGTGATAAAATCATTCATTTCCTTTTGAGACCTCTCTTCACTGCTGTCTCATGGGCAGTCCTGCCAATCAATCTCTTTTCATCCAATGAGAATTGACAGAATTTGAACAGGTATCTGTCCAGGGTGGAAGCAGGTTGCATGTCCTCATTCTCACAAGAGAACTGAGTGATGTCCTGAAGAAAGAGTTTTCTCCTTTTGATTTACATTTATTGATTCCTCGGATATGGGCCATTAATCAACGGTTGAAATAACCTTTCTCCCCTCTGCACTGCTGCCGTCAGCTGTAAATTTACATGGGCAAACATGTTAGGAGCTGTGCAGCATACCATCCCATCATCCCACTGCAGAAAGAAATCCGATTTATTTTCACTGCTTTGTGAAGGAACTGGCCTCTTGTCTCAAGTCTCTGAGGCTAAAGTCATGTGTTGCCCTATGAGAAAAAAAACAAACAAACAAATGGCTTCTAAAATTGGAAAATTATTACTTGCCCTTAACATCACTTCCTGCAACCATCTCTGAGCTTGGCTGTAGTACTGTAGGGTTGTAATACAATTTAAATATTTAATCAATTGAGATGGTGTGGTAGCTTTTACATTGATGTGCTGTGTGGGGTTGGGGTTAGGTGGGGGACAGGGGGTAATTCTGTTTGGGTATTGTGATAATCTCCAGAGCGTGTGTACATTTGTCCATGTCGAATATTAACACTTCAAGATTGTGGCGGCTCCGATGTTCGATCGAGCAGATTCAGTCACTCTTACAGTTTTTCTGAATTGCTTAACCAAACCCCATTCTCTGAACCAAATTCTCAAGAGTCTAAACCAATTTGTCGAATAAATCACTCTTTCTGTAAAACATTAAACAAGTTTAAGTGGTTAAAACACTACTCTTTTTTTAAAACTCTAAACACATTCTCACTCACTAAACAGATTTTGCACTGTGAAACACTTGTTTCAAAATGCTAAACAGAGGTAGGCTAGGTGAAAGCTAAACACAACAGCAAAATTGTTCACACTCAGTGGCGGCACCAGAGATTTTCGGTTGCAGGTGCTATGGGGATGCTTAACACTTTATAGAAGGTGCTTTGAATTGTGGGGCGTTTCATTACGGAGGTTGCGCGTACATGCTCGCATTAACTATACACGCTCCGCGACTATAAACAAGCATGCATATAGCATATATGTGTGTGTGTAAATGTTTTCAACACAAGAGCTATAGATAAAACATACATAAGCCTGCCAATGTAAACCTCTGAAAATAATCTGATTAAAAAAGCCCAGATTATATTGTTGGGTGTGGTGGCTTTTACTGTCTCTTGGAGTGAGTCATTGAATCAGTCCCCCAACCAATTTGTTCAAAATTAACATATGATTACTAGGTGGTAATGAGTGTTGCATTTGAATGGCAGTGTTTCCCAGATGAAACAATATAGCTATTAGTTTTGAATAATGTGTCTAATGTAGGTTACTGTGTTTAGCATTTTGCAAAAAAGTTTGTTTTAAAAGGGTGATGAACTGAGAAATCAATCAATCAATCAAGCTTTTGACATATAAGAGGTCATCATATTATAGAGACTATCCTGTTTTAGCCTTCTCTCTATATAACTATAAGTTTCAGAACTGAAAACCACCTTGTTAGTCCAATAAAAGCTTTTATTGACACCAGCCTCAACAAACGACTTCGTTTTTCAAAGTGGGGAACTATGACGTCAATGAGGATAAAACATCACCCCCGCAAAAGAAGAAGATCAACGCCTACTTTAACACGGCCGGTTTAGCCCTGCCCACCCATTCGCGCATTACACGCATAGCTAAATAACATAGATGCCTACCTCGTGATGCTCTGTTTGCTTTTTCACTGAGGATTGTTTTGTAAACAAGACTGGATTTGCAGACCGATTAAGAGTAAAAAACGGTGCTATGCCGTCTATATTGGATCCGACAGGAATGGTGCAACACACATACTCTGGATCGAACATGTATGGGCGAATCATTCCGGTTGCTATTTTACAACATTGGACGTTTTCAAAACAATTTCCCCACGTACACCAACGAGGTGAGTCTGAAACTCATTATAATATGCAAAACTGTTATCCACTCACAGCAGTGGGCATTTACTTCCAAGTCTTCAGTGCGAGACGCCCATAAAAACCGAGCGTTTTGCAGAGTGAATCTGAATAGACCTGAATGTGTAAGCAATTTAAAAAACTGTAATAGGAATCATGCAAGTTGGATGTTCTGAGAGCTTCTTCAAGATCCATCTTCAACATTAAGTGACAGCCATAGTCAGATACAGTATGTTGCAAAATTGCTACAACAATGTATAAAAATAGAAGAAACCAGTGTAGATTAAATGAAATAATGCAAACTTGTGGCATTTTTTTTTTTGCATAATGATCATGGTAAAATCCCTGCTGAAAATTGTATGAATAAATGAGCGAACTCCCTTCCCGAGGCTGAGTAATATGTGAAAAGAGCAGAATATCTTGCTTAGAATGAATAATGGGACCATATGTTCTGTGACCCCACAGACCTGCTATGTCATCCTGTTTTCTTTTTTTCTTTATTTTCTTCTTTTCAGACTGATTTATTTCAAATGTTGTTTTAATAAGTGAGTTCTGCTTCTTTTGCTTCATTACTCTACCCTGTAAACCCTGCGCTGAGAAACAGTACAGATATCATGGGAAAAAAAGTTTCATCAATTCTTTAAGCATGGTACAAAATAAAAGATTAATGTGGGCAACTTGCAACCTTATTTATCAAATTTTCCTCCTGCAGATAGGGCCTGCATGCCCCTCATCATGAAACACTTCAATGACTTCCAAGCAATGGCACATTTCTTTTAGGTCTCTGCATTCACCCAATGCATTGCTCAGAGGGCTACTGTACTTCGAAAGCTTGGTCCTTTTTGTGAGGTTTTCAAAATAACACATCAAGCTCTGCACATGACACCAACAAGAAAAAACACTGAGCTGAAATGCATGATAAATCCTGACCATATAGATTCACCTTTGTGATTGCTTCTTCCACTAAAACCAAAGAAGTTGTGTAGAACTGAGTAAATCACTAATGTGAATCACTCAATGAACTTCTCAGTGATGGTATAGAATTGAGATTTTGAGTGTATACAGCACCTGTTGCTGATTGATTCAGGTTTAGTGTTTTCCTACAGCTGGTCTTCTCTGAGGGTTTTCTTTATTTCAAAGCTCCCTCGAGACCTTCAAATCATTCTTCCCTCTTTATTACACTTTTTGACATTCTCTCCTTCGTCTTCCCTGGAGCTTCCTTGCATGTGTTCATCTTGTTTTCCACACAGAGCCTCCTTTTATCTACTGGTCTGGTGCCCACCTGTTGCTTCTGTTCTCCATATCCTCTCTTTCTCTCTCTTTCCCTTCTACATGAGTACAATGATGGCTTGCATCACTGGCAGGGTCAATATGTCACTAGAAGCCTGGATGCTCTACTATATCGCTGGGCCTTAAACTGGACATAACTTTTGAAAACACCCTACTTTGATTAGAGGTAAACGATGGCCCCGTCCACACTACTGTGTTTTTGTTTAAAAACGGAGAATTAAAACATATACGATCTCTGTTCACACCACTGTTTTATCTGCGTATCTCCACCTACATTAAAACGACTGAAAACGCGGATCACGTGACCATTCACCAATCACTGGGAATGCGTGTGAGCCGAAGCCGTCTACACTAAAACGCCCTCTGGAGTTTCAAAAACGCAAAATGGAGCTGCAGTGTTTCAAAACTTCTCCGTTTTAGGTCTTCGTTTTCCCGTTTTAGTCTGGAAGGGAGGTGCAAACGTAGCAAAAGGTCTCCGTTTTTAAAAGAAAATGCAGTAGTGTGGACGGGGCCTAATATATCGTTCTAATGACAACCAATCTGTTTTCTTGATGCTAAAAATGAACATTCTGCAGGGTTACAAAAAATGAAACATTCTGCATTTGTTATAAATTAATAAATATCAAACTCGCTGTAGGTGGGAAGAAACAGACAAACAAGCAAAAATAAATATATCAGTAAAACCGCTCCCAGTAAAGTTAATTTTCACATTTTGCAGACTGTTGACTATAGTATCTCACAGTTCAAATCTTCACTGACTCCCATTAGTAGTTACTGCATTGCATCACTGTTCATTTGCATAAAGTTTCAGCTTTATTGTATCACAGCACGCGTTCACGTTGCCCTCCTGAATGTTGCTGTCATTCATGTTGATGCAGATTGCTGTAACATCATGAGATTATTTGTGAAGAAGATTTATGACCCCCTCTCAATGCAACACATTCACAATAACAAAGAAAAGCTTGAAACAGCTTAGTTTTGTGTGATATTGATCCAGTTCATCATCAGAACAGAAGCTATGTGACAAATCACACCAGTGTAGGTGGAGAAGTTCCTGTGGGTGGCTGGTACAGTAACACATAATGCAACACTTAGACTTCTTTTTACAAAGCCTTTAACAGGTCCTGTTCCACAAAATATTCACACGTTAAAAATATTAAAGCCCAGCCTGCATAATTCACTCTTTGATAATATAAATTATAGGCATAGTATAAAAAAAATAATAAAAAAGGGAAAAAAGACTCTGGGACATCTATACAAACTTAACATAATAGCCTACAAATATCATAAAATATCAGTTGGGCAAAAAAAAAATAGAAAGTCTGTCTTGTTTCAGCATGATTAAGCTAGCAGAAATGTAAGCATAGCTTTATCTGGACTAAACAGGATTGGAAAGAAGTCTATATCTTGTTAGATAAAGGGTGAGTTAAACAGTCCCTTTCTCTGTTTACTCAAAGAACAGAATGGCTGGCTGTCTTAAAGACCTCATTCTCCAAAGAATCAGCCTCTGTGTATCATGATCTAAGCTCTGTGTCCTAAAACCGATAGGGAGGAAATGTAGATAACAGATATTTAAACAACCTGAACAGACAGACAGCTTGTGAAGCTTTAATACCTTCTCAGGGAAAGGCTCTTAAAACAATAGACAAAACATTTTACTTGTAGTTAAAATTATTATGTATTTTTTATGAATATATATATGTGTTGAAAGTACAAAATAATCTTCTATAGTCTTCTAACAGTCAGCAATAAACTTTCCTTTTAAAGTAGTACAGGAAGGATTTTGATCAAATAAAATGCTTGCCTGACAATCTGTGGAAACAAGTTGGAGAAATATAACCTCTCAAGGAAGAACACATGTTGTCAGTGCAGGCCTAACAGAGTGGTTCTCGCAACTTGGTCAAGTGCTGCTTGAGGGTTCTCAGAGGTTCTTCAACAGAGGCGAGTGTTATGTCTCGAATACCATCAATACATCTTGCATATCTTGACCTTTAAATCTGTGCCAAATCAACCTCAGTAATAACAGGGGGAAAAAAAATCAACGTTGGAGTATCTAGAGGAGTTATTCCAAGTGTAGGCAACCTAAACAACTTCCGTACAGATATAGTTTCATATAGGCTGCAAAAAGTGTTCAGTTGAGTACTTAATAATTTTAAGGCCACAGGTTGCCTCACTTTTTAAAGTAAATAAACATTATACTTAATAGATAAAATTAAGTTATGTTAACTTGTTAATTCCAAGTTATTTTAGCAAGAAAAAGTTATTGAAACAAAATAATTGTGTTGTGATAACTTTTGGTTTTAAGTTGGACTAACTTATTTTAATCAAATGGCAATTAAAATTGAAGTAACCACAACTTATTATATTTGAGTACTTCACTTGTGACTGCAAAAAAACAACAACAACTATATATAACATTTAAATTGTCAATCTGCAATTACTTTAAATTTCAATGTATTCAGAAAAGCAAAACATTTATTCAAAGCGACTAAGTGGATAAAACATCTCTCTTTCCATCTGTTTCTCACTCGCTCTTTGTGTGTGATGTGGTAGTGCGGTGAGTTATTTGTTCGGCAGTAGGAGGCGTTGATGGGATGGATCCAAGGCCTACCTACATACAGTAATGAGATAACTTAATCGTCCTGACTACTACATGAGCTCACTGTCATGTAAAGAGCAATATCGAGCTCATTTTCACACATCCGCAGTGCCAGGTGCCTCATCTGAGTAAGAGCAACAGAAATTTCACACTTCATCCAGAAGTGTGACTGCGCAAAAACTTTGGTCTGATATTTTATGAGCAAGTTCTTGGAGAGGATTCTTTTTCATCTTATTTATGTATGTTCTTTTTTTGGTCACCACATTTTCTTCACATGTTTTTTTTTTTCTGGATGACACGAGTGAGAAAGATTGTGGTTATCTAATGCTAATGTGAGGCAAAAATAAATATCTTTAACACAGTCTAAATAGTTTAATTAGTGGGAAGTCTATCCACTGTCAATGAACACAATGAGCAAAACCTCGCATTGGTTATCACATTGGTTATGACTAAATCGCAAAACTTTAAATATGAAAAAAGACGATTCCATGTTTAATGCAAAGAAAGATCAGTTGATTACAGCTAGATTACAAAAAAATAAAAATGTATACTTGCTTTTATATATTCATATAAATCTTCTGATAAAGACAGAGTATAAGGCTCTTGCTTTCAGTTATTATGCAGATCTGCTCCTTTTACTGTTAGTTCCATGAATTGACAACAACATTTGTCTTTAGATTATAAAAACGCTAACATGCCTGACAATTTTCCACCATTGAATTACATTATAATACACTTAATGAACTAATACCTTGTATCAAATTCCTCAAAGGCAATGGCTGCATATTTATTGGTAGCTTCATATCTCCATGTATTGATCATTGAGTCACTTAAATGCTCTGTCATTTCAGCACTGCGTTGCTTGACAAGTGCATCTCTGCTGCGGGGTGATATCAGTGTAATTGACTGCCCTGTTCTCACCCTACAGCACTGAATAATGCGTGCGGGGCTGACAAAACTAGAGGTGTCAGAAAAACGAGTCCCTCTTCTTCGGCACACTTCCCCTTCCCCGCCCCCCAATACTGCAAATCAACTCCCTGCAGATGATGATGGTTGTTGCAAAGAGCAGTAATGCAGGACTGCAGCAACTTCCCCTTCTTGCTGGCCCGCCTGCCTGTGTGTCCCTTTGTCCTTGCAGTCGGTGGCGGCCCGTAGCATCCATCTCTGTCAGCCAGGCACATCTCTGGGCCTCCCCATCCCCGTCACCACTAAATGGAGCTCTGACAGTATATTGACTAGCCCCGCACCATCCTCCATGAGAGAGGTGAGCGAGAGGGAGAGATACTAAATGAAACAGAAAAACAAATTGAAATGGGAGAGGGGGAAAAAGCAAAAAATGATAGAGATGATGAAGGTATATCATAATGCACTCCCTGAAGCTGAAGGGCAGCTGGGTCCAAGTGAATCACTGCGTAATTTGATTTTTTTTTTTGACTGTCAAAATTAAGCAATAATTGATGAAAAGATGCTTAACAGTGTTACTACACAGTTTTTACCTACCCTATCTCTCGACCAATTCATACGAATTCGACGAATGATTAAAAAGTGCCTAATTTTACTAAATCGTACGACTCACTCGTAATCGAATTCTGTACAATTTGTTCTAAACCCACGTGATGGTTAGGTTTAGGGGCGGGTAAGGGTAGGCCATTCATACGAATTAATACGATTAGCCACCTCGTAAAAATTCGTATCGAATTCCCGTTAACAAACAGTATGGGCTAAAACCACAGTAACACTCTTATTACTTTTATAAAACTTTGGTAACACCAATAATACTTCCATCAAATATGTACTGTATTGTAGTATAAAGTTTGTTGTTCACTTTTATACTAACTTTTTTTAGGTCAGTGTTGTCATTTTATGATTTAAAATGTGACTGTTTGTAACATTAACATGGTGTTATCACTGCTTCAAATGGCAAGCAAGTGAGCGAGTGAATATCTTGTTGCCAGCCTTTGGGACCGCTTATATATTGTACATTTTTACAAACATACACGTACATACCCAGGGGGCTTGTAAAAAGCAACTTTAATGGTTATGCAGTTTATTTTCATTGAGATACCACTATTTCAAGTCCCTGTTCAGCCTCTTGAGTAGGCTGCTCTACACATCAACAGTATTTCATATTAAAAATAAATCCCCTTCACATGAATATGACAGTGGATGTAAACGGTCTTTTATTAAATTGTCCAGGAAAATGTGAAGTTACAATAATCCCTCGGCTCTGTAGAAGCTGAAAAGAGACAGTTTGGCATTATCAGGAGAACTGCAGTCTAAGTTAAAAAATCCAACATTGATGGAAGGGAACAAAGGGAAGACAGTAATGTCACTGCAATTTTTTCAAGAATTAATCAATTTAAGAGATGATCTATCTATCTATCTATCTATCTATCTATCTATCTATCTATCTATCTATCTATCTATCTATCTATCTATCTATCTATCTATCATGCTACATCTAGACATAGAGAGACAGACACATAGATGGATAGACGGATAGAAGTTTATTATATGACAATAGAGAGAAAAGATACAAGATGATTTGCACTCAACCAAACTCAATTTAATTATAAACTACCACACATACAGTATATCTATATATTGCCTTACTGTAAATATATACATTTATATATTGTAGCCATCACCCACTTGTATGGTTTCAGCCCATAACAAAGAATATCTCATCTGCCTATAGTGTCCTGTTCCTCAGCTTAATCTGTGAGGCTCAGTTAGGAGTCTCTCTAGGCAGCAGAAGAATCACTGCAAGCTCCCGGTCATAAAAGGGAAAGTCCTGTGTCTCCCTGGGAAGCAGGAATCAGAGGCCAGCATTTATATTCCCCCTGCATGCCCAGATCCATCAATCAGCTCATCCCACTGCGCCTCAGTCTCAGAGGCCGCTTGCTTTCATAGGCCTTTGAGTGCATGTATTGAAAAAAATCCTGTTAAAAGAACAAAGGAACGGTGATGTCAATAAATCTCCAAAGATGAATTGACATTCACTGTTTTAGATCAAAATTGAGATGAGTGATGATTTTGACATTGGTGATTTTCTGTTCTCTCTGACAATTTTTTCCTCTTGGTTTTGGCAAAGTGTTAGCTGAAGGACAGCAGAGGATGATGGAGAGATGGCAAGGTTGATCATTGTTTGGAAACTCCAATTGCAGAGCTTGTTATTTAGCTTTTTTTATTCAGAGAATGTGAAAAGATGACATCGATGATGTGAAATGTCAACCCGATCTCATCGACCAAGTCGTACGAATTAGTACGATTTTGCTAAATCGTACATATTTTACGAATTTCGCCAATTCTGTATGAATTCGTACGAATGACCTACCCCTTACCCCGCCCTAAACCTACCCATCACGTGGGTTTAGACAAATTGTACGAATTCGTTACGAGTGAGGTTGTACGAATTAGACACTTTTTAATCATTTGTCGAATTCGTACATAATTGGTCGTGAGATAGTGTTGGAAATGTACAATTTACTTCAGATTTACAACTTAAATTTGTCTGTTTCTTAGAACTGATACTGCAATGGAGTTGGGCCACTTCTATGGTGTTTGTTATTTTCAAAGCTTAACGGAATGGGTCATTGAGTTGAAAATGTGAAAAATTATCTTATTGTGTTCCATGGAAAAATTAACCTCACACAGGTTTATAATGACATAATTGCGTGAAAGTACAGAAGAATAAATGAGAAGCGATGGGAATACAGTCATGTAAAAATAATCCATTTTTGATCCATGATTTATTTAAGATCTTTTATCAGTTTCTTTTGAACTTTGCCTTTTACCCACATCTATCACTTTGGCAAAGGTTCCAGTGGCCAAAACTTTATGTGGCCTATACTATTTGAGGAAAGCTCAAACTGTTCTCCAGATCTAATCAGCTGGTAACAGGCCTCCAACACTGTGCACTGTTGACTTGCACAATGTATCACTAAAGCTCTGAATAAGTAATGATGCATGAGGTGTTTTGAAGAGAGAGTTTCCCAGCTGAATTGAAACTCTTTATATCCCCCTCTAGCTGTTTTAGCTGTATCTGCTGAATCGTGTAAAGCATCTCTGCTGAATCACTATTTTATAATGAAGACTTATTCCTTACTTAAGAACTGCATAAGGTGTTTCAGAATGTATGGCAGAGGAATTAAGTTAAGGTTTTGAAATGAACTGTTTACATGTAAACAATGGTAATGATCGGATCATTATCAAATCAGCTCATTATTAATTTAGCATGTTTTGTGTGTGTGTGTGTGTGTGTGTGTGTGTGTGTGTGTGTGTGTGTGTGTGTCTGTTTTGACATCAAAATGAACATTCTTATCATCAAATAAATTTTAACTATTAAAGGTCCCCTGCAAGGTTTTTTAACATTAATATCAGTTCCCCTAGCCTGTATTTGGTTCCCTCGTGTCTAGAATTTTCAATCGGTGTAGCTTTGGCTATTTTTCTCTTGAATCTCCTCATTAATACATCATAACGATGAAAGATTACCTCCCCTTTATCTGCTTTGCCCGCCCAAAGAATTTGGCTCGTCCATGAGAAAATAAGCTAGGAAGCATGAACACGCAAGCGCAATTTGAGTTTTTTTTCTAGAGAAATAGCTTTGATATTTGAGGTTTTTCTAGAGAAATAGCTTTAATATTTGAGTTTTTCCTCGAGAGATATCATGGCTTGCAAATGAGCGAAGCATGGCAGTTGATCAGTGCACGGTTGGATGTACCAATTGAACACAAAAGTATTTTTTTAGTTCCTTCATCCGAGCCGAAAGATACAATGGGTTAATTTTATTTTCTCTTTATTTTCTCTTCCCAAAGTTTTGTGTGGTCCAAACATTTCACCAACGACTGTTTCGATGAATGTCTATAAAAAAAAAAAAAACGATCGAGCTACCAGGCAACAATTTCTGATGTGTAGCCTAATTGTTCAAGTTCAGAGAGGTAAGTTAATCTTTCTCTCAAAATCGTTCAATACTGTTTATGCATTAGTAATTCAAGCCAGTCACTAAAATATCGACTTCACATCATTTCTTTTAGTAGGATGAAAATAATCTGTATTTAAATTCTGAACAAATTATGCAGAAAAAGCTCAATGTTGGGAATAGATCTAAATACTTTAAAAACTTCTCACGATTCGTTAATCTTGATAGCTGTAGTAAAAGTATTAGAGAAAGTTTTGCATGTAATAAATAGCTATTTTATATGCGATCATGTCAGCCAATCACAGCAGTGGCTGGCTACACTGAACCCCACAGCAGACGCGCCCCTTCAAATAGAGCGTTCAAATCGGCTTTAATCAGGCTAGGAAAAATTGCCTTTTATTTCTAAATTATGACTATTTTTGATCTAAAAAAACATACTAACATTATTAGGGCAACCCAGGAAACATTATAAAATAATAAAAATAAACCCATGTCAAGGGACCTTTAAAAAACATGTTTGGTAACTGAAATAAAGATAAAATAAAATAAAATGCAAATATCAGGTCTAAAATTTTACGTTAAGTTTATAACAGTCCACATTTCTAATTAGCTTTTAAGTAGTAAAATTATTAAAGCATTAAAATGATTAGGTAGTAAATTATAGTAAAAAACTTAAACCTAAATTAAATTAAAGCGAAATATACATAAATATTTATTTAATAGTTAAACCAGGCAACCCAGGAAACATTATAAAATAATATAATAAATCTGCATTACAGGAAAAAAAAAAAAAAACAAAAAAAAAAAACAAAGACAAATCTGTTCATACTTATCACTTTTATATTGCCAATATAAGCAACACGGTTATTATGCATGTTTTAAAAAGTGCTGTAGATTAAGGGAAATAATAAGTAAGAGATTTACAGGGATGTTTCATCATAATATTGCATCATGTTGGAGATTTCACACATCACACTGATTCTTTTAGTGAGAAGAAACAGAAGAGCTCTGGGATTTAAGAGAAACCGTGTGTGGGAAAGTAAATGAAGAAAGAGCACCAGAGGAGGAAAGGCAGCATATCGAAAGTTTCCTGGGTCAAAAGGAGGTCATGATGGCGAGACAGAAGCTAGTTGTCACTCTAGGAAGTTGTCACTGGGGCAATATCCAAATAACCATAAGGAATTTATGAATTTTGCCCTCCAAACAGAAATGTCAATATTATCATTTTTTGCTATAGCTGTTGGGTTATAGATTTTAACTGAAAGGCTGAACCATTTTTTAGGCCTAAGCATATTTTTTTACGAATGCCATTTTTAATTATATGTTGATCAAAGATATTCATGACATGTTAAGGATTTCAAATTTGTCTTAATGTTTGTATTTTAGTTTGTATTTGTATAACAAGTCTATAATAGGCTGTTAACTGCCAGGTTCTATTGTGATAACTTATAACATATGCCCGGCTATTGGTCATTATATCTACACTGTAGATGTAAAGTTTGGAATAATTAAGGTTTTGAACATTTAAAAAAAAAAAAAAAAAAAAAAAAGAGGTATCATGCTCACCAAGGCTGCATTTATTTAATCAAAAAATGTATTTACTTCTGTGATGGCAAAGTTTAATTTTCAACAGCCTTTACTTTAGTCTGCAGTGTCAAAATTAATTCTAATATGCCATTTCTTTTATTTAAAACTTTTGAACCCAAATATTTTTTTCTCTCTCCCTGTGCAATAACAGTAGAAATGTTCAATAACGTTTTTCTTTTTTTTCTTTTTTTTGCTGCACAGACATGAAGGTATATGTGTCTTTATAGAAACTGTCTTTCAAAAAATAAACCTACAATATATTGAGAGAAAAGCTATGACAGAGAGCTCCCATATCCCCCGTGTATACAGTACACTATATTTAGGTGTGGGTACTTATGTTCAAAGTTTGTGCTGATATGTAAGGTTTTTTTAAAGATAAATAAGTTTTGGGTGGTCGTTGAAAGAAAACAAGAGAGAGCAAAGAGAGAAGGGAAAAAACAGAAGGGGAGGGGTGGAAGAGAAAGAGAGCTGTCAGGAAAGGATGAGCAGTGTCCTTCGGCAAAGTGGGAGCTATTTTACGACTCACTTGACAGTTTGACTGCTTATTTCATTCCCTCCGACCATATTCCACCTTCTCTCTCTCTGTCTGCCTTTCCCTCCCTGGCTCGCTCTCTTCCAGAGCATCTTCAATCAGAGGCTTCTCAGTACTGTCAGAGGAGCTGCCAGGCCTGTGATCGTGTCTCTCAGAAGGCCCAACAGATGATGATGATGACCCCGGCCTCCGCCCTATTTTCTCCTCCAAGGCCAGACAGCACCGAGCCGGCATCCAGATCTAGACTCATCTCTGCCGTCAGAAGAGGAAAATCTCAGAAGCGGATATCTCTTTTACTGCGAGGTCACAGGATGTTCAAATCGTCACAAGTACAGTGTAATAGACTCTGGTGAATTCATTATCTTTCTGGGCTCTGTCTTTCAAATCTGCTTGGAAGAAGAATAAACATTACACATAGTATCAGTGAAACCTGCAACATTTCAAATAAGATGTCATAGACCTGCCTTATGTAAAGCTGTCTCACATAGTTTCACAAACTAGACCTTTAGCTAACAGTACATGGTCTGCTACATCTTAGAGCTTCTTCTTCAACATTTTTGGCAATGGGTCTAGACTTTGTGGCCAGTTTCCATTCATCCCAAATGCAAGTGATATATTTTTGAGTAATAGAAACGTAAATGTTTATAGGAACATTAATGCCACTCTATTGTGCTTTAAATTGAGTGTGAAATTATCTATTTTCCTCAAACTGTGACGAAGGCATGTTGCCCTTCAATGACCCGTGCCTTAATGAGCACAAATGGAACACTGTAAGTCAACTGATTTAAGTGGCAAGTGGTAAACTCTCCCTTGAGCCATACAAACCAACAATAACAAGATTCAGTAATGGGAATCAATGGGTGGCTTATGTGACCTGATAAGTAGCTGTTCAGCCGCAGGACAGAAGACCGATACTGTGACGCTCAATGGCTTAGTCTCAGTTGTTTTCTCTCTTCCTCTATGCTGAATACCTACACAACAAAAATAACAAAATCATGATGCTACAGCTGAGTGGAATGTGTCTTTTTCTAAAAGATTGTACATGGTTTAATACACAAAATACACTCACCTAAATGATTATTAGAAAGACTTTCTCATAAATGCAATTACCAACCACATGGCAGTGGCTTCAATGCATTTAGGGGTGTGGTCCTGGTCAAGACAATCTCCTGAACTCCAAACTGAATGCCAGAATGGGAAAGAAAGGTGATTTAAGCAATTTGGAGCGTGTTGGTGCCAAATGGGCCATTCTGAGTATTTCACAATCTGCTCGGCGAAAATGCCTTGTTGATGCTAGAGGTCAGAGGAGAATTGGCTGACTGATTCAAGCTGATAGAAGAGCAACTTTGACTGAAATAACCACTGGTTACAGAAGCAAAGAAGCAAAGCATTGTGAAGCCACAACTTGCACAACCTCAAGGCAGATGGTCTACAACAGCAGAAGACCCATTGGGTACCACTCATCTCCACTACAAATAGGAAAAAGAAGCTACAGTTTGCAAGAGCTCATCAAAATTGGACAGTTTAAGACTTGAAAAAATGTTGCCAGGTCTGATGAGTCTGGATATCTGTTGAGACATTCAGATGAGATGAGATCCATGAGATCTCATTCAGAATGAGAACATTGTGAACATTGCACGAGCCTTGTTATCATTGTGCAGGCTGGTGGTGGTGGTGTAAGGGGGGATGTTTTCTTGGCACACTTTAGGCCCCTCAGTGCCAGTTGTGCATCGTTTAAATGCCACGGCCTACCTGAGCATTGTTTCTGACCATGTCCATCCCTTTGTGGCCACCATGTACCCATCCTCTAATGGCTCCTTCCAGCAGGATGATGTACCATGTCACAAAGCTCGAATCATTTCAAATCAATCAAATTCAAATCAATTTCTTGAACATAACAATGAGTTCACTGTACTAAAATGGCCCCCACAGTCACCAGATCTCAACCCAATAGAGCATCTTTGGAATGTGGTGGAATAGGAGCTTTGTGCCCTGGATGTGCATCCCACACAACTCCATCAACTGCAAGATGCTATCCTATCAATATGGGCTAACATTTCTAAAGAATGCTTTCAGCACCTTGTTGAATCAATGCCGCAGTTCTGAAGGCGAAAGGGGGTCAAACACAATATTAGTATGGTGTTCCTAATAATCTTTAAGGTGAGTATATATGTATAATGGTTTTCAATGGTTCTTGGCATTCAAAACCAAAGGGAAATACAATATAATGTGCTAAAAACTGTTAAAATAGTATCAATTTAAATTTCATATTCTATTTTAGTATTAGAAAAAAAGAATAAGAAAATTAGTGAACTGAAAACAAGACAACTGTATCTCTGTCTAAAGTTCATTGAGGCTTAGCCATCTGTCATTCTCAAGCATAGTAAAGGCAGAACCAGACAGAATTAACTAATGTTGCTAACTTAACTACATTTTCAGTAGTGTGAGCTAGTTTCAAATTAGCGTTTTAAATAGGTAACAAGCAAATTTTACAACAAATAGCCATGTAGCATGACCAAGTGCTAGTGACTAATGAAACGCGTTCATCCAACAGCTCTATCTCTCAAAACGCAGAGCTGGAAAATACGATTAATTTATTCTACACAGCCAGGTCATTCAGACAGTCCTCTCTCTGTAGTGGATGTAGCATTAAAACGTTTCAATTCTTTCTAGTGATTCAGTTCATCAAACTGTTCTCCCTCACATTATAGCACTGGAAAGTCCAATTCATTCTAGTGAATCAGTTCATTATAAACAGTTCTCTCTCACACATGCAGCATTCAAAGTCCAATTCATTCTAGTGAATTAGTTCTACCAGAAAGACTCGGGAGGCAAAATAATGTAAGAAGCATGCATTTATTAACAGCCCAGCAAGCAAGTACTCACAATCTAAGGGTACGGAATCTGTATTTCCTGCCTGAAGGCGAAAGCAGGGGTGCAGCTGACCCCCTGGGAGGTATGGTAAGGGACCATGCTGGTGGTGGTGGGGATGATGGAGGTGAATGTAGGCGTCAGCCATCTACAAAGTACCGATCTTTTATACTACAAGTATTAAAACATGATTGGATGGATGAAGTTAATAAGTAACGTAACAATTCGTTAACGTTATAACATTCTCAATGGAAAAAAAATCATTCTCTCACACACATGAAGCATTCTAAGTCCAATTCATTCTAGTAAAATAATTAATCCTAAATGGTTCTCACTTATGTGTAGTAGACTTTGAAAATCTGGTTCAAGTGGTTCATTCGGATGGTTCATGTAAATAAACAGATTAAAAAAATATTCACCAATTCGAGTCCCTGCATGCACTGTACTGTTTCTGACTTGATTATGAAAATGAAGGCTTTGTTGTTGTATAAATGTAACTTAATATAGTAACCTTAATTGAAATGAACTGCAAGTGTGCTCATTTTAATTTTAGAAATGTGTTTACCTCACATTTCATGAATACTTATTACTTTTCAGCTCTGTTATCCTCCATTTATTTTATTTAAGGTGCTCATCACTTTATCAAAACGTTAAGCAAATCTGACATTTGACCTTTGTATTCAGATTTGAAATGAAGGAGATGTTTGAACGGGGGTCCTGAGAGAGTGAAATGTGCGATGAATTGATGATGATGGCCAGACTAATGCAGCTGTGGGAGACTCAGACTGATGCGACACTAATGCTAAACCATCATGCCACAAGAAGCTCGTTCCTAAACACACTTTCTCTAATATATATAAACAAGGATGCTTCCAACCACAAAATCCTCTGGTTGAGTGAAATTTATAGCACATCTAGGAATCACTGCCTGACTTTTATTTTTATTTTCCTCATCATTTCTTCTCGTCGTAACCCCCCATTTGAATAACGAATCTTCCCTGTTGAAGCATTCCTCTGGTGGAGAAATGAAGACATCTTGAGCACAACTTCAAACACTCTCTTTGGTAAACAGACACTGTGGAGAGAGAGCATTTCATCTGTGCCTCTGGGATATTATTAAGCCTCTCTAGCTCAGACTGCGGAAAAAGGGAGACTGCGGAAAAAAAGAGAGTGAAACGGGGAGATAAGTAGGAAACTCCTGTCTTCTCAGCTACAACACTAAGAAATAAAGGAGTCTGCTAAACCAACCTGGTTTTGGGACTATAACAGAGGCATGCCATTTCATTAAACTCTGTCTGTATTCAATCACACACATTGTAAGGTGAACTGAAAACACTGGGATTGTTTTGAAGCCAAGACTGGAGAAATATCAAGTGTATAAAGTACAAAAAAGGAATTTACTTTTTAATACAATGACAAAAAGCTCAATGTTTAGGAGGGACATTATTTTCGTTTTTACAGAAATGTTGTATGAAAGTGACATCAAACTTCAGCTTCACATTTCTCAATATCCCAAGGACACAAGATTATGTGTTCAGTATGAGCTAAAGTGCCCTTGGCCCCCATTACCTTTCCCTAACCTCCGTCTCATACTTGGACTCCACGAGCTTTGACATCCATTAAAATACTCACAATTCCTCCATTCATTAGCAGCATATTTGGGTTCTTAGTTCATTCTTCAAATGCAGATAATGACAGCACATTCCACCAGAATTAATGCAGTAGTACCACAGGAATGATGATGGAAATGAGCCATGAAGACAGACCTAATGGGATAAAGTAATGTTACCGGTGAACATTTATTTAATCTTTAAAGGATCTCTAGCATCAGAATGAAAGGCGTTGGAGTGAAAGTCAAAATGCTAAAGTTGAATAAAGAAATATGTTGCAGGTCTGGTCTTTCTGGTTCTGTATAGCAGACAGAAAAGTTAACATGTTGAAATGAGTTTCTTGTTTATATAGAAGTACTGTGTAAAAGCAATATCATACTTTCACTATACATGTAAAAACATTCCAAGCTGATCTTAGCTGCTGTAAGATGGTCTCCCAGCCTAGCAGACAGGTTTAGCTAGTCTTCCCACCAGTCTCTCAGACCGACCAGCCAAAACCCAGCACACAGACCACACTGACCAGTTCAAAGATGGAATATAGACACATTTGAATTTTGAACCTCATTCAGTGGATCTTCTTCTTCAAACTACAGGATGAATGAATTTACGGTTTTCTTTAGAGATAGTTTTATAAGAGTGTCACTAAAAAGATTTTAGCATCTAAATTAACTGTTTTTATTCAAGTCAGAAATATAATGTAATATCGCTGAACCAATCTAAGAATGTGAATTCATACAGTACCAACAAAATTATGTTCATGGGATAAATCAAGTAGAAACAACTTTAAGGCAATTATTGCAGGTTTACAGTATAGTAATTGTTATAAATGCATCCCTATTTTTCTTAAGATTTTCATCTAAATGCAGTATTCGGTAACACTTTATTTTATGACCTGCAAACAACTGTGTAAGTACACTAAAATTACGCTGTACGTTTCTGTAATTATAGTATACTTACATGTAGGTATAAGGGAACAATATGTCAAGTTAATTACACAGAATATTTGCCCTGACATTTAAGTGTCATTGCAATTCAATGGGATAGGGTAAGTACTAATTACCACATGGTACGGTCTAAATTAAAATCATAGCAAAAACTAATTATTTTTACTTAACATTAAGTAATCTAGTAAGACAAGCCAATAAATAACATTTTTTTATCAATTTCAGTGATTTCAGTGTACTTACACAGTTGTTTGCGGGTTGTAAAATAAAGTGTTACCCAGTATTCTAATGGACCTCAAAGTTAATTTGGACAGATTTGGCCTCTCACTCAGCAAAAATAAACTTTGTCACACCACTAGCGATACACTCAATGCCATTTTGAGAGCAATGGGTAGATTATACAAACCAAATCGGCATCGTCTATTCTTTTCCCTGCTCTTCATGCTTGCCATTTGAAATTTACCTTCCCTGTGTTGCATTTTACACAGTTGAGGCCATTAGATGACAGACTTAGAGTGACTGCATGCTATTTGAACAGACTGCAGCAGTTCTGTGATAAGGCAAGTGGAACATTTATGCCTCTGTAACAGAAATCAAGGGGTTGATTAACCATTTCAACCAGTGACATTAAAGGCAACAATTGTCTCGGTTACACTAGATTTTATATGTGAACATGTCATGCACATGCAAATACACACATTCACCCACTCCTTCTCTCACTCTCCCTTTCACCTCCTCTCACATACACATGTCCACAGTAACACTTACATTCACTCATACAAACACCCACAGGCACTGTGTAAATGACAATTAAACAATAAATCAACACACATCAACTCTAAACAAAAACGCAGTGCTTACAAGGAAAAAAGTGCCACTTTTCTATGCCAACAGATTGGGGTTAGTCACCGACTGAATACAGAATTGCATTACTCTTGTTACTAAACATAATTAAGTCATTAAAATATCATTTGCCTTAAAAATGGCAATGCAAATGGGGCCTGCAGTGGTTTCTGCCTGTTTTTGAAACAGAGTGAAAATCCAACTGATGACTTTTTAATCAAAAATGAATGATATTCTTGACACAACACATTGTCGTGTATTCATAAAACAGCATGTAGGAACTAATGTAGGGAAAACAACATAAATATTTCTCTATTAAAAAACGACCTTCTGATGCAACAGTCCAATGTGGAAATGTGCTCATAAATGCCATAAAATGGCTTAATAATCCCTGGATTTTATGGGACGCTCTGATGGTCGCTCAAATGACAATCCATTTCCCAACATGACTGTCCTATACTACATGCAAACCATTTAAGGAATATGTCTGAATCCAGTGTTTTATTAAGCTCTACTGCTAGCAACACCAAAAGGACATGTACACAGTGTACATGTATTCTATATATATATATATATATATATATATATATATATATATATATATATATATATATATATATATATAGAGTCAATCATTCTCAAGTCTGAAATATGTAAACATAACAGAAATCAAACAAGTAAAAAAAAACAGACCGTGAATAAACAATAAACTATTATTATTATTATTATTATTAAAAGTTAAAGTGCCCCATTACAGCTTTTCGAATATTCCCTTTCATGCAGTATGCAATATAACAGTTTGTGAATGTAAACGTTCTGCAAAGTTGAAAAGTCGAAAGTGCATGACAAATAAAGTTATTGTCTCCCAAACGAAAGAATCGACTCTGAACCACCTAAACGAGTCATCTGTTATTCAATTCTCACTGCTTTATGGTTCTACATCACTACATAATGCACCTCTATTTTGTACGTTGTCCACCCACAAACAATCCCGCCCACATGTTAACGATGACTGCTTTTTAAATCTTGTAGTTCACAAAACACTTGCCGTGGAAAGATGGGCCAGTACGCAGGTTTATTTGCATCAGCTTGGTCTTCAGAATCACAACCAGTGATTCACAGTGTATGATGTATATATTTTCTTATGAGCGTTTTGTTACTGCCGTTTTGTGTTTTATATTGTGTATGTTTCTGGCTAACCAGCTAGCTGGCTAACTCATGTTATTACTGTCTTACTGAAATAGTTATATCTATGTCACCTAAAACCACATAAAAGTAGCTCACAAGCCAGCTGTGTTCATTTTACTCACCCAGCTCAATATAAGCGAACAAATCCATCCGCAAAACACATGCTGTTTATTTACTTAAATTAATGAAGAAATGATGCTTGGCCATAAATAATGTCACATACTTGAAATGAACCACCTACAGTATGTTGAGACCATATTATCTTTTTCAAGGTTTTGGATATGAGAGTGAGTTTTTATAAAGGAGAGCCTTTGTAAAGGAGATTAATGCATGTTTTGACATGTTTACATACATTTGTGTCTCTTACCTTGAGTGTAAAATAGGTCTATCAGCAGCAGACATGTTTTTAAGACATTTGAAATGTAGCTGTTGATATGGAGTGGTACAGCAATAAATCTTTATGTGTCAGAGAAGGTCATGTGAAGCAGACTGCATGTCTGTACACAGCCTTAGAATATAGTGTAACATGAGGATTCTCTACATTCATATTCACCTATGAAATAACAAACTTATGAGTTTGGTCAGATGTTTACAGCCAATCAAAACATTTGATTGAAAGTATAACTTTGGTCCAATGACATTCAAAGGTGAGCGGGCTAACCAGTCCAATGCTTCAGAAATAGTGATCAACAACTCATCACTTGTTTTATTTATTGATTTATTTTTGATCTTGTAATATCCTTGCGAAAAAAATATCAAACCAGTTTGGACAAGTGTACTGGTTACATAGGTCATGGTTTCATAAGCCTTCCATTGTTAGAAACCAAGTCATACTATTGAATGGTCGTGCAACAATCTCTCATTTTCCCCTGAGACGAGAGAAATCCGCTAATTACCTTTTTCCCTTCCTCCCACAATGACGCAAACATCGTCATTTTATGTCATTGTAGGAGGAAGTGTAAGAGGGGGGAGTCTGTAAAGACTACAAGCACTAGTTCCCACCTTTTCAAACCCGCCCATAGGGTTTGGACCTAATGTGCAAACAGACCAGATCAGATCCAGTCAGTGGCAGTGAGTCTGAATTCACCGGCATAAACTTTTTGAAAATAAGGTCAAAGGTACTGAATACGCAGACGGATGCATTATGGAGGATTGGGATTACACCTAGTGTCAGCCATCTTTTTTTGGAAACTAAGCTAGCAGGCTCTTGTTCTCTGGAGAAGGCTGAGTAGTAAGGGTTAACATCCTCTTTTCCCGAACATGTCCGGCCGAAGCTCACACTTTTGTGGCCACCATTCATGTAGGTGGCCACCAGTTTGTAGAGCCACTGAGCCACTGCCGCCCCACTAAATTATAGTACAGTGAACTCCTTGTCATGTTCAAAAATCCAATTTGAAATGATTTGAGCTTTGTGACATATTGTGTATTATCCTGCTGGAAGTAGCCATGAGAGGAGGGGTACATGGTGGCCATAAAGGGATGGACATGGTTAGAAACAATGGTCAGGTAGGCCGTGGCATTTAAACAATGCCCAATTCGCACTAAGGGGCCTAAAGTGTGCCAAGAACATCCCACACCATTACACCACCACCAGCAGCCTGCACAGTGGTAACAAGGCATGATGGATCCATGTTCTCATTCTATTTACGTTAAATTCTGACTCTACCATCTGAATGTTTCAACAGAAATCCAGACTCATCAGACCAGGCAACATTTTTTCAGTCTTCGGCCATGTCCACACGGACACGGGTATTTTTATAATCAGAGTTTTTCCCTCCTGCGTTTAAATAAATTAAAAAAACTCCGTCCACATGAAAACGCAAAAAAACACGTTATCAAGCGATGTCAAGAGCATGCAACACCATCAGGCGGCAATATAAACTTAACCGTAAAGCCACGTTAGCCAATCAGAAGCCTCCGGTTTCGCTGTCTCACGACAACACTGCAACCGGCGTTTCAGAAAATACTCACCCTGGCAGGGGTTTTCAAAAATGTTCCGTTTCAGTGTCCTGATACTGCGTTTCTGTGTGGACGAACGGCCGAACCGCATAAAAAAAGTCACGGTTCTAAAAATGCCCATGTCCGTGTGGACATGGCCTTCAACCGTCTAATTTTGTTGAGCTCTTGCAAATTGTAGCCTATTTTTCCTATTTGTAGCAGAGATGAGTGGTACCAGGTGGGTCATCTGCTGTTGTAGCTCATCCACCTCAAAGTTGTGCGTATTGTGGCTTCACAAATGCTTTGCTGCATACCTCGGTTGTAACGAGTGGTTATTTCAGTCAAAGTTGCTCTTCTATCAGCTTGAATCAGTCGGCCCGTTCTCATCTGACCTCTAGCATCAACAACGCATTTTCGCCCACAGGACTGACAAATACTGGATGTTTTTCCCTTTTTTCACACCATTCTTTGTAAACCCTAGAAATGGTTGTGCGTAAAAATCCTAGTAACTGAGCAGATTGTAAAATACTCAGACTGGCCCGTCTGCCATCAACAACCATGCCATGCTCAAAATTGCTTAAATCACCTTTCTTTCCCATTCTGACATTCAGTTTGGAGTTTAGAAGATTGTCTTGACCAGGACCACACCATAAATGCATTGAAGCAACTGCCAATGGTTGATTAGATTATTGCATTAATGAGAAATTGAACAGGTGTTTATAATAATCCTGTAGGTGAGTGTATATATATTGTGTACTTGTGTGCATTGGTCTGCATCTTCTGTGCTAAGGATGCTTGATCAAGCTTGTTTTCGTTTTTGTTTCAACATGCCTTTTAAAAATGCTACATGTGGGCTACAGATGCCACTCTGTGCGGGCTGCTGTCTGCAGAAGATCTTCATTAGGGGTTTCAAAGGCAGAGCCCTCTGGCTCTATACAAGCTGCCCTCAGCACTTCCAGAAGAAAAGCTACTGCAGAGAAAAAAGCCTCTCTCTCTCACCCAAATAATGTTCCTTTGCCATTTCATGTTTTATTCATCAGCCCTCAGCTCCAAGAAATTTTGCTACTTTTCAATTGTTTTCAAAGACTGAATCCTCGTCACACAAAAAAATGGCTGTCATTATATAAAATATTATCTGATGCCTGGGCTGAACAGAAGAACTATTGGTCTATGTGCGGCAGTTGACACATGACTGTAGAAATTCCTCTCCAGCCCACAGAGACTTATTCTTACACTTTGCCATTAAGTTAAGACATGGACATACTGCTAGCACTTTACAATATGTGACCCCGCCTTTGAACCCCCGGCTAAAGTCGCAGAATCTAATTATGAATAAAAGAGCGTCAAAGTAGTCATAGCCATAAAAATGACAAAAATAGGTAATGTGTGTTTATTGCTGTAAATGATAGATTATTATAAGGGTTTTGAGATTCAATACTCAAATTTTAATTTATAACATGATAAATACTATAATTAATGATTTTATTGACACTACGTTATACTTTTGCGCAGCAAAAAAAACAACGGACGCGGGCTTTAACATTGATTTCAATCGTATCCGGGTTTATTTTTCGGCGAAACAACACTTGCTGATTCTTATCATTCAGTTCAGGTACTTCTTTTTGACTTATTTTCTATTAGAAAGAGTAAACGGACCTTAAAATCAACGCGCACGAATGCCAATCATGAAAAAAATGCGACTTCAGCTGGCCGGTTCAGATGTCTGATGAGGAGGTGTTTCCGTGTTCATCGCCAAACATTTAACTTAAGAACAGCTTATGTGTTTTGTAGCTCTGTATTCTGCCAATAATATTATTATATTATATTTTATTTGTGTCTTATAAGTGTCAATAATATAATTCGTTTGCTGGATTAACTGTTAACTGCGTCGTTTTGACATCTGACATGGCAGCACCAAAGCATGTGCAGGAACGTAAAATGTCTGATTGCTTAAACAGCTTGTTAGATATTAATCTCGGTGGAAATGCCCAAATTACGATTTAAGTGATTTTATAGCGGATTATTTTCTGGAGGATAATGGTGATCATGAACAGGACACATTCTTTGACGAAACTGACGAGGAATTTGACGGCAAGTTTTTGTCATTATAATTTTTTTAATGCTGAATATGTAGGCTTATATACTGTCAGTGTTCAGCCAATGTAATGCTAACACAGAATTCAAACTATGATGCAAACAGTGGATTTAAATGTTTATTACATTTGTTGGTTGGAAATGAGTCAGTTTAACCCTTTACCTGTCACCCCCTTTTTGATAATTGACATTAAAATGCACTATACAAACTTAAATGGTTGTAATTCAAGAATGCTTTGGAATATAGACCTAAGTTTGGTCTTGTTTTAAAGAAAACAATCAGCAGATTATTACTGAAGTGAAAGCACTTCAAAAAATTAAAGTATGAAAAAGTTATGGAAGTTATAATTTACAGTAAATCAAATATACTTTATTAATATATATTTTTAATATGAAATAAATATTTTACAAAATATGTTTTACTATAAAATTACTATAAAATGAAAGCTATATATCTAACCAAGTTGTGTTCCAAATTTGAAGTTGATATCACAAAAATTGAAGTTCCCATGAGATTTTGTTTAGTCGTAGTACCAAAAATAGCCACCGGGTGCCATTGAATTCCATTGAATTTAATTGTATGCATTTTGCCATAACAAATTAATAAATTTCTATCCAAATATCACTTCTGTCACTAAATATGGAACCTTGAGACTCAGACCTTTCTGACAATATGTATTTTGTCAAGATTAGAAAAGGTTTTCATAATAAATTATGAAAGATGATTTTGTGTTTTTTCCCCCTACTATAGAAGTCAATGTGTGCTGCCAACTGTCTGGTTACCAGCATCCTTTAAAATATCTTATTTTGTGTTCAGCAGAAGAAAGAAACTGGTTTGGAACAACATGAGGCGGAATAAATAATGACAGAATTCAAATTTTTGGGCGAACTATCCCTTGAATTATTATTATTTTGTATTATTTTTTTTTACTCCCAGATTTACTTAACGTTTCACCTTGGCCCAGTAAAGAATGAGATTTTCTGCCGAAATGTTACATGTTAATTAATTGATATTGATACATTATTGATATTATATTTGCACTGATATTTCATTTCACTAATAAAGTTATACAAATCATTCCACTGAATTGACATGATAATTGTTGCTACAATCAAGCTCTTGTGATGGCCCCATTCGTTTCAATGTTTTTAGCTTTTCGGACATGCGCATCATAATAAATAGGCCTGTTTTATAAAACTTTAAGAATTTTCCCAAAAATGTGTCATATATCACTAAAAAAGGAAGAATCTCAGCTTTAATGTGGTATATGGCACATATGGAGAACAATTATGGATCAAATGTGTTGCAGTTTTAAAAATAAGCTTTTTTTAAAAATTGGAATTTCTCCAAAACATGATTTTCTGAGTCCGGAATTCAGCAAATCTTTGAGCATAGCCTTACTCAGTCAATATTAAAGATATCAAGGTTATATTTTCACAGAATGTTCTTTACATTATGTAGGATGATTGTATGTAGAAAACAGTTAATCACAAAAAAATGACTTTAGCTGGGTTTTCACAGGCAGGGTCACATATGTTATGAATATTAGTTAAATTTAACTAATAGGTCCTGTAACAATTGCTTTTACAAATTTATGTTTGTTGAAAAACCAAAGTATGGTTTGATTTTTCTCATTACAGTTTTTCTCGATTGCTAAGACACATTTCTTGAAAGCTGCTCTCCTTTTCTCTAAACTGTGAACAAAACCCCAGACTCTTCTTGCAAGACGTCTTGCAAATCTGTTTTCAAAACTGAACTACTGTATGTTGTCAAATCAATCCCCGAGTCAATCAAAATTAAATACTACTGAACAGTCACTAAACACTACTTAGAAAAATAGAAAACACAATGCTCAGGACATAAAGCTGGAGAAATAAATGTTTGTTCACTGTAGGTTAAATGCATATTGCAAAAGAAAAAAAAAACTTTTTAAAAGAAAAGACAAAACAGAAATCTTGTGCATTTACACATAGCACTTGTAAAAACAAACAGAAAGCTTATGCATTTGCCACCTGTGTACAGTAAGCCCATGTAAAAATTAAGTACAAAAATATACAAATAAGTGCATTTCTCAACCACAGCATCATGTCTCTGTACTGGGTCAGGTCACAGGACCTTATCCACATCACAGGCCACATTTTTTTCTTGCCTGGCAAAGGGGGGGGGGGGGGGTCACTGAATAGTTTGCAGTTTCATCTTCAGAAGTCAGCTTCAAAACTCTCACAGGAGTTCATAGGCCGCCTCTCTTACAGTTACAAAGATCACAGCAGTTATTCCATTTCCAAGGTCTAAGCTATGTCATTGCTTACACGTTAAATAATTCTCATTGGCTAAGAAATATATAAACAGTAATTTTCCACACATATACAGATAGACGGAAGCATATCTCCATCGATTATGAAGCTGAGACTCAGAGGCTCGTCATGACCTTCCAGGTCGCAGATTTGGGTTGCTGGGGGCCAGTATGTCCAGAACAACAACTCAGTCAATCTCAGTCAAGAAGACTAACACACACACACACCAACACACCGCTTTTCCAAGGTTGGATTTGGCCAGGCCCAATTTCCAATTTCCAATTTTCAGTCAGCCTTCAGTTTGCAACTTTGCGTGTTAGCTTAGCATAGCACTAACATCAAAAGAAAAGCTATTTTTAAATAACAGATGCAAGCAGAATCTTTAGTTACTGCACATCGTTAACTAGCAAGGGCTAACGGGGTCATGCTAACTGGCTAAACCCTATTCCTCCACTGAACAGATCTAGGAACGAACAGGCTGGAGCAGGTGTCCGACTGCACATGCTTTAGCTCTTCATTCTTTTGTTTGGCACACTATGGACGTGTCACCCTGGAGCTAATATACGTCTGCTAAATTAGCCCTCATCGTAAGCTTGGACAGTCTGTGTCCTGCCAGCACCAATTAGATGGTGGCATGTTACAGAAGAATCAGGCTGAGGTCAAAGAGACTGTTATACTCTCACTGAGAGAAAATGAGAAAGAGAGAGAAAGAGAGAGAGATACTCCTGCAGTACTTAATCAACATTTCCTGAGGTCTGCTCTGGAAATGCCTAAATAGACGAATACACAAACAGGGGAAGAAACATTAATCACTGTATCCCAGTGTGTGTGTGTGTGTGTGTGTGTCCTGCTACTGCACACTGAAGCAAGCATATGCAAATCCATCATCTGATTAGCATGAGGTAATGACAGGTCTGTGTAGAACACTGTTATTAATGAGGTAAACAAAGCTTGGTTTAATGCTGTGGTTAGTCTCGGACTAAATAAGAACTAGTATTCTTTTTTATGCAGATTTAAAAGAGTCTTCATTAATATAGTGATTGATAGCACTATGTGGTGATGCAGATTAGATGATTATTTTAAATTGATGTCACATAATTCAGTTTATTCAGTCAAATAACCTCTCTCTGCGAAACAATACGGCCAACCGTCAACACTGTAAAAGACATAAAGATGGCCTAGGGCAACAGACTGCATTCAGGCCCCAAGCCTCCTCTTTCTCAGACTTGCTTTATTCTTCCGCCCTTTTTCTTTTTGTTTTCTACTGAGCGCACAGAAGTTCCTGCCAAAACTCCTGTGTTCTTCCTCTTAGTTAGGATGATAACAATGAGAAGCATCTGCTATGGGCTCTACTGACTGTATGGCTTCTAATGGCTTTTCTCACTAGCAAACTGGGTCACCAGTTGCAATTGTGAAATCAACCACAGAGGTTTCAATAAAGGCCGATTTCCTTTCAATCTCCAGTCTGATTTAAGCATTACATCTGGACGGAGCCCATAAATCAAACTAAGAAAACAACCACTAGGAGGTCTAAAAGCTACACACGTAATATCATTCTATGTTGTCATTTGTCTAACAGTTATTTCCACTGTCCATCAAAAAAGATATTAGTTCAACTTCCACAAAATCCACATAATTGGAGAGAGCACAGATAATAATTCAATGTTGCTTATTTTTTCTGAAAAAATTGAAGTTTAAGGCTGTGAAATTTGCTTTAAACATTTAATGGCGGTAATTACCCGTTTATTGAATTCATAACTTTGATGCAATTAAACCAGAAGTACACAAAGGCCAGACAACTATACTATTGTTAAGATAGATAATACAAAATACATCCTTAAACATACATCATCAGATGATAAAGTGCAGGCTTTAAAATTTACATAAGACTCATTCAACATTCATTTTATGTCAGATTTCAGTTCTTGCATTTCCTGGGAATTTAACCCATTACTTTGGGGTTGCTTGTGTCATGCTCTTTTGTTTAAGATATTTAAACAACTTGTGAATGAAAATTGGATGGCAAAAAATAAATTGAATATTAATGTGGCACACTCAAAACCTTTCAAAAATTAGCTGTTTATTGTTGCTGATTTTGAATGGGGTTTTTGATTTTTATATGTAGCCTATATTTATTTCTTTCCAAGAAAAATTTATGAGCACTGAAGACAGCTTTGGGCTGAAGTCTCTGGTCTGTTTTTAATACATGTGTGCACATTTTCGCATGCAAAACGTTAAATTAAAAAAGCATTGATAGACCTTTTTTTTTTTTTTTTGGTCTGATTGCATTTTTCAATGTGCAGGCAACTTCGGCTACTTGGTTGATTTAACTTGTTTTGTTCTATGCATTCTAAGGACTGAATGGCTTTTCTTTTTTGAGCCCTGTTTAATTTTTAAGTTAACTAAAAAAAATATATATATATATCATATTCTATTATTAATAAATTATGTAATCATTGTAATTTTAAAGTGATTTAAAAATACATTATAAATGTATTTATATATATAATGTCAATATATATTTTTCTTTTTCTTTTTGTATTACTTTTATTCAGAAAGGACACTGGAGTAGCTAATAATGCTGAAAATTCAGCATTGCCATCACATGAATAAATTACTTTACTATATTACTCAAATATACATAAATAAAAATATATACATTTTATTTTAAATGTATTTAAATAGTATTGTCACAGTTATGTTTTGTTAATCACAGACTTTTAGTATGTTTTCATTAGCCTCATGTTTCCTTTGTTCAGTTTTCCCACTCCCCATTTATTTACATTGGTTTCAGCTGTGTTTAATTAATTAGTCTCCTTTGTGCTAGCCTCACATTGGTTCTCTGTTCAGTCACGTTCGATATGTTTTCTCTGCCCTGTATGAGGCCACGTTTACACAAAGCCGGGTATTTAGCAAAACAAATATTTTCCCCTCTCCGTTTTCAAAAATAACATCGTTTACACACCCGCATAAATACGCCGTCGAGTGCCATCATAACTATGCCAAACCTAAGGCGGCAGTGTAGGGGTTAAGGATAAAGCCATGCAAGCCAATCAGAATCCTGGAATTGACAAGAGAGAACCGAAAACGTTGTTTTCTCCCGGTTCACACGACAACAAATATCCGGCGTTTCAAAAATCTCCACTTTGCCCGGATTGAAGATAATCGTTTTCAGTGATAAAAACGGCGTTTTCGTGTAAATGAGAGGGCAAAACACAAGTTTTTCCCATCATGTAAACGGGGCCTGAGATTATTGCTCTAAAGTTTGGATTAAACTCTGTATTGGAATTATCTTTTTCTGAATCTTCTTTGTTCTGTCTGTCTGCTATATGCACACTTCTCGGTGTTGTGACGAGTATAAATACTGTGAAATATAAATTAATTTTTGATCAGATAAAAACAGCTTTGGTGAGAATTAAAGACATTGAAAAAAAATGAAACCAAATTTAACAGTAGGCTAGTTTAGATAAAGTCTGTGAGAACTAAAAACATCTCTGCTACTCATCCGCTAAGGGGTTTCACTCACCAAATATTTTCAGGTGCTCTTTTAGGCAATTATTTTGGCCTATGGAAATGTAGCTGTGAAGGACTGCTCACAAATCTTTTGTTCTGTATACTAAAGGTGAGGAACTATGAGAATCGGTGGGTGCCAACAAGGTCCTTGCTCTTCTGTAGTGCATTCTGGGAGAGGCAGATGGGAAGAGGATACCCTCCGTTCCTTCACCATGACAAAAGAGAGCCTGAGAACCGGGTTGCCTCTCAAATGCCTCGATGAGAGAAACCAATATCATTAGCGACACTGGAGGAGCAGACAGGATGAAAAGATCCCAGCATTGAATGGACTACTGGGTGTTTTTTGTTTTTTTCTAGGGGTCAAGAGGGGCCACGGGCACATAGTAGCTTCTCAGACTGCAGATGGCGGCTTCTCATTGTTTTTAATGGGAACGTGTCACAGCACCACAGACACCCACCCGCAAATGCTTTCGAAATGCTCACGAGGTAACGTCGGCCAGATGGGTTGTTTTACAGTTTGCGTTTTCTTTTGTGAATGTCACCACAGATTCAGCGATACAAACTTGCCGATCTCCAAGCACACAGTGTGTCGGTGTATTTGCCCGTCAGAGTTTTAATGAAACATACCCCGTAATGTTGTTGGAAAATGAGATGCGCTCATTGTATCGGCTCGTCTGCAGCGAGGAGATTACTCGACCGTTTGTGTTTGATAATACAGTATAGTCAGCCTGTCACTGCTTCCTGTTTACTCATGCATGTGCACAGCATTGTTGACGTTACTGTCAGATAGCACAATGCACAAATATACATCTAATTATTTCATTAATATATACAAACTTATTGACGTATGCTGTCACGCGGCTAATATATTCACTGGCGAATTGCAGTGTGGGCGCTAACGCAGGTGGCTGTCGTTCTACCACGTCCCTGCAAGCAACGGGGCTCTGCGGACTCGTCTAAAACAAACAGGTCGCTGCGGCAAATCTACAGTGAGTCACAGGGCGTCTCTGGCAGGGCCACAGACAGCCACCTCTTTGAAACGAGGATCAAAGGCTTGTCTAGAGTGCCAGGCTCGCTGCCTCTGCGCCGAATATTCATGAATAACACGACATCTGTCTACACTGAAGTAGACAGAGTGCAAGAAAGGTGATGTTTGTTGCCAGAAACTGAAGGAGGGGCTTCAAAAATGCTGGAAAACAAACAGTTGGGCAGAGTCCAGGACTAGGCCCATGAAGAACAAGAAGTAGTGTAATCACTGTTCAAAACATTTCAGAAGAAAGTGAGTCTGCTGTGTTATTTTAAGAAAATATGTAATCATAAACAATAATGAAAATGTTACACGGTAATGAAGAAGGATCGACTTTGCCAACCACTCATTTTTGCAGTTGATGTTATTAAAGTCTCTGAGACCTCACACCTTAAATCAATAGTAATATCTCAATATTAAAGATATTGTTATTTCAGGGTGTTAAAATATCAGTTTAGTAAAGACTTACAGACAAGTGTTATAGCATACCTTGGAAAAAAAAACAGTAACTTATTGCAGAAATAATATACGTGAAAAGAATTTACTCATGTGAATTGAATGTAATGTTTTAGAGAGTAAATTTCCTGTTAATTGCAAATTATATATATATATATATATATATATATATATATATATATATATATATATATATATATATATATATATATATAAATTGCAATTTTAAAAGTATATATATATATATAAAAAACCTACTTACAGATAGTGTAATATTAATGAAATAAAACTTAAAGGTACAATATGCAGGATTTTTTTGCAGTAAAATATCCAAAAACCACTAGGCAAATGTTATATATTTTGTTTAGTTGATTACTTACAATATCCCAAATGTTTCCAACCAATTGTAAATCGTAAGAATATTGCGATTTGCAATTTAGTATATGCAATTGCAATATAGTATATGCAAAATTTACATCAAATAAAACATTACAAATGATAGCACTTTATAGATGCTTTAGTATAGTCAAAACATCAAATTATTTCCAAAAGCATGACAAAATATAATAAAAAAACATTGCTGCATGTACTTAAAGGGATAGTTCACCCAAAAATGAAAATTAGCCCATGATTTATTCACCCTGAAGCCATCCTAGGTGTATATGACATTCTTCTTTCAGACGAATAAAATCAAAGTTAAAAAAAATATCCTGGCTCTTCCAAGCTTTATAATGGGAGTTCCAGCAGACGTCCGGACGCATCGATTTACTTTGAAGTGAAGCAATGCGTTTGTGTAAAAAAATATCCATATTTAATACTTTATCGACTAACATAACTAGCTCCAGCAGACGGCCGTTCACATCGATTTATGGTGAAAGAATAACCCTTGACCTTGACACACAACGCAATGTTAAACAATTGTCAGCCTTGTTTGTTTGAACCGCGAGAGGCATCAAAGCTTACGCTACTCCTACATCCTACTTCATACATCATCAATGTTACTCTTTTGGTGCAAGTCGACTTGTGTATGACCATCTGCCAGAGCTAGTTTTTTAGCTATTTTAGTCGATAAAGTATTAAATATGGATTGAAGAAAGTACTAGAAGGCCTTGGTCTGGTGGTTTGCTGAATATTAATTTAATGAGCGTTTAATTTAGTGTTAGTCCTTCTTCACAATGTCAAAGGCAACAGCAGTGTGGTAGAATTTCCTCGCATTTCAAGTTTGCACAGGGCCTCGCACCCACCTACGATGGCACTCAATATACACCTAGGATGACTTCAGGGTGAGTAAATCATAGGCTAATTTTCATTTTTGGTGAATTATCCCTTTAAGTAAACAATTAAAAAGTGTGTTAGGAAACATAAGTGCATGGAAATACACTTAAGTGGGCTTTTATTTCATTAATATTGCATTATCTGCAAGTAGTTTTTTAAATATACTTTTAATATTTGGATTACGCAACAAGGGCACATACAAACAATTAAGCACACTTCGCTTTCACAAGGGAAGTGTTCAGACGTGGGTTGTTGTTAGTGCTACGGTCAAAGGTCACACTATAAAGATGGCACCTGTTGCTTGGCTTGAATGTCTGATTAAATAATGAGGTGTGTGAGAGGTCAGAGAGGTTGGAGGTCCCCACCTGGGCCATTTGGGAAGAGTGTGTGACACATGATCAGAGAGATAACACAGCTAAATGACAGTTCAAAGACACAGCTCTTACCTTCAAACAGAGGAAAGCTGCTCTCTTTTGTATGCTGTGCCTTTCCTGTGGGCGATGGGTTTAAGCATCAACTGTGATGCCGTTTCACTGTTATTTTTTCAAGTTTGGCAGATCAAAGTTATGCACATGAACCCAAACATCATTGTTAAGTATAGTAACCTTCAGTGAGGATGATATCTAAGAGAAACTAGCACTATTTAAGACACTAAAATGTTGGAATATGGTGAAAGAGACCTAGTTATTATGAGAGAGATAAAGTCCTGGGAAAAAGAAAGAGTGATCAATGAGCACTTTGAAAAGACAAACAGATAACTGAAGGAAAAACAAGAGAGGCCTAAAGAAAGATATCTATTGGTTTTTAGTTAACAAAGTGGTAATATAATATAATATAATATATGTAATTACCAATATATTAGCATTACCATTAACCAGATCATCATCACTGCCCTAATAAATTATTTAAAAACAAAACACACTGACATGAAACTTCCATCTTTTTCCGTCTTCGTGTCTCTAGGCTCTGTTAAAGGTTTGCGTAGGTGTAAGCCTTGTTTTTTTGGTTGTGCTAATAACCAAATCGATGTGAAAGCCAATACACATGCAAATGAAAAACAAAAGAAACTTGGTTGCAAAACAATGGACCTCCCATTTATTTTAAAGACCCTACGTTTCATCACAACGACATCTATATTAATATCAGAACGTTACACGTCTTTCTGACAGGCGTATGTTTTCAGCTACCAGCCATCAGATTTTTAGAAATAGCGTGATATTGTATTTCCTCCTTGAAACGGAATGGGATCAAATTGTATTTTGATCTATGCAAATGAAAACTGCACCATGCAAAGTAAAGCGAAGCGAAGCCAAGAAAGTCCAATTCCGCCTTGTGTTATCAGCGTGCCCAGTCCTTTGGTTATTGTTGATGTGATGTGTATGCATGAGGAGAGCAGGTATCAAAAGCTGTGGCGAAATCCCTGTAAACGTCTTGGGTTAGGTAAAGCAGGTCACAGTTGCATTTGTATTCATGAGAGAGCCAATGAGCAGATTAATGAATAAATGTATGACAAGAGGATCCCAGATTGTTGCATAAGTGTCTAAGGATGAAGCCATTCAATAGACGGGAATTGAGCTGGTCGGGTCAGAAGAGAAGTGAGCAATAACTTAAAGAGTTGAACTTACACACAGGTCACTCACAATGTTAAGACATCAGAGTAATGTCCGCATGATAAATCATAAAGTTGTTGGTCTGAATATTTAGAGAAGTGGTACAACACATGCACCTCTGTGAAAGAGACCCAAGCACTGACCTGGTGTCTTTCTAATGAGGCCAGACAGGAGAAAGAAGGATGGAAAGACAGGGGAAGATCTGAGGATGATCTGCTTGAACAAGACTGAGGCTTCATGAACAGTGCACAATGAGAGTTCATCATTATTATTTAATGCTACAGCACCTCTTTGATCCTTTGATCCAGTCTGCCTGTCTTTGAGGCAGATGTCTCTTTCTACTGGGGGTAAAGAGTCAAACCTGTCGCCTGCCATGACTAGGCCTAAGGTTAGGCCATAACTTCATCTTGTCAGGAGCCCAGGGCCTAAAGCAATTATACTGATGTCTTTGAAGAACGGACACATAATTTTCTTCTATTTTGAAAACTGACAATTGTTTGTAAAATTGTAATTCCGGTAAGATCTTCCAAAAAGTTTTCTGACTTCCATAAATATTACACCTTTTCAATTTTCGTACTCAGGGAAGTCAGTGGCTACCATCAACTGTTCAATTACCAACATTATTTAAAATATTTTCAACAGAAGAAAGAAACTCATACAGTTTTGGAACAACTTGAGGGTAAGCAATGACAAAATGTTCACTTTTGTGTGAACTAAAGAGGCCCCGTCCACACTACTGCCCTTTCGTTTAAAAACGGAGAATGAAAACGAATACGAATCTCCGTCCACACCAGTGTTTTATCTGCGTATTAGAAATGATCTCTGTCCACATTAAAACGACTGAAAAAGCGGATCACGTGACCATTCACCAACATTCGGCATGCGCATGCCGGTGTAAACAGTGGTTGGAGAATCAGGGAAGGATACGTGTAAGACTGATGCAATCATAGAGTTGAAGTGTCAGTCTCTGCTTCATCGTTTCTGAAGTCCTCCGTTTTGTCTCGTTTACACTAAAACGCCCTCCGGAGATGTCAAAACGCAAAACGGAGCTGCAGCGTTTCTAAACTTCTCCGTTTTAGGTCTTCATTTTTGGACGGGAGGTGCAGACGTCAGCAAAAGGTCTTCGTTTTTAAACGAAAACGCAGTAGTGTGGACAGGGCCTGAGAGCTGATATAATGTGTGCACATTAGTCAGAGTAATAGTTCTCTGTCTATAAAGTGATTTAGAAACAGTCTTCCTTTGATTTGTCAGGTCAAATGCACAAATCCTTTTTGGAACCATTACGGGTTTTGGACTAAGGCCTGTCATGTTATCAGGGTATATTTACATATCTTAGGGCCCATTTGTGTCATCTGTCTCAATTTTTGAGGTATGGGATCCTCATCATGCAACTACCAGATCATTTGGAAGCTGGAACAGGAAAGGTCTTGAGAATTTCTCTGGATGTCTGTCAGGGAGATTTATGAATTGTTTAAGTGACCCAAGGTTATTCCGTTATTAGGTGAGGTGTGATAGGAATGTTTTCTGTCCAGATAACAGTCCGTCACATGCCTCTCCACAACTTCCTCCCATGAACCCCTAATGAGGTCAAATTGTAAGTGTGTGAGGGAGTGTAATTGTGTGCTAGACCGGCTGAAGGGAGTCTCTCAATAATCAATAGAATTCAAACTAAAATATCAGAGAGTGCATGATCCTTAACTTCAAAAGTGCCACAGCAACCATATATCTCCCATTCAAATGTTTAGGTGAACACAGGACCTAAAAAAGTTGAATTATCTATAAATCGACTAAATCTTTAGTATTTTTTTTTTCTGTAAGAACATGTATACATATTATATTCCACATTACATTGCATTCACAAACAGCTACAGTAACACACTGCAGGTAGTATTTCAAAAGCACAACATGACACTTTAATCAACTTAAAATAGTAAGTTAGAATTTATGAATAATATGTAAACCAAAACTGCATTTTTTTATAGACCTAAGAATTATAGTCCATTCTATCCTGCAATTATTCGGAAATACAAATAGAAAAATAGTGCTGAATTATTGTGTGGTAATCTTTTATCCGAAATTACTTAAATATCAAAAAAACAGTGCTCTGTAAACATGCTTTGCTGTGCAAAAATGCTCGTTCATTACTCTAAGCCAGATTAGGCCATTAGACAAAGTAATAACAAATACAGTGTTTGCCAATAAAATAAGAGCAAGCTTTCAAACATCACTGAGCTATTGATCTTCCTGAATTAATATGCAGCGACTCTGAGTAATGCAATTTGCTCTCTGTGTGTTTTGTTTTTGAATAAAAGCTAGTTGCATTATTCTTTGGAGTGATGGACTGTGACTTCATATATTATGGCATCTAACCTCTTTACATTTTCTAAGGAGTGATCTAAGGAAGTGTATCTTGGAATCTAGAGGCAGCAAATGGCAACAGTTAAAAGTGAAAAGAATTGTTTTGGTCTTGGAGAATACAGCTCTGTGATCAATTTATGAAGGTGGATGATTTTTGTGATAGTTGTTTTGTTGCATCCAGCCAAGTTTCCCAGCAACCATAGTGATCTCTGTATTGAACAGTGCCTTCAGGAAAATCAGCCATACCATCAGTGCTCCTCTCTGGATTTGTATATTCCAGTATGTTCTCCCTGCATCCCCTTTGACTTTCTCTCACGGCCTGTCTTTCCTCACGGAGAGCAGATGTGACACTTCTCTCAGGTGTTTTGTGTTGACAAACCTTTTCCCATCACACTCTCTTTTCCTGTCTCTCCTTCTGTCCCTCTCTTCAGCTCCAGGTTTGATCAAAGATGCACACACACACACGCACACTAAATAAACACATCAAAATGCCCAACAAAGCAGCTCTTAACAGCTCAGGAGGGAGGGAGAGAGGCAGGACGAAAGAGAGGGATGAATAAGAAAGTGAGGGCTGTTGGCCATCAGATTAGAAGGCAAAGCAGAGTAGGAAAAACAGAGGAGTGCATGTAAACGAGTGTGAGCAAAGCCCCTTAATGATGTCACTTCACAGCCAGAGGCTAAGAAGCAAAGCAAAACAAGCTGGTACTGAGACACAGCATGCGCTATTTTGTTCATGTTGATGTTTATCAATGAACAAAGCCACTGTCAGGAATGTATACATATCAAAAAGAAATAAAAACAAGCCTATATATTGTGATCAAGGTTTCATAGTTGTTCATAGACGGAACATCCACAGACTGCATAAAGAGTAACTCTTAAAGGGGAAGTTCACCAAAAATGAACATTTTCCCATGATTTACTCACCCTCAAGTCATTGTAGGTAGACTATCTTCTTTCAGACAAATACAATCGGAGTAATATTAATGGAAGTTAATGGAGGATTAGATTTTAAAGCTCAGAAAAAGGTCATCTATCCATCTCAAACGTACTCCACACAGCTCTGGATGGTTAATAAAGGCCTTCTGAAGCGAATCGATGAGTATGTGTAGAAATGTATCCAGTGTTTAAAACGTTATAATCTAAAATAACTAGCTTCTGACAGACACATTGATTTACGGTGAAAGAGTAACCCCTGTGCTGACGCATGACGTTTAAAAAAAATGTGACGCACTGAGAGCAAAACAAAACACTAATTAAATGTCTGAAATAAGATTTTGGTAGCACTTTACAATACGTGTGCACTAATATGCATTAATTCACACTTAACTAATGCACAGATAATAATGAGTTAATGTATAACTAATAAAGAACTAAATCATTAATTAAGGAGTTACTGCATCAGCAACTAATAAAGAGTCTATATGATTAATAGATTAAGTAATACATGAATTGCTATTAATTCAATGTGTCATTGTGTATTAATTCCTTAATAACATATTTATTAACTAATAGTGTAAATTAATGTGTTAATTACCACAATTAGTCGAAGCTATGCACTTCAACTTCCAGTTGTCTGCCTTAATTAATCATTAGCTAATGATTTGCAAAGGTATCATTATGTTATGACTTTACTTGCTGAGGCACATCATTATTAACTAGTCATGTTAGTAATTGTAGTAATTTGCACATGAATTTGCATTAACAATTAATTAATTAATCATGTATTAATGCATATTAGTGTACCTGTCATATTATCTGGAAGTTGAAATACAAGGCTTTGGCTCATTCTGGTAATTAACATATTAATTAACACGATTAGTTAAAAAATGAGTTATTATGAATTAATCCACAATTACATATTTAATTAATAACAATTCATGTATGAACTAATACATTAACCTTACAGACTCTTAATTAGTATTCCAATGTGGTAATCATTAATGAATAGCTTAGATAATCATTAGTTACACATTAATTCAGTATTATCTGTGCATTAGTTTAAGCATGAATTAATGCTTATTCAGTGCACACGATTATTGTAAAATGTTACAAATTTTTTAAAGGAAATGTCTGAGGATCTGATATATAGAGAGGAGTTTTAACCCTTTTACACATGTACGATCACACCAATATGAATTTTTTTTATGTATTTCGTGAGAAGTGAATGAAGTGACGTTATAAATCCAACAGATCCGATTTCTCTGAACTGTAAAACAAACTAAAATGGCGCCGCCCCTCAAGTAACGCGATCGTTATATTCTAAAGGTCGGACATACGGACTTTTGCTCCTGCGCGCCCATAGCAATGGGGCAAAGGGTAAAACAAAGGAGCGCCCACCATTAAGCAACACGCAAGCGTAAGATAAACAAGCACCTAAAATAAATCTAAATAGAAATGTAATCACAAATGAATGGACAAATCTAAAAATAACAAAATAATACCACTGCAGAGATGGCCACTCAATTTTCTGTCGCTATGTTATGAAATTGCTATGCATAATGGTCGGCAGCTCTACACTGATAAGCAACAATGAAATGCACTAACGTTAGTTGTGTGGGGAATATAAGATACAATTTTGGCTTAAAAAAAAAACGGTGTCCCTCACTGAAATTGTACAAGCTGTGCCACTGACAGACTGAGCTCATTACAGTCACCTTGTAACAGTGCTTTTGAATTAACAGTTTTTTTTAATGAATAAAAAAATCGATTACATAGTTAATGTAACTAATATGTATTATTATTAGATGTATATGTATTGTAACTAATACGTAATATGTATTCATATAACGTTACTGTATAGCTGCTAAGTTCAGCGCCTTTCACGGACATATAACGTTAGCTAACGTTAGTCACAAAGCACTTAACATTAGTGTTTTATTATTCATTTCTCACCACCGACATACATTCGCATACACAGATATCATTCATTAATACAAAGTAGTCCATTAGTATCCATAACTGACATAATCCAAAGCAAAACTGTGGATCCACAGCAAAACTGTGAATAGATACCTTTTGATTTGCCTCGGGCATTGACTTCGGTTTGTTTTACCCTTCACGGACGGCGGCGGCTGGTTGCTATGCAGGTCACATGATTAGTGACGTAATGCCGACCAAGAGAATAGATGTTTAAACAACAAAACACATCCACTTGCTCATGTTTGACAATTGTAATATCAGTTTCATGCTATAGCTAATACATTTGTGAATATTTTTAATAAAAAAGGAAAAATTGCATAAAAGCAGATCATCATTCATTCAGCGCTGTGTTGTTGCGCTGTCACGTGACAAGCAATGACACGTCACCATGGAAACATTAAAGTGACAAGTTCTAAATAATGGTCGCCTTGAAAAAACTCACGCTGAGGGGTCAGTTAGAATATTTTAAACTTACTTGTAATCTCCACATCCACAGATCTAGTAGGAAATGACTTACAAAAAAAGAAAAAAAAAAGAAAAGAAAACTTTGTTGCTACAAATAGCAACCTGCTGCCAAATGAACAATGTTTCAAGGCTCATGCACTCATTTTGTGTTTCCCTTGGATTCCACTGCAGGTTTCCAATATGCCCACTAAATCAGGTTGATGTGATTCTGACGTGGCCTCCTGCTGGTGCTCTGTGGGCCTCCAGAGTGGGCTTTAATAGCTTCTGACAGGTGAATCAAAGAGAAAGATGGAGAGGCACGATAAATGGCAGGTCTTTATTAATTACAGGGCAGGTGGACAGCAGCGAGGCGGAAGTAAAGACACGTGTGATTCGCTCATAGCTAATGAAGCTTGGGAGAATGTGACGGATTCTGAGCCAGACGCACATGCAGAGAGAGGAAATGAAAACACCATTACCAGCACTTAATTAGCACCTCCGTTCATCATTACATCTTGAACAATATATGAACATAAGGACGCCGCAAAAGTTTGGATGAGTGTTATTGTGCTGTGGAAAGATTTATGCTCAACTGTGGATTTGAATGAATGCCAGTTTTGCTTAGTGAGCTACAGTCAGTTCCTGTGCCTTATGACAAATGTCATTCTGCATTGTTGTACAGTACCTCAAATCCAACATATTGCTAAGCTGTCAGAAGGTAACACATGCCTCACAGTTTTCTTAAAGAATTTGGTGAAAATGTAAAGCCAGTCTGAGCCCCTGGGGACTTCTAGCATGGCTGAAATAAAACTGGATATGATATTCCACGTCATTCATAAAAGAGAATTAACACCAAGGTCCCACTGCGGAAGAGACACCCAGTTAAAGGATTTTACAGAATACTTTTCTCTGAATTTGATCTGATTTTGAGCATAACCTTGGCCTCAAAACCGATATTCTATTTACAGTACATTCTATACAGTACTGTATAACATGCATTGCAGAAACATTAATGCCCACATCTCAATTAGGTAGTGGTGATAGAAAAAGCTTTCAAAACAACAACACAAGCTGTACAAAGCCACTTCCCACTGGTCACGTAGTAATGTTTGGATCCAATTATTTAGAGTTCTATACTTGTAGTACACCAACACAAGGTTTTCCCTTAAGGAACGGCACTTTTATCCGTGTACAGGAGTTTATTTACTTGTATAACTTTAACAATGTGTTTTATAGTCCTACTAAAGTGATTATACACCTGCTTCCATTTTTATTTCCTTAGCTCAGTGATTTTCTACATGGCCTCAGAATTTTTTTTCAACAGCCAAGCCAACATTTACTTCACAATGGCAGAACACACACACACACGTTGGGTTTTCACGTTTTATGAGGACTCTCCATAGGCATTTCAAATTTTCAGAATTTATAAGATTGTTTCTTCATGAAAAAAGTATAATGGTCAAATATTCTATCACCTAAAAAAAAAAACATTCTGCACTTTTACGTCACACTATAGGGAACCTACCCACATAATATGTGCAACTTAAAAGAACTATTTTAATATATTTTAAATGGCAATTTAGGCTCAATTTTCAGCAGTCTTCACTGTCACATGATTCTTCAGAAATCATTTTAATATGCTAAATAAATCACATGTGCTGCTTATTGTCACTATTTAAAATAAAATATTTTGTAACACTGTAAATATCTTTACAGTCACTTGTAAATGTGTCCTTGGCTCCATCTGAAATACAGTAGAAAAGTCTTCTAGAACATAAACACATTTTTCAGCATTGGGCTGTGTTAGGGACTTCATTGTTGTCGATTTTTTACCGATAAGGTATGTGGTAAAGTCCTTTGAATAAACTACAAGAAGTCATGCTCTATGAAAACAGGTAAGGCCAAAATTGTACCTTTATAAGAGCTGATAAACCAGAACTTGTCTGAGTGCCATGTTAAATGGGGTGGTCAATCAGAAATGACAGGTCGACAACACATCGATATAGTTACAGTCTCCCTCTTTCTCTCTCTTAGCCGTCCTCTTTACTCCCTTCTTATAAGTGCAGTAGATGACTCTTGCTCTGCAGCAGCAGAAGTGTGTGTTTATCTGGGAGGAAGCTGTCAGAGTTATGAAGGATGTGAGAGTGACTTTATATTTCCTGTATATTTCCTGACATTTAGTCAGCCAGAAGATCGCCATTTAGCTCACTGCAGAGGTCTAATGCACACAGCAAGTGCAGCGCTTCTCCAAAACAACACTTGGCACCCCATTTGCACTGATGACTCCATGAAACTTTAGGGCCACATGAAAGTCATGAAAAGTGAGGTAAACTTCTGATCCAATGTCGATAACAATCTCTTTTCCATTTACACATCTTTTTTGGGGGTAGCTGACATGAAATCCTTGAAGTTTAAATGTCCGGTAGTGTAAAATACAATACTTCATCTATCATTTTCATCTACTTCATTCCAATATTTTCTATAGTTCAATATATATATGGTATATATGGACAGGGTTTGAAATTAACAACCCGCCAAATGCAGGTAAAATTCAACTGTGTCGTGTAACGCTAGCAAATCACTAGCCAATTAGCTGGGTTACTTATGTTTAATCAGTTTGCTGGGGAAGTTCATGCAAGCCAGATTTGCATAGATTTAGTGCAAATACTCAACTCGCAGAATTGGCAAACATACACGATCACTCAGCAACAAATAATGGCCCGCTTGTTCATTTGCATTGAAGCAATAGTGAAAAGATTAAAAAAGCATTTGGCTAACAGAAAATACATTGTTATTTTCCAACATCCATCCTTTTTTCGATGTTCTTTGTACTGTATTGATCTCACCTAATATATATATATATATATAGAGTGACATATTACTCTGTTTATTGATATATAAATCAAAAATATAACGGCTGAATAACTTATGTCAAATGTGTTGATAAGGAAAATTATTTTTGATTATTTATTATTTCCTGATATACAAACTATGTTTGATTAGCCAATTTATTCTTTGTTGATCTGCAACCTGCTGGATTGTGATCAGTGATAAATGTGTAAAACTCCAGTGGCAGTCAAATAAATCGAAATGAATCTGTTCTTCCCGCCCCTTCACACAGAACTGAACACTGTGGTCTGTGATCACAAGAAGTATCTGCCATGCAATCAGACTGTTCAGACACACAATTCTTGTAAAGCTAAAGATGATATATAGTCAGGAACATAAAGCAAATGATACGGAAGGTGCATGCAAATATCAACCAAGTTTAGAAATGTGAATGTCTGATATTTGCCACAGCATTTTAGACAAGCACATTTTTATGGTTGTGCAATATATAAAAACATATATATTTTTAACCTGAACAAGCTTGATGCCTGCCCTGTACTGCAGCGATTTACTATTCACTGAGCTATAACATTTACTCTTATGCATGGCAGCAATGCATCATGCTATACATTCATGATCAGAGCCACACTTCATTTCAGCCCTATTTACCAAACCAGTGGACTCTGCAGTTTATTACACTGAACACCAACACAGTCATGTTATTAATAGGGGTTTGGATCGTGTAAAAAAAAAAAAAAAAAAAAAAAACTTTTTTTAAAAGTTCACGTATAGCAGCTTATAAAATATGACTAATGGATGACTTCATATTTGCTATTTATATAGAATGAGAAGATTAACCACTTCCCAGGAGTATTTCAATGCTATCTCAACGAACATGACTAGTGGAGATTAATGGTTTCTTTCCACTGACTGGTAACACTCAAATGAATAAGGCTGTTTAATTGTCTGAATTCTTTCTTCGGAACTGTTAGCTTGAACAGTATATATGTTTAAAACTAACAGACAAAATGTTTGCTCATATATCTTTATCTTTGACTGAGCAAATGCTCTTCTGAAGTTTTCTTTAAATAGGTGCTTTGAATAAACCTTTGCAACTATTTGAATACGCAAAAGATTACATTTAAATCCTTGTGTAAATACTGGGATGTTTAAGCCTGTATTTGAATAAATGTGAGATGTGCAAAGGATACTGTCACAATATAAGTAACCAATATGATGTGAATTTAATGATCCATAATAATAATAAAAAAACAATACAGTACAGTACAATGTGAAAGTAAAATGTTCAAACACATTGTATAATAAATCATGTAAAATTAAAGTCACGCAACTGGTAGGGAACAATGGCCTAAAATAGCAGGAGGACTGGATTGAGCTAGCAAAGGACTCTGTCTCTTACAGCTGAACGAATTGTTATTGAGTGGATTTCCAGGGCAAAGCTGTTGTAAATTTCCATTCAAGGCAAAGCAAAGAACTCATTTTTATTTCAGAGATTCCCTTTAAAGTGCCTCAAAATATACTATTTAAATACCAAAACTGAGAAACGCATAAGCAAGCAAACGCAGCAGTGAACCAGATAAATGCTTTTGTCCCCCAAAAAAATGTGCAGAGAGGTTTGAAGCATAAGAGCAGGATACAGCATACCCTCAATATTTACCCCAATTTTCCTTTGGACTTTCTCCCCTAAATATAACAACACAAGCTCATTGAAAAAAATGAAAAATGCCTATGGTGACATTTTTCGGAATGGTATTATGTTCCTTCTTGAACAAATACTTTCAAAAAGTTAAATTGATTTCAGTTTTGATGACCGCATGAATCTGCCAAAGTTTTATTATGTTGGTTGTTGTACATTGTGGCCATTTGGAATGTCCAGTGAGTGGTGCTAAAAGGTAAAAAAAAAAAAAATCACTTTGGAAAATAACATACCCTAAGGCCACGTTTACACAAAGCCGGGTATTTAGCAAAACGAATATTTTCCCCTCTCCGTTTTCAAAAATAACATCGTTTACACCCCCGCATAAATACGCCGTCGAGCGCCATCATAACTATGCTAAACCTAAGGCGGCAGTGTAGGGGTTAAAGATAAAGCCATGCAAGCCAATCAGAATCCTGGAATCGACAAGACAGAACCTAAAACGCCGTTTCTCCCAGTTTACACGACAACAAATATCCGGCGTTTTCAAAAATCTCCACTTTGCCCGGAGTTTTTAGAAATATTCGTTTTCAGTGATAAAAACGGCGTTTCGTGTAAATGAGAGGGCAAAACGCAGAGAAATATCTGCGTTTTTCCATCGTGTAAACGGGGCCTAAACCCTACCCCAAATCTTACTGAGAGATTGAGAGAGCAAATGTGAGATAAAAACAGCCATGCAGACATTTGAGCTATTTTGAGCTCTTTTATCATGTTTCACTGGACTCGAGTGCTCTGAAGGTTAACGTTTTTGAATAAAGATATAGTCGAATTTGATTTTGTTGTGGCTTTAACCAAAGTCGAGTTAGAACACGAGGGTGAGTAAGAGGGTGGGAGGTAGTACTTTCTTGAACACTAATTCAATCCAAAGAAAAGCATTAGCTTTTCCATTTCATTTTAGTTAATTGTGTTTTTTTTAGATCTGTGTGTGCTGCTAACATTACTGCTTGATTGTTTGGTTCACTTGCATGAGCATCAATACAGGTATGTGGAAGCAGGTAAAGAGGGTCTCAGTATTCCATACAGCATTACCATCGTGAGCGCTTCATATTTGCCGCATGCACCTTAGACATGATTAACCATCTCACCCATATTAAAGCAGACCTGCACAGCCATCTGCCAAGTGCGATTGTGTTCAACCTGAGAGGCCATTTCATGAGAAAACTCATTTTCAGCCTCCTAATTATTTTTCATTACATCGGTGCTTTGGTGAAGTAAATTGGAATTGGACAGTAATTGTCCGAACCAGAGAGATGCAGGTAGTCGCGGTGTATCAGGCTAGATGAGGTATGACAGGCAGACACCTTACCACTGTGCAGCGTCTATTAGAAAGCTTCCCCCCTCTTGATAGCTGAGCTAAACTCGTCGATCTGACCAGCAAGGTCATCCAGAGACCGTTAAAGAGAGGATTTCCAGAGAGAGGAGAACAGCCATTCTCAGACTTCACTCCACCTGTGCCGGCCTGTGGCCGATCCATGGCTCCAGCGTTCCGAGTCGCTTTGCCATCTCCGGTGGAACTAACCGGGTCGGCGCACCTACGGCTTTAAGGTGGATGTGTTCAGCACAGTCAGGGAGCCTGCTGTTGGGATTATGACTTTTTTCTCTCCCTCTCTTTCTTTATCTGAACGATGACAGAAAATCCTCTCCAAATGCAGTGTGGTTTTCTGCCGCGCCAATCAATAAAGCTCCATCAGACCCAACGGGGGAAGAGGGAACAGAAAAAAAAAAAGACAAGGTCTTCTCTATCTGCCAATCTGTTCATTCTCACTGGGCACTTTATGATCTCAGTTGTGTTTGTGTAGTGAGAGCTCAGGGTTAGGAAAATGAGGAAGAGATTTGTCGGCCTGCCCTCACCTGTGGAGCATCGTGAACTACCTGTAAATCACTTTATTTCATTTTGGGGCATGATAACTTTCCGACATAACACTAGATCCTTACAATAACTTGAAGGTTGTATGTACAAATTTGGATTACAAAAAATTAGGCACACCCACTGATCTATATAGAATGACTGGATAGCTCATGACGTTCTAAACTGCCACTAGGCAGTGAAGCCACCGGAAGTGTCCGAGTGGCCATCTTACGATTCCCTACCAGCAGAGGGCTCCAATGGCTGTTATACTGAGATAGTAGCTCCGACGGGCACTTTTAAGATGACCCGCTGTGCATAAACAAGTGTTAAACGAAGTTCACAAAAGGAACTACAAAAAACTGCCCACAGGTTGTAATTTAAGGCAATATATAGTAATTTATATACACAATTGTCGATATTTCCGTGTTGTTTAAAAAATGTTTATAGCCTACCATGCATTCTTTCACAGATGTATTCAAGTTTAAACCCAATAAACGTATTATTCAATGCATTACTTATTATCATTTTAAATAAATGTGTTTGTTTACTATATTTTCATGTTAATCCGTGTTCAGTTTGACCACGAACAATGCGCTGTCACTTATTTCAGCGCCTGCAGCAGCACATCAGAAATAGACTGGGTGCGGGAATGACCTCCGACGTGTTTTTTTTTTTTTTTTCTTGAATTGTTTTACCCATAGACTGTAGGTTTTACCTTTAAACAATGGTTTCTACCAAGGATAGCACATTGGTGTGCAATACAACTGAGTCTGCACAGGATGTTTATTTTGAAATTGACAGTGTTTTGACGGTGCGACTAGGACGCGAGGTCCGTCGAAAAATGACTATCTTTAGCAACGCGCCGCGTCACGGCTGGTTCACTCACATGCATTGACTAGAGTGGGCGCGAACAGCTCCGATAGCTGTGTCGCAGCCGAACGCGCCTCAGACGTGTTACAGTGTATGGGTAAATAAGAGGTGAAACAGGCGTACATTAACCCATTCAATTTGTATATTCATTTTCTGAACATGTTTTTGCTAACTAATTAAATACTTGAACAGATCTATATGTAAAACACAATCCGAAAGAGCTATATTTTAAGTTCACAATACACATATACTTATTTTTTTAATAAGCAGGAATAATTTTCGACTTATACAAATACCCATTTAAATGTTTAGGATGTTTGCATTGTAAGACTGTTCAGGGAGACTTTAGATTTTAAAATGGTGTCCCGTTATGCAATGTTTTCTCAGTCAAATCATACAATTTCCTATTGATTCAATAGAACGCGTGAGCTCACTAGGGAATCACAATATGGCGGCGCGGTGGCTTAACTGTTTGTGACGTCATGAGCTATCCAGTCATTCTATATAGATCAGTGGGGGCACTTTTTTATTTATTTTTTTATTTATTTATTTTTATGAAGGCAAAATTTAGTTTGCCTTTTGAATTAATTTACTTAATTATTTAAACAATTACATATTTATATTGTATTTTGACGAAGTAGCAACAGATCTTTTGTTTTCCATACTGTGATGTACATTAAAGTGAAACGGATTATTGAGCAAGAAAAAAAGTACAAGAGTTAGCTCCGGCTTTAGTTCTATCCATCGGTTATGGTTGATTGAATAGAGGCAGATCTGAATGAAAGCTTTTGGTTAGTTGTAAGAAAGGTCTTTCTTCGATTGGAAGAAAGAGGACTCAGTGCAAACGGCCTAAATTACTGGAGACGAATTGGTATACGTCACCAGAGAAAAGTCTATCATTTAGCTAAAAGGTGAAACCTGTTCACAATGAGATCAATAATATGCATTTTAAAAATAGATTTAGGGTGAATTTTCTGTCATGCCGACTTTAAGTTATATTAATATTAAAAAAGTGATCTATGTGACCACACAGTCACTGTGGTATTTATTACCGTGGTGATAGAAGTAGGATGGATTTGCAGAGTGTGGTTTAATAGCGGGGTTTATACAGTATGCGTATGATATTAGTCTCCCTGCTCTGGCTTAAAACCGCATCCTGTGACAGACCACTGAACTCAAACAGTTTCCTGCCAGGTCATTTTATCTGCACAGTTAGCGAGCTCTCGTTACTGATAGCTCAGATTAACTCACCGTCTGAAGTAACACCACTTAATTACACAGCATTACAAGACAGAGATCATGGCAGTTTAATTTCTTAACTATTTTTACTGTGTCGATAATTAATTTTTCTAAAGGGAGCCTTAAAGCTGACATGACTTAATGGCTTGGCAGACGCTCCACGTTCTAATATCTAATAAAGATGACAAGTACTTTTGCAATTTTCTCTCTCACGCCATAAAGTACCCAGAAAACATTGATTAGATAAGGAATGGCTAAATAAAACCAGTCCAACATCATATATCAGCGCTGAGAATGTGCCAGCGTTACTGCAGTGTCTGCAGTGCTTCAGGTTTTATAGAGGGCTCGTCAAACTGATTCAAAGGTTGAATATCAATCCAATGTAGTCAATCACCAACAAACACCTAATCGCCTGGCAGATCATAATACAGACATATCATGTGATTCATAATATAGTAGTTGACATCATAAATTATCCACAACAGCTACTGAAGATGCAGAGAGCAAGATACAAGCACTAAGTCAAACAACTGGCTCAGTTTTGCTTGTGTTTTGCGGCATTATGTTTTTTCAAACATAATACCGTTTCCACTGAAAGTCGTTAGCTGAGGATTTTAACATTCATTAAGTAACTTGAAGGGATAGTTCACCCAAAAAATGAAAATTCGGTCATATTCTGAAGTTGTACCGAATATGTATGAATTTCTCTCTTCTGATGAACACAAAAGAAGATAATTTAAAGAATGTCATTTAACCAGACAGTTGATGGACACCATTGACTTTTATAGTATTTTTCCCCAATACAACATTTAATAGTGGTATTAGTACAATAATACTTAGTGTTTTTAAATATTATCTTTAAGTGAGATGTACAGTAGATGACAACAAAGGTAATCTAAATGTAAAAATAGAGGAAACGAGCATGAAATAACTAACAAAAAATGGAAAAAGAAAAGTATATCAACCAATAGTATACCGATATATTGTATATCCCAAAACATTTTTCGAATGAAAAGCTGCTGCTAGTTACAAGTGATCGGACCGCGGGCTTAGGAAACTTGTCAAAAGTTCATTGTCACTTCTTCATTTATTTTGTGGACTGATTGAATTATAGAGTGCTGGCCCTTTGGGGAGACATGTCTCTTGTTTATTCCGTTGCTGTTAATCACGATTGTGCCGTGGGAGTGTTTGTTTGGAGATGTAATGAACTCTGATGGGAAGAAGTGAAGTCCATGTCATTAGTTAATTAGTCTCCTTCTGATGCAGGAAGGGTGGAGTGTTGGACATCAACAAGAGCTGACGTGGATCAGACAAGTCCAACAAGCTTTTTTTGTCACAACAATACAGAGATACTAATAACATAAGACACATTATGGACTCACATTCCTATTGAGGCCAGAATGTGCCTTCTCAAAATATATCTGCTCCTCTTTTTAATTAACTCAAAATTATTTGATATATTACATTAACATACTGAAACCATCAATCATATTTTTCTATGAATATCATCTAAGCAAGCTGCTGAAATCCTTCAGTGGATTCTTATGGCACAAATACATTCATACAATACTAGACGCTCTAATGCCCTTTTGCATTGATTTAGTACAGATCAGTTCATCATCAATTTCATTTTTAAAATTAGACTGATTTAATGTGCACTGCCATTAACGAGAGATATTCAAATAAACGGAAATGGGATTTTAAATTAAATCTTTCTGCACATATTTCTCTTACTATTTTATTCTCATTGAAAATATAAAATAATAATAATTGTATCATGATAAAAATAATAATAATTAAAAAAATAATGGTCACTCACAGCTAAATACATTTTAGCTTACATTTAGCTCAACATTGCACACACACACTAAACAACACACACACAAAGGCCTTAAGACATTGTATTCGTGAGGTGAGTGGCTTACTGACCAATGCATTATTAATAATACTGCATTGCACCGCATGTTAGCCTCTGAAGAGTCACGCAGGCTGCAATCACTCCCAAAACAAACAATTCAATAGCTTGTGCATGCATGACGTCTCATAGTGTCCTGCATTGTCCAAATCATTAGTTTCCACTGAATGTTTGTGACTTTCGGATTCTAAAAGAAACAGCCCAGCACAATGGAAAACACACTCTAACAGCTTTCTGCTTCTAATGGAACAATAAATTATTAAAAGAAAACTATACTGTCATTTAGAAGTTCTCTTAAATTCTTTTTAAGACTTTTATTTACAGCACCATTTCCAGCCCACTGCCTCTTGTCACAACTGGAAGTGCCACGCATACTGAAAACTGAATGCTGAAAGCCTGTTGTTTGGGATTTCTCACAGGCCACAAGGGTGCCGGTGTTATTATGCTATATGATCAGAACAGCTGTGTTTTACTAGATCTTTCTAATAGAGGAAGCCCACATGGAGACAAATCATTCTAACAAGAGCAAAATCCAGTGTAACAGATTTGGTTACTCGTGTTCTTGAACCCATGAATTAAACAAAGGATTCAATTCACTTTACATCATTAACATCCCACGTGTCTTTCCCACGCACTTCATTTCAGTTGTACTAAATGGAAGAGAACAGCAGGACTAAGATATGTTTTCACTCATTTCAAATACTTAAAGGCCTGAAACAGACAAACCACAATAATACTGGGGTGTCAAAATAGATTTTAGAGAGATTTTATTCTCAAAAAAATATTTTTGTTGTCTTGTTTCAACTTCATGCAAAATGATTCTTAAAAACTTTAAGGATCTACACTCACCTAAAGGATTATTAAGAACACCATACTAATACTGTGTTTGACCCCCTTTTGCCTTCAGAACTGCCTTAATTATACATGACATTGATTCAACAAGGTGCTGAAATGAAATGTTGGCCCATATTGATAGGATAGCATCTTGCAATTAATGGATATTTGTGGGATGCACATCTAGGCCACAAAGCTCCCGTTCCACCACATCCCACAGATGCTCTATTGGGTTGAGATCTGGTGACTGTGGGGGCCATTTTAGTACGGTGAACTTATTGTCATGTTCAAGATTGTCATTCTCCTTTGACCTCTAGCATCAACAAGGCATTTTCACCCACAGGACTGACACATACTGGATGTTTTTCCTTTTCTCACCATTCTTTTAAACCCTAGAAAGAGTTGTGCGTGGAAATCCCAGTAACTGAGGAGATAAATCACCAGCAGTTGCTTAAATCACCTTTCTTTCCCATTCCAACATTCAGTTGGGAGTTCAGGAGATTGTCTTTCTTATCAGGACCACACCCTAAATGCAGTGACGCAACTGCCATGTGATTGGTTGATTAGATAATTGCATTAATTAGAAATTTAACAGGTGTTCCTAATAATCCTTTTGGTGAGGTGAACTTAGGCCCCGTTTACACGAGAACGCTCACGGGTGAAAACGTAAAAATATTTTATTGGATGTGCCTTTCGTTTACACGACGACGGTGTTTTTTGGGCTTAAAAACGCAAAAAAGTGAAACCACCCTCCAGAGTGGAAATCTTAAAAACGCTTCCACCATTGCGTTCCCGTGTAAACGGTAAAAGCGCAAAAGTCTGCTTGACAGTCAAGGTTGTACGCAGGCGCGCGGACTTGATGTTGTTGTAGTATGCACTCCTAGCTGCCTGGATTGCATACTACATTGAATTTTTCACACACTTTTGCGTCATCATATGCACACGGATTTCCCACCCCAAAACGCTCGTCTAAACAATGAATAAAAAGTGATGACACAGACGCCACTTTTGCGTTTTCTCTTCAAGAATCGTTTCCGTGTAAACATAGCCTTAAAAATGACTTAAAATTACCCTCAAAAATGATTCCTTTGTGAACAGTGTTCATTTTGTCAACTATATATAAAAAAGTAGTCCTTAGTCCTATGTTAAAATTGCTTTAAGTATTTATCATATTTAGTCAACTTTTTACTTTTATTTTTGTTTAATCAAGTTTTAGTCAAATGAGACCTGGGGCCTCATTTATAAACGTTGCGTATGCACAAAAGAAGGCGTATGCCGTTCTCTACGCAATAATTGGTATATATAAAAAGCAAACTTGACGGTAAAATGTGCGGTCCTTCACGCAAGCTCTGACCCAGGCGAACGCACAAAAACGGGTGAAATGAAAAAAATGGCGACACCGTCGGCAGATGGAAAAAAAACACGTGAAAGTGTGTGAAACTGTAGACAGTTGTGCAAAATAAATGGCAATACTGCCTCTCATAAATAACACGAAGACTTCACAAAGCAAGTCTTACAATGTACAGCCTACACGAACACCCGTTTGATCGAATCTGCAACAGAAATCCAAATTAACACATATTTCCAAAAAAGAAAAGTGAAATATGTTCTGCAATAACATTGACATGTTATACAATTCATCCTCATAAATAAGATAAACAGAACAAAATAATGTACAAAACTGATATTCTTGCCAATGTGTCCGTACTGACGAAGCAGGTATAGATGCAATTAGATAGTCAGTCAGATAGAAAGATAATTAGGGAAAGATAAATAGATGTATTGTTGTTTTCATAGAAAAGATGTCTTCATCAGCTACGGAATCATGGTATTCATGCATATGCCTTTAGTTTGTTTTATTTTTGATAAAATAATGTATGACGTATGTCTCAACCGTTCCGAAAGCTGCAGGAAATTACATTTGCGCTGAACTACTACTGCCTCATTTACAAAACTCACAGAAATATTGAGATTTATAAAACCGTGTGCACGCACATTCCCCCAACTATGGGCATGACATGAAGCCGCAAAAGTTGCGCTATATTTAGAATTGATTGTGATTTATTAAGGGAAAAATGCGTAGGATGTGCGTGCACACGGTTTTATAAATCTCAATATTTCTGTGAGTTTTGTAAATGAGGCCCTTGGTTTCACTGAAAGGACAAGCCAGGATAAAGGACAGTTCAACTAGGGCATTTAGGTAGCTTTTATATGCCTAAAAAATAAAATAATAATAATAAAAAAACACATTACCGATGTGCATCTTAAGACAAAACAATGGCACTGACACATTTTAATTTATGTCAGTGCAAACTGCATTCAATAAACATCTCACACATGCATTATATGTCTCAGCATTTTAGTCTAGAAGATTTAGTCAATAAAAACATAATCACATTTTCGTCATGCTGCACAACGGTTAAATTGATAATAACGATTATTTTGCTCAAAATTATAATCAATACGATTGTTGTCATTTGAGAAATTGATTTTTGCATCAGAATTATTGCACTTTCACCTATAAGCACAAATCTAGAGAATGTCAACTCATTAAAAAAAAGAAAAGAAAAAAGTAATGATTAGGTCATTTTAAACCCTGACATCTGGCAACCTCAAGCATGAAAGCTTTTAGAGATATTATTTTTAGCTTCTTTTTTGACAAACAAACTTTTTTTTATTTTTAAGATACTTTTTAGTCTGATTTATATATTTTATTTTTAGGTCAATGACATTCCATGTTGATTTATTCACAGTTATTGTTTAATGATGCTGGTGTCATCTCATCATAGTTTTGTCCTATTTATTGAAAAAAAGGTTGTCAACAAAAATTTTTCGTCATAGATTTCGTTACTGTACGTTTACACCGCCGCCGACTTGTGCTTCCAAAGCGGCCGGAAGTCATTCATTTTCAATGGAAGCTGGCTTCTCTCAGCTGCAAGGAGCGTCAAATGCATCGGCATCGCATTTTGGGCGTTTTGAGCATCAAAGAGAAATATGAAAGAAGCTTAACTTTATGGTAAAGAGCTGTGACTCGGTTCAGCTGCAACGCCAGCAACCAATTCACATTTCGGAGAAATACAACTTTCGTTATACCAAAACATTAGTTCCGAGAAAAATTAAGAAGTGCTAATAATCGCGTTGCTGTGATTCCTCCTGGTTTCGTATCATTTATGACATGACGTTGTTTGCTTATAGGGACCGCATGAGCGCAACTTATATTTGAAATATTTATGAACCCTCGTTTTAAAGCGGGAATGCAATTATTTTGGTCATGGTGACTCGGATTTGACCGCTCTAACAATACAAAATATTAGCTAACTATTTTTCCCGACCAAATGTAACCAAAATGGTTATACAAATGCTGTCATTATAAAAGGTTTCTTCAATGTATTGCTTGTTTTTTTTCCTGTTTATTACACTTTATGTTGTGACACTTCTATTCTCCCTGCAACTTCAGAGTGTTCAAAGCGTCCAAAGCGCAAACAAACTTCCCCGTTCTATTTGACAAGCATCCTTGACAGAGCGAAGTCGACGGTGGTGTGAACGTACAGTTAACGAAATGACCACTATACTTTTGAGGAACCCCCTTCCTAAAATTTGAAGATTAATCAAGTTTTCACCCAAACGTTTTCAAAATGTTATTACTCATATTAAATGGTTAACTTTTTAGGAATTAATTTGATTAATCATTACTCAATTCTATTGTTAAATTTAATGAAAAATATTGTTTGTGATCTGTTTCCACAATTTTTTACAGTGTATATCATACATTTATAAGGTGTGTGAAAATATTTAATATGATTAAGTGTGACCTTATGTAGGTTTCGCTTTTACTTGTAGAGCAGAACATTTGTGGTAAAGATTGGGAATCATCATTCTTCTTCTGTTCCCATAACTCAGGGCTCTATTTGAGGGCCGCTATATTCTCTCTCTTACAGGACGTCAATGGGCTCCATTTTTAATAAACATTGCATTTCATATCAGTTACACTGATGATACACAGTTGTGTCTTTCTTTTTAAAACAGGAAATAATGCGGCTGAAAATGGTCTGCTGCCTAAAGGATGTGAAATGCTGGATGAATTCCCATTTCTTAATGATAAGTACTCCGGTGCCTGACAGTTCTCATCCTGCATAAAAAGTCACAAATCTAGGTGTAATTTTAGATTTTTGGTCTGTCGATTGTCTATGTAAAATGCTGTGCAGACGAATTGACAAATACTAAAAAGAGGCACCCATTAATTCCAATCTTGGCATCTCTTCATTGGCTTTTGGTTAAGCAACAAATTAAGTTTAAAGTATTGTTTACTTTTAAAGCAATTCATGATTTGGCAATGTTGTAGAAGTATAGGGATCTGTTAAACATCCAATCCTCCACAAGATCATCAGATTGTGCACATATCTCTGCACACATTTTAAGTGCAGAGGGGATCATTTTTAGTTGTGGCTCCCAGATTGTGGAACAATCTTTCTTTCTTCGTTTTTCAACTACTGTGCAGATTTCTTTCGGAAAGTCCAGAATGTACACAACTTAGTCCAAGCTGGCATTCAAAGCAGCAAACGACCACTATCACTTTGTTGTTTCACACAACAAAAAGCCCAGAATATTTGTCATCCTTAAGAGATGTGTGGAGAGATGATAGGCTAGAATAACAGGGTGTGATGAAAAAGAAGAGAGAGAGATGAAGAGAGAGTATGAGACCCTTGTGTACAGATGGGATCAGAGCCCATGGTGCACTGAATAATCAGACTCGTCGCATTTCATGCTTGACCTTTCTATGTGACGGGAGAAGGCTAATGTGAGACCCAGGATGTGGCAGGGAGTGAGATAGCGCTCTGACTGTCTGCCGGCATTCTGACCGTGCCCTCTATTCCTGTGTCGTGTGCCCTGTGAGACAGCCAATCTCCATGACATTTTCATACTTCAACAAGAGGTTGCGCAATTTGGTAATGATGGTATCAGTTAGTGGCCATGGGACATGCCACTCAAAAGATGTCAACAGAGAGAAGATTAAAAATGCAGATTTCACAGGCTAAAAATGCAGAAGGTTTGATAGAAAAGATAGAAAAATCAAGCTTCAGGGAGGTCAAATGTTTGACGTTAATGAATTTTATGACTGGAAATACTTTTCTTGTCATGACAACTCAATTGAGGAATATTTTCTTCTTTCTTTCTTTCCTCTTCCGCTCTGGGATAAAGGCACATCAAGTTGGGACAGGTAGCTTCACGGCCTATAACAGGGTGACTCATAAAAATATGACACAGAGAGAAGAGAGTGAGGGTAAAAGACGGAAGAGCATGAAATTGGGGGAAACTCAATCCCCTCGGCCCTTTCTAAGTGATGGATGTGCTATGATGGGCCGGCGCCTGCCCATAAACATGTCACTTACTCAAAGACAAAAGAAACATCATTTTACTGCCCTTGTCTGGGCATCTTTCACAAGTACACACACATCTCTTCTCTCTCTGTCTGTCTCTCTTTCTCTGCTTCATTCTCTCCTTAACGGAAAATGACAGATGGAAATTGTGCAGATCAAGTAAAGTCATCAGAGGATCACGTAGCTTCTTTACAACCGAAGAGTCATGTCTTTTTTGACACGTTTCCCCCCCCCCCCCTTTTTACCATAGTATTCTCAATGTACAGAATTTCTTTATGATATCTCTGTTTAAAAGGATTGCAATTCTGGATTTATTAACTCATTTCACTGGTACTATATGTGTTCAATGATGATTTTAGAGTGTTTTTGCTGTTTTATTATTATTATCATTCATCTGTATAGGCTAATATTGGATATTTCATTAATTGTACATTTCGTTTTTCAGTCATCAGCTTTTTAATCAGCTTTTTTCAGTTTATCGCATTGGAAGGAATTTTTGATCTGTACTGTACATCCTAATAAAATAGATACTTTTACATGATATTTATGCAGCTGTTTTGTCAAAAGTTACACAAGAGCATCATAAATGTAGCTTTTATTTATTTCTTATTATTCTAGACCTAATTTGAAATGAGATGCAATGGAGAGGAAGATAATTGAAAAACAACTTACATTTTGGTCTCATTGTCCCACAAAACGTATCTCTTCAGAAAACGTACACATGAACCCCTTTTATAGTGTCCTTTTTGAACATGGTAGACTACGAACTGTCATGCAAAATATGCATATTTTTTTTAAATGTCCCTTTTAAAAAAAAAAATATATATATATATATATATATATATATATATATATATATATATATATATATATATATATATATATATAGCACATGGCTTTAAAACAACATGAATATGAGTAAAATAATAATGAATATTACTCTGATAACCTGCCTGTCTGTTACTATAGCAAAAACGAAAGCTGATTCTCTCTGTTTGTTTTACTGTAGTCTCCGGGCGAGTTCATATGTAACTTGCACAAGCTTGTTTTGTCCACTAGATTGGAAGATCTAGAAACAAACAAACAAACAAACAAACAAACAAACAAACAAAAAACATTAACTTAACCCTCTCCCCTTGAAGAAATCAGGACAGAAATGGTTAAAAGGAGACTAAAGAGATGGATTGAACACCAAAGTCAAACTTTGACTTTGACTTTTAAAACACCAGGTGTAAACGGGTTTGTGTTTCCATCTTCTACTTGTGATCCAATCAACCAAAATACATCTTAAAGGGTAAAATCATGCTTTTAAATCATTCATTTTTACTTATAAATCATACATTTGTGGTCTATATAAAGCATAACTGCAATGCTTGAGTCTGAATTCCTCATTATTATAGCTCCACAGGCCCCTTTTCTACCCCATTTCTGATGCGTTTCTGTGAGCAAGTCGTTTCAATGCGGCCCCTTTAAATAAAAAGGCGTACCGTCTTACCCCGCCTACTCTCCAGGTCGCTGAGTTCACGGTGAGCTCAACTCTCCGCGTTTGGCCATTATTGTAGTTTGATAAAAGATACGATTACTATAGCTTCAAAGAACATTTTTATTCACACGTTAACAAAATGTCAACAACGGAAGACTTGTCCACCAAGCCTTACATATTCGAGCCAGAGCGAGCGATTTGAAAAAGATGACGACGACGAACCGTCTTCATATGGAGGCAGGTAACGTTATGTAAGTTAACTATGTTGTGTTATTAGTGAAAGTCGACTATTTCTCTTGTTAAAACAAACACACTGACAAGATAAATGACTGCGGTCTGATCTTACCACTAAAAATCTGTATTGATAATAAAATGATAACTTACGTTTAGAAAGCATCAGGAAACACAGCAGCTAAATGGTAGAAGTCGATCGGCAAACCCTTCTGTATACTGGCTGAGGTTGTTGAAGTGGGGATCCTTGAAGTGCTTCAGGTCACTACATCCAACAACCGAACATTTTGACTAGCCCTCTCGTAACTTCTGCATCATTGAGCTTGGACTACAAAATAGAAGCGAGAAATAATAATGGTGGATTGCTCGTAGTGTTGGACCAGTCAGTCAATGTCCTTATTTGTCAGTTCCGCTGCAAATACGGTGACGTACTTGCTCAAAAACGTCATAGACAACAGAAAAATCTGAACAGGTTGAAAAATATGACCAAAACAGAATATAAAGATATAAACGAAGCACCTGAAGAGAATAATTTCATCTTTTCTGTACTTATAAACACTCCAAATCTACAACAAAATGCATTTAAGGGCTACAAAACGTGGATTTTGCATGATATACCCCCTTAATATCAGGTGTAAACAGAGCCAAGCCCAGAGCCTAAAACTGCACAGCTCAGTGTATTAGTGTATTTGATGAAAAAAGTATGCTTTATTCAAGCACACTTTGAATACTGTTATGCACACAGTTCCATACTTTTACAATTAAGGTGAAATATTTCTTAGAAGAAAAAATAAGTCTTAAACATCCATAAAATTTAATGGTCGATGTAGTGATAAAAGAGATATGTATGAGGGAAAAAAATGCATGTAGAGATAATTTCCATTCAGACAATTTTAGTAAATTTCACAGAGAAGCAGCAAGTAACACATTGATTTGGGGTTATGTGCAACTTAACTTGAGATCTGTTAAACAGAATATGCATAACTTTCGGTTCAGTTCTTTTCTATGTGCTTCATGGAAAAAAAAATAGCTGTTTTACTCAGAATAACTTAAAAGGAGCGAGCAAAAATTATCATAACCAATGTCCCTCACATATGCAGATTGATTGATTTCTATACGGTTTTATTATTATTATTATTATATATTTCTTCTTCACACTAATGTTTAGATATTTCAATACGAATAAAACGCAGATAACAAAGTGAACTAGGTAAGTTAGCTGATTACCTTAAAAGTCCATTCCAGCGTCGAGTTTGGTCAAACGGCAATTAAATGTGACATTTTTAAGTAGAAAGACTGATATATTGTTTAGTAAAAAAAAGTACTCCAATAATCTGTTTATTAAACTTTTTTGAGTACCGGTAATACACACCTGAGTTTTTTTCATGACATATTCTCTTAGACTCTCTCCCTCTATCTCTTCTCTCACTTCCAGTTATTAGAAACTTGCAGCTTTGAGATTTTGCAATCAAGATATCATACTTTCCAGCATCAGACGGCAGGTCTTTCATGACCTTCTCACTTTTCGTTTCTCCGACACAAGCTCTTTAAACCCTCTGCTTACCTGAGAGAGCTGAACCCCCGCTCCGTCCTGCATGATGGCGAATCGATAGCCGAGCCGGGTGGAGTGCTGGGTCCTTTGGAGCCACTGAACCCCAGCTTGAAGGGTTAAAGGAGAGAAAGACAGATGAGGAAAGCAAGGGCAGCCCACACTGATGTCGAATCCCCGATGAGGAGAAGAGGGCCTTGGACGCACTACAAAGACGCCGCATCCAAGGCCATCCTCAGTGTCTCCAGCCTCCTCCTTGAAATGCGTTTGGTGGGAGAAGGAGAAACATATCAAAACCACACAGAAGACAGATTGAGTGGGAGAGAAATAGAACAATGATGCCTTAGAAGGTTTAGAAGATGCTTTTTAAAAGCATATGTGAAGAACAGAAAGGATAAGAAACGTTTCAGAGGAGTTGAATTAGCATTCTGCCTTCTTTAAGCGGCCATTGAGGTTACAGCGGGTGAAATTAAAAGCAGAGCCTACGTTCCTGTTTAAAGGTCTCAGAAGGCAAGCTCAGACAGCTGAAAGAGTCAAAACACAAGATCCGCGAGTTAAAAGCCTGCTTTTCTTTTCATCATTTCTCTTTTCTCAAGACACTTTAAAGCAGAAGTCTGCATGTTGCAGCTCTATTTCATGGGTATGACAGCTGTTCATTGTCCAACACCCTGGAGTTACATTATAGAATCCTACTAGATTGGCACCAAAACGGTTCAGACCTGTGAGACTCATGTTGGGATCACCCATCCCAAAGCAATAAGACTGCATTTTGGAATTATGGGCCTCCAGGGTCCTCTGGGGGGCCACAGTCCTTTGACATTTTGGCTTGTGTGTGGTTCTCTGGGAAAGGCACGAGAAGCCCCATGGCCGTGAGCCATGTGTGGTTATGGGCTTGTGGAAAAGCTGAATCTGAAAGAATAGGGAAAGCTCTCTACTGATGGATTCGAAAAGCCGCTGTTATTGCACGCTATCCTGCAGATTGCCACGTACAACAATGGCTATCATTAAGAGGTCACACATAGCTGTAAATAAAACAAGAAGAAAGTGGGGTGGATGAGCTGAAAGATGTTTGCTTGCTGCTGGAGTCCATTAGTCTTATAAAATATGGAGACTCACATTGTGGGTCAGTGCTGGAGTCTGAAAGACAATGGAAGATTAGAAATATTCTGTACAAATACACTCAAGTCCCAGCACGCAATCCTGCGGCCAGTAAAACCTCATTGAACCCTAGAACCGAACCGTTGCTTTGGCACAGACAAATGACATCATCTCAGATTGGTGGATATTTTATAATCACATTGGCAAGATTACAAATTGCACAGATAACACAATCAAAGTGTATGATTCAGAGAGAGAGAGAAGAAAAAAAAATCTCTTTAGAAGAAAAAATGTAAATACTTTCTGGACTACTTATCAAATTGTTCCCCAAAAAATTACCGATTTGGGTTTAGCTCATGTAAGATATTTCGAGAGTCCAATCAGATCCATGCAATTTTGCTTCACAGTCTTTTGATCATTATGAGTGATCAGACAGATTCATGGGAACAGGCGACTGAGACTTTTTTGCTAAATTGAGCCTCTTTTAGCAATGGTGGATCAGAACAACAATGGAGCATTTTCACCGGTATAGCGATTAAACACCTGGAAGTTGGTCTCTGTGCTGTTGATTGCTCATAGACTTTCCTATTCAATCAGGTGTCAGATCACTATAGAAGATTGTTTGTGAGTAAAAAAAAGTAAATGCGACTTTATGTCTCAAAATCTAGACTTTTTTCGCAATTGTGAGTTTACATCTTAGCTAAAAAGTCAGAACATCGAGTTTATTTCTTGAAATTCTGACTTTATAACATGCATTTGCAAGTTATAAAGTTAGTGTTGTGAGATCTAAAGTAACAATTGTGAGATATAAACTTAAAATTATATAAACTTATATATTCTGTCTTTATAACATGTTTGTGAGTTTATATCACAGTTCAGAGAAAAGTCAGGATTGCAAGATATATATCCATAATTGTGATAAAAAGTTTATATCTCACATTTCTGATTTTATAACTTGCAACAGTGACTTTATATCACACCATTTTGAAAGAAAAAAAAAACATCAGAAATGCGAGATAAAAATCACAATTATATTTACTTTTTTCTTTTCCATGGTGAAAAGAGATGGAAGTCTAAAACTCATATTTACATAAAGTATTTGGCAAAGTTGAATATTTGATAATTTTGTTTTTACATAATTATTTCATAAATGTTGTCCAAATGCCTTTAATTTTGTACAAAATGCTAGTTTATAATAAATGTCTGATATTAGAATATACAGTGTATACTGTTTATGCTTTTTTTGTCTAAATTGATAAAGATTAGCTGAGTGAGTGTTAAATGATGGCAAACATAATCTAAATCTATAATACAATTGGAAATATGCACGAACAATTAAATATACTGTACATATAAATATACATGTACATTAAACAACAGCAATAACAAACTTTTATATCTGCCAATAACTGATATGGTAACATTATCAAGCATCCCAAGGAATGACGCATAATATATGTTTTTAGGTCCAGGTATCAAAGGCAGAGTTTAGATTAAGTCAGGACTAAGTCTTATTAGCTATAATTTTCGCATTTTAGTCTGGACTAGGCTAAACTGTGCATAAATGTCCCAAAACAAGATTTATAAAACAACTGGTTACATGTTAATGTTGTACTTGTTAAAGTGTAATTGTACATTTACTGAGTAGACCAACAAGTATAGGTACCGAGTATTTATAAATAGCAAATTATTAAATAACAAATGAAATACCAAATAACTCGATATTGAACACTTTTTATATGTGAACTAAAATGATAGAAGACTAAGACCCGAAGAAGTGAAACCAAGACTTGACTCCAACTCCACCTGTCTCTATAGAGACTTGTGGACATGTTTGATCTACATTCCCATTGGTAGCAGGCAATATGTAATTCTTTTAAGATTATAGAAAATCACTTGACAATCAGCTCGATCGATGCTTTGTACCATTCATCTTTTTCTAGACATTTAATGAAACAAGCACTAAACTGTACTGCACCGAGATATTATTCCTCCATTCTTCAACCCAAAATTCCTTGGCCTGATGTTGACTATATTCAGTACATTGATCCACTTTCAAGTCAACGGTGACCTCTGCTCTTATAGTAATGGATCTCTGCAGTTTTAATCGAATAAACTGGATAATGACAAGTTGCTGGAGTTCAAACTCAAAGAGATCACAAACTTTATATGGCTTTGTTTAAGGGCTGTATAAACATATTTCAGAGTAATGCAAATGGGACTTGCACAACGTGATTTATACGGTGTCCAGCCTGTGCAAGATAAATGCTTTGACTTGGAAATTGTTAAACATTTGGAAAGATTATGAAAGCATTCCAGGTGGGCCTGTATGATTTGTCCTTTGACAGAACTTAAAAGCACAGGAAAAATCCTGCTTTGCTAAGGTCTGGTAGAAAATGAAAGCAAACAGATGGAGTAGATGTAAACTCAAAGATGTGGAGTCTACATGATGATCTAAGTCTCTTGGCTGTTTTGTATGCATCTCATAAAGCACTCTACAAAATTGTCATGTGCTTGCTTAAATGTTTTATTATTATTAACATGTTTTTTTATAGTATGTAGACATACAAACTGTATATTGTTAAGTGTATGATTTGTGTATGAATATTAGAAATTGTACATTGTTATCTAACCTTACTGTGGACAGAACTGTGTGAATATGAAAAGAAATGTAATAAAATTGGGATTTAAATGATAAAACAAAAAACAAAGATGTGTCCCATTCAAGCTGTAAGGGAACATAATTGTCCAGGATGTGATATTGCTCCAAATTTTCACACACTGAAATGCAGTTCTTTTTTTTTATTAACATTTTGCAATATCCATTCATTCACGAGCTTGCTATTTCTGTACTATTATTATGAATTCCACGTTAGATTAAACTAGTGTTTCCAGTAATTACATTTCACCAAATACGGTCTCATGCAGTCGTCTGAATGAGTGGGTAGATTCATAAAGTTCACTCCTAAACATTCAAGAGCGGCAGCAGGTATGCGATTTATTACTTTCTCTGATGTTACATGACCTCAGCTTCCTATTGTTAAATTTGAAGAGATTATTTATTTAAGGCCAACTGGTTCATTTCATGGCCTTTACCCAATGTGGAATGACTGATGGAAATGGCAGGACAGACATTACATACTGGTGGAGGTGCTTGTGTGTCCAGGTTTCTGGCCTGATGTATATTCATGACAAGTGAGGGAAGTTGTTGGCTTGAGATAAGCACATGCCAGACTGATCTAGTCACGATATCAAACCGTAACAGTCATTTCACGGACAAATTCAGCATGCTTTACACAAAATCCAGACACACAACTTATATCCAAGTACTTATCTCTAAAAAACTGTCCCAAAAGCTCATAGCTAAAATATGTCAACCCATTTGACTAAACTGGTGACAGTCAACAAAGCAGAGCTGGAAATCCAATGTAAACCTTTTCTTCCCCTTTAACCAAAAAAAATAAAAAATAAAAAAATAATAAAAAATTAGGAAGTATAATTGCCTACAAAAACGACTCGAATTGGGACTACAGTTGGGTTATGGTACGTCACTAACCCACACATTTGCATCAACCCCTCCCTCCGGAATATGCAGAAAATGGCATGCGCATATTTTTGAGGCACGTCGGACTCGTCAGGTGTGTTGTTCACGCAGCTGTCAGGTCTTCTGTGTTCGGGCTTACCATGGACGCTATTCTTCCTCAACAATGGATACAATTTATGTTTGATCATGTTCCTGAAAATGATGATCATAATCTCAGCGAGTTGAACACCGGATTCGAACAAGAAACTGTTACTAAAACATGAAGCAGTTCCGAACTTTAATACAAGAGGCAGCAGTTGTTGGGCCACAATCTGTAAGTAGGCTAAGACTTCATCATTTTAAATGTATTTGCATGTATAATTCAAGACGTAGCCTTGTGTTTTATTTTATTTATTTGTTTTCAAATGCCAGCGCCTTTATAGCCACTACTAGTTTAGACTATGCTATTTTGTGTCTACGACAAACGTGTACAAACATTATGAACCTATAAGTACTAATGTTTTAAACATATTTTTCATGTATATATGCTTTATGACGTTATTTTCGATTTGATCAAGAACGTAAACATACCAACGCTGTTTGAGTATAACATTCAGTAGCCAGTCAGTTGTTATTGTTGCTAGTCAGATGCTATTGTGTAAAACAAACGTGTATAAAGTTAAAAAATGTAGAAGATTATAATTCAGAAACGTTTAGTAAGAGCCGTGTGTGGTGAGGTTCTGTTTAAATCTCTTCATCGCTGCTTTCTCTGTCTGATTCTGGCTCAATACTGATACTGCAGTTCGACACATATCTAGACCGGAGCTCATGACATGCCCGTAAAGGTAATGGGCGTTAATCTTCACGGACAACGTGAGCGACAGTTTAGCCACAATCACAACACACCGGGCCAAACTAACCAATCTGAGCTCATGAGGTGTTTCTGAGGTATTCAGGGACAGAGGAGAGCGCTGCTGACAATAAAGGTGAAGTTTATGAAAAATAAGACTTTTAAAAAAGAAAAAACACGGATACATGTTATATTGCACCCATAAATACAATCATGCAAATAAAAAAAGCAGTCAACCCCCCTTTAAGACTGATTTTCCTCATAATCCCGATATTGCAATATTAGGCTGGGCCCCTTTTTTAGTGCATGGCCCGTTTAAAGCCCTGCCTTGCACTGGTCCAACAGTGGAAACACTGCTAATGAGCTAGAGCAGCACAAAGCTCTACAGAGATACTTGCATGAGATTTTGAACATAGAGAACCAGAGCTAAAATCACGTCCACTTCTTATCAAAATTATCAAAATACACTTGCCCATGAATCTGTAACCTGTCCCTGTTTTCTTATCATCAAAAAGCCACATTACTTTTGCTCTTTTCTGTCAGAATAGCTTTTTCCACAAAAGGGGTATTATCCCACCTCTTAATTCCTTATTAATCCTCAGCAATTTCTGGGTGAAAGCACCACATATCCAAATTGACTTCAGAGCCAAGAAAACACACAATGGTTCTTAGTGGACAACCCTAATGAGCACAACACAGATCATTTGCATTTGAGCTAAAATACTTGGTGACAAAATGATTAACAGTAATAATTGTAGTTACTTGATTTAGTGTATTACTTTGTCACAGACTACATTAGTGCACTTTTTGTAATTAATTATAATTAAGTCTTTGAAATATAATTATGTTTTGATTCAACAGTTATTGTTGTTGCTATTGTAATTCAAGAGTTTGTAGAGTAACGTAGAGTGTGTAGTTTTCTCTACACCCTCCTGGTTATATGAATTCTGTTAAAAACAATTAAATATATCATACAATATAAACCACTTAAGCCAAGTTAAAAAAATGTACTTAGGTCAGGTATAGTAACAGTACTTTTGAAGACATTATTCATATTCTGGTGCAGCCTTAGAAAGCAAAATGACATCTCTCCCTGACACACTCACACACAGTCACAATACACACTGTATTTGGCAGTTAATAATCTCGCATAGCAAGCTGGTGTCAAAATACCTGTTCAGTATACAGAGCACAATGCTGAGTAAATCCTATGCTATTACAAACCAATTGAATCGCAAGAACTCCTCATTAAACTACATTCTGTCCCGCCATTGTGTAATGACATATCGATGAGCGTATTCAGGTGCATGGCGGATCTGTCACTAAATGCTTCTCTCTGTCTCTATTCTAGCAAAGATTCTGAACTGTCACTTCATCCAGTGCACCAATCCACTAGTGCATTAAAAAAAGACAGTGGCACGACATCCAATGATGGTTATTATCATAAAGACGAAGTTCAGATTAATACTCAATGGTTTACAAATGAATCAACAACTTTTCATTCCACAAACTTTCATCTTGAAATTGAAAAAATGATTCTAAATTATTGAGTTTGGTCCATGAGTCATTCCTGTATTTTTAGATAAAAAGACACAAATGCACTTTGCCAGACGATCAAGTTTGCATCAGTAAAACTTAAATCCACTTAAATTGAAGCTAAGTTTTAAATGAAGTCCGTCCAGCCTAATTCTTTTAAAATAATTAAAAAGAGACGGAGATAAGAACGGCGAGAGCAGGGAAACATGGACAGCCTCACTTGAGTTCTGTTTCAGTCTTAGGGCAATACATGACATGTTCACTCCTAGACAGACTGATGCCTTCAGTGCCAGTGTTTATATGGAACCAATATAATATGACTTCTAGTTATCATCCCTGCAAAGGCACAGCTTCTTTGTCGCAGTATCTAAATATGTCTGCCAGTTTAGATATGTCATCCCCTGTGTCCAAAGGAACAGTGTTCATTAATTCACCTGACAGAAGTGCCTGTGCAAGCCTTCACTAACCTGTCTATTATCACGTTTTGGGCATGGGGTTCAAAACAACACTAATGGCCTGTGGGATACTGCTGAGAGATGTGGGTTGTAGGTATCACTTACACACAAACACACTGCACTGTCCTTCAGACTTCTGCATGCTTTGCTGATTGAAATGCTGCCATGATAAAACCCCTGGGGACCACACTGGGGTCGAGAGAGGTCATGTTGAGGCCTTTGAAGGAAAGCCTGTTCAAGCCAACAAATCAGGAATCCCAAAACATACCTCACACAACGATGTCAGCATGAGCTTCCTGCGCTGAGAGGGTCATAAGTGGGCCGGAACTCGATGGTACAGAATAACAGTAATTCTGGGCTATTTCGCTAGGAATACTCCAGATTATTATTGTGTCCTTTCAGACAAAGACTGCTAGATTCATAAGTCAAAGTTTTGATCACTGATGTGCCTTGTTCTGGCCTGTAACTGTGTATTTAGAAATAAAGGGCAAACGGCATTGTGACTGATACAGTATGTTAAACCACCAATCATATTTACAAATGGGCAATAAATCAGACACCAAAAGTGAGAGGATGGGAAATATGCAAGGATAAAAATTTGAATATATTCACAAAATTGATTGTCATGATTCGGACCACCATTTTCTATGTATTTATACATCTATTAAATGTGTATATATTTAGCTGGAATCTGCATGTTTTTTCCCCTTCAGTTTCTTTTAGAAAGAAGTTCTTTTTACAGTTTATTTGTATAATTGTATATATTAAATACACATATTTCTAATGCCAAAATTAGGTAAATACATGCTTGTTTTGTTATGCTTTACAATTAACCATCATACAGCATAATATAAATAATAATTAGGCATAATATATAATTCTAAACGAGTACACACAGTAACAATTTAAGCCAATGATAATTCAACTAAAAATGTTTTTAAATTACAATTCTTCATCTGAACTTAAATTGTCAATCCAAATTTCTTTTTTGAATGGCTTGACAAAGCTTGACATTTTAAAAGTCTTTAGATTTTGTGTTTTATCTTCTTACAGACAATATGACAACATAATTTATTATTTGTTAAATGTAATACATATACACCTATCGGCTACAGATGCTTTTCATTTCACAATTCTTTTGTAACACCAGCATCATGAAACCAATAAACCGAAAATGCATTTACTAACCCTCAAGTTAGTTGTGTTCTTGATGAGTAGTGCAGCTGTGCATAAAGCCCATTAAAATGAATGATAAGGCAGGATGATTTCTCACATAATTTTGAAGCAAAAATTCTGGGCTACAACATCCATTAGTCAAAAGTCTCGTAAACACGTTTTTTTTTTTTTTTTTTTTTTTGAATGATAAATGGACTGCATTTATATAGTGCTTTCACAGACCTAATGGCCACCAAAACGCTTTACATTTTGCCTCACATTCACTCACTCATTCATACACCAATGTCCGTGTCAGCCATGCAAGGCGCCATGCAGCTCGTCGGGAGCAGCTGGGGTTAGGTGTCTTGCTCATGGACACCTCGACACTTGGTCAGGTGGAACCGGAGATTGAACCACCAACCTTCTGGTTTGTAGACAACCTACATGAACCACCAAGCCACTGTTGCCTCTCAAAAAAACAAACATGTATATAAATGTTGCTCACATATTATGGTAGCCATGTTTGTACTGAATACAATGTAAGGAGACCTTTGCCATGAACATGTTTATAAGCAACTGAAAAAAGCACAAATGTCCGGGCATGTCAAAATGTGTCCAAAAACACATTGGACCCCTAAGCGTTAAGACTATTATCTGATTTATAAAAGGGACAGTGGAGTTACTGATCAGAATGCATGAGGACAAGCCAGTGCTCCTCATTGTCACCTGTGACAATGGTCACCTGTGCTGGACTGACCCCAGCCAAGACCTCTCATAATGCCCTTACAGTCCTCCAGCTGTAGCTGCAGTGGCCCTAGGTATCCCTACGATGCCGGCCTCATCATTAACACACACACAGGATCCATCAGCCCGAAGGCCTGTGGGGCTGGAAGGCAGGAGGCCACTGTGCACAGATGCTGCAGTGTTAAGAGCTGCCCTACAGCAGGTGACACACAGGACTGGGGCTTTACGGCAAGATGCCAAAACTCAGAAACCTACAAAATATGTTTTAAATGAGCTGGACAGCAAAACTATGCACTTGGAGCAGACCCTGCTGATTCAAAATAGAATTTAAAAATGTGTTGAAATGCCAAACTTGTGTGGTTGTTTTGCAAGAAAACAGATGGAGACGCAAGAAAGAAAATGCCAGCCAGCCTGATAATGTCTATAAACCTCCCTCTCTACACCAGCTGCTCATGATCAGTACTTAGAGGGTCTCATTGGTGTAGGAGGGATAGGTGTGCTTCAGGGCAATCGAGTAATCAGAGACTGACTGCAAGACACACCCACAACTCTCTCTCTGTTCCTATAATACAATTATGCCTGCAGTGGTGTGTATTAAGTATATTTTAGTTAGGGAGACCATTGTAACACAAGGTGAATACTACCTTCTAACCACAGAAATGCAGTACAAGATAAAATCACTATCATCAGAAACTATTTATATAGAGACACGCCACTTCTTCAGTCCTCAATACAAATGTATAGGGAAAACCTGTAACACCAAAGTTGGCGGTTGTATGCAAATGCCCCGCCCCTCCCACTGGGCAGCCAATCGTCTGCTTTTAACGGTCAAGCCGGAAACATTTAAATACGTTACTGTTTGAAAAGCAGATTTGATATGCAGTGTATGTGTGTATTTTGTAAATATCAGACATCCCAAGTCTCCCAGAAGTTCCGGGTTTCTCCAGCAGATTAATAGCAGCTCGCTGATGCCCGCAAATTAGTTCAAATCTCCCGTAATCTAGAGCGAGCGAGCAAGAGCGCGCACATACTGTGTTTCAAACTGTGCAGTGTGTGCGACAGAGAGCGAGGGAACCCTTGCGCATGCACAGTAAAAGTATAACCTGTGGGAAAAAATGGCATTTTAAACCTTATTTAGGGGCAAAGTCATCAAACTTTTTTTTAGCAATTTTTAATATATTTTACTGCTGTTTCTATACATGCAGTTTGTATGTCCCGGTGACCAGTGAAAGTGCAGTTCTGACTCTCTGCCCATTCATTTAGATAGAGCCTGGTCTTATTAAGTCCGAAATAGCTAATGTCTGAGGCATTGCCAAGATGGCGGCCGAGTGGCATGACTTGCCTAAAAGGACTTTGCTATTATACATGATCAGCATACTTAGTCACACTAACAGCTGAAAAGCAAAAAAAAGAAAAAAAAGAAAAAAAATCAAACATGTTACAGGACAATTTTAATTTTAAGAAAAATCTATCAAAAATCAATCAACATTCCACATCTGGTATACAAGTTAATCAGTATAAGTATTGGTCAATGTCTGTTAATGACAAACTTATCTTTTGAATAAGCAGGCTATAATTGTGTTTACTCAAAAGATTATAAAAAAATAAAAAAATAAATAAAAAAGCTAATGGAGTTGTAACAACTTTCACAATTAACTTCTACTAGATCCACAAAGATTAAACAACATGGAGTATATAAGCTAACATTTGACACAATTGTGAAGTTGACTAACAGACAAACACACTGAAAATTCATAACCAGCCAGTGTTCAAAACTATCTGCTTGCCGTAGCTCGATTAAAAGCGGTAAGCTTGTAATAATGTTTTTAATTCCAGTGGTACTGGTGGATTTCTGCGGGAGATTCAAGCATTTGGGACATTACGTCACATCTGTACACATAAAGGAGAAGTCTCTATAGGCTATATTGCATGTGAGGATGTTGGAGGTGGAGATTTATAGTCTTTTCTCACAGCACTTGATCTAATTAAACTCATCAATTTGATGGCGAATACAGAAAGGTTCAAACGACAATCACCAGTGACAACAGATTCACCCGCTGTAAAATGTAAAAGATTTAGTTCGGACTTCGGAGTGGCTAACTTACAGGAAAAAAAGAGACTGCAACCGGACCCATGTGAATTACTGAATAATTGGGGATACTGTGAAAAAAGTAAATCTAAATAAATTAATGTCCATCATTTATTCGGATGTTCATATTGTCCTTAGCTAAACATGTGGGACGATAATCTTAACGTTTGAGATAAAACAACAACGAACTGACAGTTAAGCTGACATTAAAACAAAGTGCTGTAACACTTTCTGATGTGCCACAGTTTTGTGTAGTCTCTCAACATATTTTGTGAATAAGGTGAAAACATCATTCCAACAGAGTAATGTTAAAGTGTGACCAACCAATTATGCCGAAATGAAGCTGTGAAATATGTATGAGATCATTCAGCCATATGGTTTGAAACAAACCATATGTGATATTGGGATGAAGATTAGCTTTTGTGTAAAACTGTATGGATTCGTGACTAACTTTCATCCTCTCATAGTGAGGCACATGAACCTGATAACGAATAGGTTTTCAAGCTTCTGTGATATCAATCTGATACCTGACCCAATACTTTTTTCAGTCTTCTCTGTTCCTTTTCACTTTCTCAAAACAAACCATCACTCAGCTCTATGGAGTTCATGGTCAAAAAATTTGATTCTCATAAACAAATAATGTCCAAAACTCGCAGGTCATTAATTATCGCTGTCACCCTGTCTTCTCTGTTTTAAATCAAAGCGCATTCACATTTCCAGTAGTTGCTCAGTTTGTCAGGCATATAACATTAATCATGATTGAAATGGCACTTTTGACTGGGACCAGTGGAAGGTTTCAGGGGAACAAACGTCTGTGTGCCAAAATTGTGTTGAGTCCGAGACCCTACAGCTGCTCTGAAGAAAACTAGACACCTTCAATCCAACCTGAATCAGGATTTAAAAAAGATTCTGTAATGATAAATTGTAGATGAGTGATCCCACTGGATGCATTCCAAGAATTTAGAAAATTGGCGAAACATAAATAGGAATTAAATGTCCCTACAGCTGCTGGAATTCAGCTTGTGGCGAATTTCCTTTCTTCAAGTTTCAGAGCCAGTTGGTTGCAGCAGCCAGCTCTTAACAAAGTCCAGTTGTGTTTATGAAATGGCATCCCAAGCAGCAGGTCAGAGGACTTGAAGGAATGATGGATTGGATCCAATGAGAGAGGAAGCTTGGTGATGTCTTCAGGCCAAACAGAGTTCAGACCAGGCTTGGTGTGATTATACGGTTGGCCAAACTACAGAGATGTGTTTATGTGACACAGGTTGGGTCACCGAAAACGAGACAGAGAATTCGACAAGCTTCACTTCAGTCTTATCTTCAAACCAAGAGAAAACATTTTTTTTCCAAAAAGTAAACTAAAATACATTTCCTTGACACCAGAACTAAAAACAAATGCAAAAATAATTTTAGTTTAGTTCTTTATTGATAGGTAGACAAACAGAAAGACTGCACTTTCAGTTCAACCCCACGAGAGAAAAGAGAAATGTTGGCTATTTCAGATTGAGGTCAGTCTTGTGTAGCGTTCCAGAAATTTCTAACTAACTTAGTTTACAAATGTAGCCCTTATATTCCCCCTGAGATTCACCAGTTACATGCGATGTGCTGAATCGACTGTTCCCGCTTTTGCAAAGTCATGGAAATATGAAGGCAGAGGAGTTAATCAATGTCACACTAATCAAATATATTGTCATTGCAGTATAAAATCTGAACAGATATGTTCTGACTGCCTACACTTTGTTTTCCGTGTGTGCCGCTTATAATAAATGCAGCAATCCAGTGCAAATGTAGAAAGAAAGAGAAACATACACCAACTCAGCTCTCCTTCTAAGAAAAAAATCAGCAAGACCCTGCATCTGCACCAATGCTGATTTTATCAAACCTGTAATTTCCTCTAAAACTTCCAGTAATTGAGGAAGAGCAATGCCCGCGGGACACCTCTTTGCTTCTAAAGAATGTAATATACATAAACTCTCACATGATATTTGATTAGTCAGTGGGTTGTCGTTAATAGAATGACTTGATCTAATCTCATAGTCGTATGTGCACACATCAATTTCACAAATCAAATGCGATACGCTCACCTGCCGTACACAATTATTACTGTAGGCTTCTGACAAGAGGAAAATATGCATGTTTTGGTCTTCAAATATAAAGGTAGAAAGAAATAGACGGGTATTCAAAGCAGCCAGCGGGTGTTTTGAGCAATGCTTTATCAAAACATTGAGCTAATATTCTGTGTGCAGGTTCTGACGATCAGTGCTTGACAGGGCAGTGTGATTGGTTGATCTCCAGGTCAGTGGGTGAGGTAATTGAGCAGAGTTTGAGCACTTACAAAGACGGGAAACATGAAATCACATTTGTTCTTCCTCAGCATGAAGTTGTATTTGAATATTGTTTGGTTTCATAATATAATATACTATTATTTAAAGTATTATAATAAAATTTGGATTTCATACATTCATTTCTTATTCAAACTAAATCCTGTCATCCAGCCATCTCTTCCCTTCCCTCACCCAAAATGTATTGTAGGTGGATAGATCAATACAGTATGGAGAAAAAATTGTTCCCAAAAGTTTGAATGTTGGAAAATAACAATGTATTTTCTGTTAACCAAATGCTTTTTAATTTTCAAAGCAAATGAATATACGTGCCGTGACAGGCATGTTCAGGTAAGCCAGCTATGTGCAGCTTCTGCGGAATAAGCTGTGTTTAATATATCATGATAACTCACAAGTATACTCTATGTCTTATGTGTTTATTATGAGAGAGGTTTGTGTTGATATGATACTTCAGACAGAAAACAAACACAACTGCGCTAACCTGTGATAGACATGTTTGGCAATAGCCTCCTCATGATTTTCATTTCACCTGGGCCTTTCTGAATCTGCTTGCAAGATCATTTGCAAATAATTACCATCAGCAGATTTATTTCACTCATGCACAGGTTTTAATTAAATAACATAGTGAAATTAATTAAGATTACATCCCTTAGCCACAGTGAATCAAATTACTGCATCTTCCCAGTGTGCGTGTCCTGGAAGCGCAATTTTCTTAAAAAACAGAGCAGGTGGGGGTCACGGATGGGTTTCCGGATTCTCACCTTGAGCTATTGGCAGATTTGTTGTCTATGTGTGTGGGTTTGCATGTGTAACATTGCCCTGTCAGGAGACTGATGTGGTAGTCGTTATTTGCTTTATACTTCAGGAACAATAACACAGCGTGAAAAATAGGAGATGGAGGATTAAGAGGGGTATTTTTTAAGTGTATCGATTCATCAAGGTCAACTTAGAGTGTGGTAAAGATGTGCCAAAAAATATGGAATGTATCCCTGGCTAAATAGACTAACTATTCCAGTTTAAAAAAGGCTACGGCAAGCAGAAAAGCAGTTTGACCAAGCTGGGATATTAGCTAGACCAGTTTAAACAGTTAAGATCAACTTAAGACCAGCTTGGTTGGACTAGTAGACCAGCTACTGGCTTAACACCAGCTTGCTGGGATACTAGCTGAGACCAGTAAAAAAAAACAAAAAAAAACCTTAGATCAGCCCAAGACAAACTTGGTTGGACTGGTGTACAAGCTAAACAGCGTTTTGAGAAGAGATGTTATGAGAAACTAAACATTACAAAGAAATGGACCTTCAATATAATTTGTTCCACTCGTAAATGAAGGAAACTTTCCTAGTTTTTAAAGTATGAGATGAATTTCAAAGGCACTGCAATCACTGTAGACTGTAAAATGAAATAACCTTTAAATATAATAGTAAGCTGAATAGAGGGCCATCAGGCAGATTGTGGTTAAGAGGGTCTGCAGAGATATGATTAATAAACATTGGGTCTGGTTTCTACTCATTAACATGTCTGCCTCTGATTTTGATGATGGAGCAAATTAACCAGCTGAATTTGAGCTGAACTTTTAAGTTAGTTGAGAGTGTGTAGGTGGTGGTGAGGCCAAAAAAAGGAGAGAAAACAGTGTGTGAGCGAGAGGCAGCTCAAGTGTGTTTATGGGACTATGTGAATGTGTGTGTGTGTGTACATGTTTTCTATCCCTTAAACTTCTATCCCTTGAGGACTTAAACCTAAATGCACACAGACTCATGGGGACTCCTGTCACTGGTGGGGACCTAAATTGAGGTCCCCATGGGTAAACATGCTTATAAATCATTCAGAATGATTTTTTTAATGCAACATTTTCCTGTGATGGTTAGGTTTAGTGGTCAGGTTAGTGTAAGGGGATAAAATAGACAGTTTGTACGGTATAAAAACCATTATGTCTAGAGAATCCTCACAACACGTGTGTGTGTGTGTGTTTGCGTAAGGTTCAGCATTGGCAGCTTTGCGCTCAGCCTGTCTGTTAGTTTCGGATGGCTGCGTGCACTTCATCTTTCATCACTGTGATATCCATCTAGAGACAAGCTTCGCTCCTGACGACTGCCACCATGCTGGCTCCCAGCCCCTCCAATGAGGCTCCCAACCTCCACTCCTCAACTTCCTGATCCTGGCACCAGCACATGAATATGCATTCACCTTCAGCAGTGAGTGAGCAAGCGGGCGACTGCACTGCAGCTCTCTAAGTCTTGTCGTCCTAATGTGCACTCTGAGGCCTGCCTGTAACTGCTTGGCCTTGCCTGCTTCAGATGAAGCACTGAAGCGAGAGGGTCCATAGATGCCTGAAGATGATTTCCCAGGTGGTCGGAGGACTTACGTGCGTTTCTCTGGCTTGTAGTGAAGCGATTGCTCACGTTTGTGTTGGCCCATCGAATATTCTGTCCTCTTGGCCTTAGCTGAGGTAGCTGGGTTTAGGAAAATGACAAAAATCAATAGCTATTTATTTAGCCAAAAATTAAAACCTACCAACCTACAAAGCAAAATTGGACATTGGATGAGAGTTGAAATATAGAGGTTATTCTAATAGTTTTATTTTTCTAATGCAGAATAAAATGCTTTTTATAAAAGTACTTTTAAAAGTACTGGTGAATTCCGCGAAAATTCGAGCATGTCTTTGTGTCATTACATCACATCTGTACACATTAAAAAGGAGTCTCGGCTAGTAGGCTATATTGTGATATATATTTATAGCCTTTTCTCACAGAACTTAATATATTTAAACTTTTTATTTTGAAGGCGGATACAGAAAGGTTCAAACGACAATCACCAGTGACAACAGATTCATCCGCTGTAAATGCAAAAGACTTTGTTCAGACTTGGGAGTGGCTACAGAAAAAAAAAGAGTCTGCAACTATGCGAAAACAATGCTAAATATTGGATGGACATTACATGTACGGTTTGCGTGATGATAAGCGATTTTTTTTATTTAATCAGCACGATTTACTGCAATGTCAGAACCAAAACTAAGGTGGATATTTCTTACTTGTTCAGATGTAATTTTCCAGGAAACTTTTTTTATGTTGGTCATACTTCCAAAAAGAATAATCTGTAATTCTGAATGCCAGGATCCACACCGGTGCTGTGATTGACAGCCTTATAGTCTGTGTGTTCATCAGTTGTGTTCATCAGTTGTGCAGTGTCGAATTACACATCACGTAAAGTTGATAATTCTGCAAATGGCTGCAATTGCAGATTTCGAACAGAGATGGTGACAACCAGGAAAAACTTCTCAGTTACGTATGTAACCATAGTTCCCTGAATAGGGAACGAGACGCTGCGTCAAATGCTGTGGGAAATTATAAAGCTCCCCAGAATCACAACCGCGCAAGCTTCTGATTAGCCTGAAGCAAGTTGATCACGGGCATGCCGGGAGTATGGCAGAAACGACGCAGCATCTCTTTCCTTATTCAGGGAACTGGGGTTACATACGTAACCGAGACGTTCCCTTTCAAGGAAACTCGAGCTGTGTCAAACACTGTGGGAACGCTGATACCCACATCGCCATGAGAGCAAGTGCCTGACTGTGAGAAGTCAAAGCACACATTCAGACAAAAGCACCTGCGCCCCAGGAGTGAAGCTACAGTCCAGGTCATAGAACCTGACGAATGTGTGCAGTGAGGACCAGCCTGCCTCGTCACAAACATAATGGAGGGAAACTCCCGACAGTAAAGCTTTAGATGCAGCCATACTCCTCAGTAGAGTGAGCTCGTACAGCCAAAGGTGAAGGCTGACCAGCCGACTCATAGGCAAGTGAGATGGCCTCGACCACCCACTTGCTCTTCCTCTGTTTAGATGCCGGACACCCCTTCCTCATCACTCATGATCGCCCCACAACCTGTGAGGGAAGCATCTGTCGTTAGCATTACACAACGACAAAGAGCTGCCAACACAAGTCCTTAGGATCAGAACCAAGGTTCTTTCCACATAACCAGAGCACGGAGGCAAAGCTGTGAAACTCTGATCGTGCAGACCGGGTTTCCCCTCGGGGAGAACCCCTTGGTCCTACAATGGGCCATGTTTCATACTGGAATATTTTGAGCAGCAAATAAAGCACCCTGTAATGGCACACTGGCAGGGAACAACTGGTTTAACCCCTCTGGATCCCTCCTGAGAGGAGTGAGCTTCCTTCGGGGAACACGCTCGCCGGGACCGTCTACGCCCCATCATAAAGGCAGGGTTGGTAGAACGGGCCCTTCAAGGTACCGAGAGAGATGGGCACCGTGTAATGGGGTGTACTCCGTCCTCTAGCGTTGGGAAGGGAAAAAACGTTCATAGATTAAAATAAGTATTCTTCTTTGATGTTTTTAAATGATGATTTAAAAAAAAAAACTACTTAAAAACTTTAAGGCATGTGACACATGACATCCACCACATGCCATACTAATCTTTTCTTGTCCTGAACTGTGCAGTTTCAGCTACAAACTATGATAACTGGAAGTGTTATTTTTGGAGACAGATGCATTTGAGCCATGCTGTGAAACTGACATCATACAACATGGGACAGAAAGGTTCCCTGCTGCTTCAGTTAGCTTTAAACAATACAATGAAACATGTCAAATCTGCGGCTGTCTTCGGTATACTGACTCCCAAAACTTTAACATTAAAGTACTTACTTAGTGTTAAAGAATAACTTGGTTATACAGCAAGAAATGAAAGTTCTGTCATTATTTATTCACTTTCATGCCCTTTCATAACCATATGACATTTATTCTGTGAAACAAATAAAGAGAATTTTGAAGAGTTACCCAGATAGCTCATTTCCTTAAATCTACAATAAATGGGCACTGAGGCTTTCAAGCTCTGAAATAATTCTGCCTTCAAGTGATATCAGATTGAACAAAAATACAAGATTCCTAGCTAAAAAAAATAGGACATTAACTCAACTTGACATTACTAAAACAACACAACCTGTCATAAATATGTAAACTTGACATAGCAGATTCATTTTCAAACTTAAGAAACCACTTCGCTTTATGGGTTAACAATAAACTAGGTTTTGACATTGGATGTCATTCTGAGTTCCTATTCTTGTTTTCCCTGGATTCCCTGTTTGTTTTGTTATTATTGAAAGTGCTTGCATGTGGATTCACTCTCCGCTTCATTCCTGCCTGCAGCATAACACATGTGGTTATTATAACATTTTAATTACAAATTAAATTTGTACCTTTGTTGAGATCAAGACAAATATTCATGACACAGGTATAATGGCCTCATGACAGCCAATGTCAAAACCAACCACGTGCCAGTTTAATGGATTGTTAACCCATAAAGCTAAGTGGTTTCTTAAGTTTGATAATTAATCAGCTATGTAATGCTTATGACATATTTATGATGTTTTGGTAGAGTCAAACTGCCATTACTAAGACACTGACAGGTTAAGATGTATTGGTTTGTCAAGTTGTCATAACAAAGGCATCTCAAACATAACAGTCATATTTGCATTAACTTCATAATTGAGCGAATGAAACTTAATGACAGTTGTCATAAACATGCATAAATCCTCCATATTCATGACGTCATATGACGGCGTCGTGTCAGTTGGACACCCCTTCAAGTAAAATGTTAAAAATGTTACCACATATTTTTTTAAGCTTTAAGTAATTTAAATTAAATTTAATTTTAATTTTTGTATCCAATTACATGGAGACAGGTGATCAACTATAGTATACCTTTGACGATAAGTATGGATGTTTACTAGTGAAATGTACAATGTAAAAGCACAACGTAGTCTGCATTTGTACGCTGGGACTCAGGTGCTCTATGGTAAACGTTGAAAGTTTCTGACCCTGATGTCTGTATGTGTTATAACTTGAGACGATATGTCAAGTCCTTTTTCATGTGCTCTTGGATGATGACTCTTTTGATCTGAGTCATTTTCATGGTAATATGATGCATCCAGGGCTCACTGACCACATGTTCTCACATACTTGAGTGAATATGAGACTCAAGGGAGCAATTATAGTCAGTGAGAGATATGGATTGCAGTATAATAGCTTTTTTTTACCACACCACAGAGTCTGACATATTTTCACTTTCCTCAGACTATCCAGACAGAGGTTCATAACTGGACAATGTTCTGTAAAGGTCTGTATAGCACAATGTATTTAGTGGAAACATCTTGGTTATGTATGTAACCCTCATTCCCTGAGTAGGGAACGGAGACGTTGCGTCGGATGATGACGAATGGGGTTTCGCTTATATGCCTATCAACTTTGAGTCTTAAAAAATGAGCTAATGGCAAAGAAATGCTATGGGTCTGCGGAATTTGCATGGCACAACGCTGCCCCATCTCGTGGGTATAAAATGAGAAAGCCGGCAAAATGCAGATATGTTTCTTCGCTGAGGAGCCAAGGCTGAGCTCAGGTGATCCCCATGGTACAGCGGAAGTGGTAGGCAGACGTAACGTCTCCGTTTCCTACTCAGGAACGAGGGTTACATACGTAATCAGAGACATTCCCTTCCGTTGTCACTCCGAGTTACGTCGAATGATGACGAATGGGGTTACCAGGCCTGCTACCAATCCTAGGGCCGCGACATTCTAAAATGTAACTGTGACTGTGAGCATCTTGAGCATCTCAGACCTGCAAAATGCAGGTCCACTCTGCAGTCACAGTTGCATCGCAACAGAGCGTTCCGCCATTGGGACTCCAGTGAACCCTTTCGACAGCGGCCTGATCGAGGGGAGGAAAGGCGGAAGAAGTCTGCGAGCGATTACGGGAAGACAAGGGTGTATTGCATATTGCTGGCTTTCTCCTTTTTATACCCATGAGGTGGGGCGTAGTTGCGCCATGCAAATTCTACAGACCCATGGCATTACTTTGTCATTGACTCATTTTGTAAGACTCAAAGTTTATAGGCTTTCTAAGCGAAACCCCATTTGTCGTCATCCGATGTAACTCGGAGTGACAGTTTTTCATGTTAAAGTGATTCACATTCTAATCTGATGGACTTGCTTCAGTAGTTTTTTTTTTTTTTCAGGAAAAAAAATAATAATAAGTTCAGTCCACCTCTATTGGACTTTGAAGCCATGATTTCTATATGCTGAAAAGTCAATTAATCTGCCATTCAGACCCCTGCCATAATCAAGACAAGGTTACCTTTGAGACAAAAAATATTGCCATGTGATAGCACTTCAAACAGCCTGGTCTCCTCTGCCTCAGGGTGGGTAACCCATAGGCCTGCATGTATATTATTTAATGCTAAATTCATGCCCTCCTGCCCACCAAACAACCCCCTCCCCCCATTTTTTTTTTCAAAAAAGAAAGAAAGAAAGAAAGAAAGAAAGAAAGAAAGAAAGAAAGAAAGAAAGAAAGAAAGAAAGAAAGAAAGAAAGAAAGAAAGAAAGAAAGAAAGAAAGAAAGAAAGAAAGAAAGAAAAAGAAAGAAAGAAAGAAAGAAAGAAAGAAAGAAAGAAAGAAAGAAAGAAAGAAAGAAAGAAAGAAAGAAAGAAAGAAAGAAAGAAAGAAAGAAAGAAAGAAAGAAAGAAAGAAAGAAAGAAAGAAAGAAAGAAAGAAAGAAAGAAAGAAAGAAAGAAAGAAAGAAAGAAAGAAAGAAAGAAAGAAAGAAAGAAAGAAAGAAAGAAAGAAAGAAAGAAAGAAAGAAAGAAAGAAAGAAAGAAAGAAAGAAAGAAAGAAAGAAAGAAAGAAAGAAAGAAAGAAAGAAAGAAAGAAAAATAAATGCAAAGGTAATTGCTAGCTGTATTTCATTAGACAACCCTTGACAGACATAAACTTTGCCTTCAGAAATTCCAAAAGGTCATGTCCATCACTGGAAGCAATTTTAATTGCAAAGGAATTGAATTGCTTTCCTGACTCTGGGAATAAGAAGGTGAAGTAAAATAATCAAAATGTATAAATACTCTTTATTTAAAGTTTATATATATATATATATATATATATATATATATATATATATATATATATGTATATATATATATATATATATATATATGTATATATATATATATATATATATATATATATATATATATATATATATATATATATATATATATATATATATATATATATATATATATATATATATATATAGTTTATAAGAGGGGAATGAAAACAAATAATTTATGTAATATTAGATATTATGGCAAACAAGCTGCTGCAGTTGATTCCATGTAAATGTGTAGGTAAATTTTTGGGAGAATGCTGTCATTTATATTTAACTGAACAATTTAAATGTAGGCCTATTAAAATATTCTGTAGCTGGTTTACATTTAATGATTGTGTGTATGGTAAATAATATAGGCTACCATTCAAAAGTTGGGAGTCAGTAAGATTTTAATGTTTTTGAAAGAAGTCTCTTGCGCTTAAAAATGAGCAAATTCTCAGTAAAAAAAACATTAATATTCTGAAACATTTTTACAATTTAAATGAGCCATTTCCTATTTGAATATATATATTTTTAAACAATTTAACCTGAGTTTTCAAAATAATTTCTCCAGTATTCAGTGTCACATTATCCTTCAGAAATCATTATAATATTCAGATTTGGCATACATTAAATATTTCAAATTATTATTATCAATATCATACATCATATTTTAAAAGAAAATTTGGCTCGTTGTTTGCTTCACAAACTTTTATTTAAGAGTATTTACATTTGATTAAAATAATTTTTACTCCACCCTCTAATTTACCATAATTATTAGGGAAGCAACTAAATTCCCTGCAATAAAAAGCATATGTTTAAACATGAGTCACCCTGAACAGGTGGGCTTCCATCGCTAAATCTGGTTTGCAAAGCATTTAAACACTATAAGGTTGCAGTGGAACAATATTATGCAACGCAATAGACTTTGTAAGATATTACACTATATGACATGTATGAAAATGAAAAAGAAAAAGAAATGACATATATTATAAGAGTCACTTGACATAACTGAGGTTGTGAAAAGTTAAAACATTTAGATCTTGCTGTCAGACTGCTGTAAGATAACATACCTCATTATGACATACCTGTCTTTGATTATTTTAACATAACATAAAATAAACCCTAACCCTAACATCTGACAAAGCCAGATATTTTTCAATCTAACTGCTAAAAATATATACGTACAGTTCTATAGTCACGCAAACTTTATAATATCCTCAGCCTGAACAAACCCAGTCAGTTTATATAGCACATTCTTCTTCACGAGAAATATCTAGAATCCTGCTCTGATCAAGTCAAAACCTTGTTAATCCTGTCTGCTGAGGTGTTGATTTGTTTACTGCCAGAATACCCGCAGACAAGATGTCACTTCCCTCAACGACAATCAGACAAGGACAAGCAGAGAAAACAATCTTTAATGGCTTTCCTGGAAAGGAGCCGAATGTAAATTGAATTTAAATAATTTCTTCTGAAATCACATATTAGCATCTTAGCTTGCTTTAATCTACTTCACTCACACTCTCTATCTGGTAAAGTGCTTTTAAAGTGCGCAACACTTTTAGAACATGGATTCTATCTATTGTGTTGGTGTTGAGTCACAGTCTTTGGATTAAAGATACATTTAATGATGTAAATTAAGGTCAGCTCAATATTACAGTTCTTTGTACAATGAAACTTAGATTCCTAAGAACATTTTTGACTGAACTCCAAAAGTGTATTAAAGAAAACCAGACTCACTCCCAGTAGCATCTACGCCATAAGTCAATCAATCAAGCATGGCACTAGACCAAATACATCCATTTTAGGAATATTCAACTCATCCTTTAGCGTCATATAGAACGTTATATGACAAAACGGCGTTATACTACGCACATGGTACCCTTTATCGTTTATATAACACGCGCTGTGATGGTTAGGTTTAGGTGTAGGGGTAGGGTAGGGTAGTCTCATATTACACTAAAGGATTTATGACGCCTTGAGTTACGCATGTTATATAAACGATAAAGGGTACCATGTGCGTAGTATAGCGCCGTTTTGTCATAAAGCGCTTTATGTGACGCTAAAGGATGAGAACGGGCTCGAATATTTCATGATAGTCATTGTACTTTTTTTTTTAAAACGAGATTCAGAAGCCGATGTTTGTGCATTCAGATTCGATCAGAACTAGTCCTCTGTAATGGCTTTACAGAATGTATTATTTTGAATCATCTTGATGCTTGTTTCCTGCAAGGAGTCAAGGTTTTACTTTTCAGCTTTAGCAATTGGTTCCTGCTGTTAGATCCAGGTGAAAAGCTAGTAAATGCAAATGGACAGCTGAATCATTTCCCTTTGTTCCAAAATAATCAATCACATGTTATTTAAAGTTTGAAATACACAACTTTTAAAATCTAAACAGATTTTTTTAAATACTAGGCGTCACACACTTGCCGACTTTGGTTAAACAAAAAGACTGTGCAACATGTATTTAAGGACAGATGATCCAACTTTCTTACTTTGAGTAAAAATATTTATATAAATATATTCTAGAAATACATTATATTCCTAGTTCCCCATAGTTTCTGTGTTCTCTTACTGCATGTTTCTGACTTGAAAAAAGATTTGTTCATTTTGACGTCATGACATCACTTTAAATGACATCAGATGATGAATAAGGGTCTTATCAAGCGAAACGATCGGTCATTTCAAAAATAAATAAAAAGTTTAAGTTTTTTAAGCACAAATGCTTGCCTTGCTCTGTTCTGTGATGCGCGTGCATCCCCTGAAAGAGAGCAGTGAATGTTCCTGCGCTTGAAGAAAAGGAGGGGCTTAAGGTTGTTCTCCATTAGCACCAATCTGCTGTTAAGCTGCCTCCCCTGGTGTGTATGATACCACAGGAAGAGATTGCTGCACTTTGTTTAACTAACATCCTTTAATATTAAAGCACAATTAAAGTGCTGCAATGAAAGTTGAACCTCCCTTCTCTGGAGATTGTGGGCACTCACCCACACACCGACACATTTACATATGAGGACACACACAGAGAGATGCATTTATAATAATACGTATAGCACATTTCACTAGACCTCACATTAGATTCCCAGTTCATATAACATCAAAAAATAAGAAAATAAAACCTTTAATAATTAAGATCATAAATTATGTGTAATTCTAGCTCACACTTTTGTACGCACTGAAACTCTCAATATATTATTGTTTAATCATTTCCCTTTTATTTATATATAAATCAATAAATTAATACATTTGCCAATTTATAGTTGTTTATTTGAATTATTATAATAAAATAGCAACAAATTATCCTGAGGATTATTTGGAGAACTGAACTTGAGTATTGAATGCTATTTCTTAACCCAGGTCTGGACTCAGATTTGTATGCTATACTGTACGTTCAACGTAGTATACACTCCCATTTAATGAGTAAGCTAAAATAAAGTAATACTTCTTTCAGTGGATTACTTAAGAAATTTAGCAAGGACTCATTTAACTGTTCGAAAGTGACAGTAAAGACATTTATAATATAACATATTTATATTACAAATAAATGATGTTCTTTTGAACTTTCTGTTCATCAAAGAATCCTGAAAAAAAAAATAATTCTGTGGCATCACATGACACTAAAGACTATAGTAATGGCTACTGAATATTTGGCTTTACCATCACACACACAGACACGCACACACATACATTTACATTATTACTGTTTTGCTGCTAAAGAAAAACCATAAAATATTACTAACCCCAAAGTTTTGTAGAATAGTAGTGTACATGTGAAGGGGCTTATATTTTATTTTATTTATATATTTTGTATATTTCTAGTTGTCAGTGCCCAAACCAAAAAGTAGCCTATGAAAACAAACACACATCTGCTCAGCCTGTATAACTGCATCCCTTTTTCCCCTTACTCTCACACACAGTGCCACCGCTGTCTGTTTGATTCAGTCGTGTCTGGACCCATGTTGCCATAAGTCTACACAAATCTAAAGTCGAGGATTTATGACACACGGCAGCCATTTGCTATATTTTGCATGACCTACAACCTGGATTTCTAGTAAAAAGTGTTAAAGCAACGCTGCTCTCTGATATCCTTTCTGATCCTTTCACGTCCACTGAGCAGATCTGCTTAAACTGTAAAACCCAGACTCATGCTGTCAAGTATCTGGGAGTGTTAACTTACACCACGTCTACACTGGAAGTGAACAATGACATGTCATGCCACAACAGCCTTTGTTCAAAAACACAGTCCAATCAGCTGTGAAGTTCAATGCTAAAGTTTGGTAATGAAAATTATTGTTATTATTATATCCTCAATCATTTTAAATGGAATCTTACTTTACTTTACTTTGCAAGGTTTACTTATGACATGTTTTGACACTTCAAGAAATTTAATCTCAAGTATAGTCCTTAAGTAGGATTACGGATGCAAATACTCACTCACGCTTACAAACTCACAGCATTTTTATCATATAGTCATGTCAGTCCCATCTCCATTCCAGTTTTTTTTTTTCTCTGTAGAATCCTGGCCCCTTGTAATGTGGTATTTTCTCTCTGTGTGTGTGTGGTGGCCATCAGTTTCTAAGAGTCTAATCGCAGCTGACCATGAGTCTCTTCCCCACCTCTCCACGCAGATCTGGAGTGGGCCAGTTAAATTAGGATGAGATGAATGCTGATAGCAGGAACTTTGTGAGACACTCCAAGCCTTGCTATCTGTCCACTGCTCTCCTTCTACAGCTTGCAGTAAACAGTATTTACTGATAATGAATCACACACACTCAAACCATACAGATGCATAGACATTTGGATTATAATGGATATTATTTGACACCAGCTAGACAATTAATCGTCCAATTATTCATTAAAATAGCATGATCTCAATTCAAACACTCACGTGATCTTATTCCTAAATCACAGCAATTCGAGTAAATTTATTAAATCTTTAGAAAAAAAGTACAATCGGCTCTGCCAATTTGCAGAGAGCAGTTGTCATGTACAGTATAGGTTTGAAACAGCTTCACAAGCTGTCTTTTCAACCACACAGTGTAATTGTTTTTATCATTACTGTGCAACAATAATTCAAATTATCACAGAAGTACTGTGATGCAATTTTATAGTTTGGATATAAACACAGATGTCTGCAGTAGCGATCAAAATGGAGTAATTCAACTTTGCATGTCATTATTACGATTTATAATGATTGCATCAATTACAGCTGGCGACAAGTGACTTAAAAATGTATTTGTCATTGAATAATTAATTTTAAGAGATTAATTTCAAAAACGCAATTCATGCAGTAATGAAACGGGTCTTTATGATTGAGTCATTAGATAATTAATTCAAACCAACTTTTAAAATGTGAATCTTTAACAAACAATACTGTTTTTTAAAGGGCTTAATTTCATCATTCGGGAAATAGAGTGCCGAAGTTATGACGTCACTTTGTAGGCCAAAACACGGAAGTGAGTTAGCATTTTAGCACTTTTCCGGTTCCCTCGCGCCCCAAAGTCTATAGGTTTTTTAAATTGTTTTTTTGCTAAATCGTCCGAAATGAGATCTGTGGTTAACAAAGCCTCTAAATATTTTCACGTTTTGATCTATGACATATACCAGTTATAACCAGATTGTGTTTCAGTTATAACAGTTTTAGTTATTCAGTTATAACCTGCTTGTTTTAAACTTTGTGTCTGCTTGTGTGTTTTTTTTTTTTTTTTTTTTTTACTTTATATAGGCTTCAAAATGTATACATTTTGGATTAACTTTTAAAGATTATATTGATAGACAAAACGTGTAAGTGTCACAACTCTTTGTTGAACACAGATCTTCAGATTTTTTGTGATTTTCCAAAAGTCTATGGGGGAAATGCATTGCTTTTCGATAGTGCCGCTGAACTTCCGAGTTGTCCTACAAAGTGACACCATAACTCCGGCTCTCTATTGATTGGATCGTTGGAGGTTTGATATTGTTGGAGCTTCTGATAAAATGGAGGCAGATTTGAATGCTGGGGTGCTTCTCATTTCTTATTTGTGCATCCTCATTTACTTTCCTCGCTTCCTTCTTATTATATTATAATGTAATGCATTTCTATGATAGCAAAGCTGAATTTTCAAAAGCCATTTAGATAAATGCAAAATACAACCATTTTCAATAGTGGTCTCAGACTTCATGTACATTATGTGAGACAAATGGGTCAGAAGTTGCTAAGATTTTTTTTTTTTGTGGTTGCCTACTGTAGCCTATAGCAGCCCACTTCAATAAAATGCAGTCTACATGATAATACGATCAATCCTGAATTCAGGTATTGACTCTTTATATATATGAGAATTACTGTTATATAGCTGCAATCTCTTCGAAATCTGAAACAAAGCACCATAATCGTATCTCTTCATCTGACCAGTGTAGGTGTTTCTTTGGAAAATAGTAACCGCTTTTCCTTCTACAATACCAAGCTGTGCAGTTTCCAGTTTCCCACTGTAGGTCATTAGCATAAAGGTCCACAGAGCCTCAACATGGCTGTTTCACCTCATGTCAAACATGCTGTGCATTTGTATTAGACTCAGCACTTTAGCCCTTTGTTGTCCGCATAAACTCGTTGTGATTCATTTCAGTTTTTTGATCTGCTCTTGTTGCTCTGCATCACAAAGTGAAATTAAAAAATAATGCTGTAATGCCCCTTTGATTCACTTATAAATTTAAAAGCACAAACAATGGCATTGAATGGAGGGAATATATACAGTAAGACTTCCTCAGGGAATGGGGTTTCGTGTAACAGGAGGAAATAAAAGAATCTCCTAAAAAAATAGTTTGTGTTACAAAAGAGGGGCTTTTGTTTTTGTTCTTACATTTTTTTAGCTTACTTATTTATTTATTTTTTTTACTTTTCAAAGAGTGAATTAAAAAAATGTATTTACATCTGACTGGTTTTCATGAGATAGAGGTGGGTTGTGGTATTTATCAAATGGTTTGCTTGACACATAACAAAAGCTGGTTTGATTGGTGGCAGGATGGAGATCTCAAGATGTCCTCTACCTTATTGGCCAGTCATATCTATGGGACATGTTAACCCTTGCAGGAATGGACAGATGTACCTGGTCCTAAAGGGCTCAACAATGTTTTTGGGTGACTTTAACAAATAGATTATTTTTTAAATGTTATATTTTCACTTGCTTGAAACCAAGGGACAGGGAACAATAATCTATTCAAAGGTCAGTGGAACGTCTCTGGTTATGTATGCAACCCTAGTTCCCTAAAGGGAACGAGACGCTGCGTGAAAACGTTGTGGGAACGCCCTGCATGAGTGTATCATGAAAGAGCGATCGGCAGGAGCGCAGCGTCTGTAGAGAAAGACAGCTTGCAATTCTCACAGACAGCCCCCTCGAAAGCTGTCTGGGCACACTGCACTCCCAAACAAGCAACGCATAGTTGGTGTGTATCCCCACCAGTGATAAAACAAGTGCAGGGGAAAACACACTTCATAAACTGTTGCTCGCTCGCTTATATATATGTAATATATAAGTGAAAATCTCCTGCCTAGCAGCAGCTAAGGACAGACAAAAACACAATATTGACAGATTTCAGACGCAGAACACTTGCTGAAGTAACAGAAGCTGACGCGCTTGTGGTTTGGGAGTGCTTTATAGTTTCCTGGTCGATGACGTTGCCCGCCTATGACATTCTGTTTCGCCATTGAATTGATTTCACATGTGCTTCATGACGCACTAACGTAGGGTGTTCCCACAGCGTTTTCACACAGCTCTAGTTCCCTGATAGGGAACTAGCTTTTGCATTTTTCATTCAAGCCAAACACAGTTAATTATGTCCAAATATCCAACAGTGACTGTCACTTAACTGACAATTTATGTAATTAAACTATAATGATGCCATTTCCCTAAAGTGTATGTGACATTCAAATGAGCTAAATGAGGATGTGTAACATAAATCCTATTAGGTTTGCTTAATCCATGAAGCCAAGCACTTATCAAAGTTCAAACATTCACTGGTTTGAACAAAAGTGCACAAGTAACAGGATTAAAAATGTTAAATTATATTCCACTTGATTTATTCTCATGCACTGAATGTGGAAAATAAAGCAGATTATACCAAATTTAGAAATGTACAGTGGACTGGTGAGGTCTAATGCTGTTTAAATAATAAGAGAGGAGACTGCCATAGACATAGATGAGCATATCAATTTTAAAGGTGAAATTAAGTTATTTTTTGTAATTGAAATAATAAAAAAAATCTATACAGTAGTCAACAATGGGCATTTTTGTTGCTGGAAGTGTAAGATATTGTGTACTAAAGGCAGGGGACATGCCAGCACATTTGGCTTATACTTGCTCTCCTCATACATTTTTCATCCACTGATTCACTGGCATTAGAGGATCAAAAGTAGAATGATTTCCTGCAATGCTACATGTTCTCATATATCGCTGGCTGCATTTCCAGAATCATTATATGCTACATCCAAGTGTGCAGAATATTTTCTTCTGTACATTTTGCATAAGAATTTTTAGTGGTCATATTTGCTCAGATCCCTTTCATCTGCCAAGCTTTGAAATGAACTAAGTCTCCTATTGAGCTTCTATGAGTAAATGTTTTTTTTTGATTCTCTGCATTGAAGAGACAGACTTCAGGAAGACCCACAGGTACACTAAGTTACTCTATATCAATGATGAAATTTTAAAGTTTGACCAGACTTTTATCATGGCCACCGTATTGTACACTCTGCACCAGAGGAACACATGTAATTTACTGTTATGCCTGTAATAAGTTGGTTCATTATGTAAAAATAACCACGTACCAGAGACATGTCACTGTAATATATATTTCAAAGGAAAGGAGGAAGCTGTATTATTGATTGGTTCTAGTGTATGAGGATTTCTTTTATGGATCGTATAAAGCATTTTGAATGGGCCTGGCTAAGAATGATGATGAGAAATAATTATGACCTCCTCCATAGTTTTAGCAAAATGCATTGCAAGCCATCACATTTTCTTAGGTATCTTACTAAAAGTTTTGCTCTTTGTGAATAAATTGGTCTGACTAGTCAACAGCATCTGAGAATTTCGATATGCCAATGCCAGACAATGAATACATCATTTAATTGTAAATGTCACAATATCACTGTGAATGCTGAAGTTCCACTCCTTCAGGTTTCACCAATCAGTTCCCTTTCAAGGAAACTCGAGCTGCGTCGAACGCTGTGGGAATGCCCCTGCGTGTGTGCGTCCTGAAGCACTTATGGAATTAGTCCAATGGAGAGACAGAACCATGCCCAGTTAGCTCTCAAGGGAGCTGATTGCAAGTATTGCGAGTGTTTTCGCCTGGAGAAACAAAAGATCTGCTCACGGACTGAGGGTTTGGTGGCAGGCTGGGGTAATCTGTTGTCACAAAGGGTGTGCCGCTCTTCCACAGTCACCTCAGGACTCGATCATGAAGCTAGTGCTGAAGCGGTCTTCATATGGAGGATGGCCCTGACCCACCACTCTAAGGTACAATAAAATACGGGTTTATAGAAACTGGTCTTCATATCGTCTGGAGGAAGAGGCTACATCGCGTCCTTCACCAGTAGGACAGCAACTCCCCCGTGCAATAGGCCAGAGCCACCTCAATGACATTGCATATGCCCAGAAAACGTCCAGTCCATACAGTATGTGTAACCTCCATATGATAACTCCCTATGGGAAGGATGTGGCTTCCGCTGCATCTCCCTTTCCACCGAAAGGGCTTGCTTTTCCAGTGTTATCCAAGTCTGTCTGAGTTCGTCATGCAGAACAGCAGTGGACTTCCCTGGCCTGAGCCCAGTCTCATCGCCACCTCGATTAATGTGGGGGAATCGCTAGACACTGGAAGGTCTTAATTGGGATCCCAGTCAGTATGGTACGTCTGACATTGAAGGAGACCAGACTGAAAAGGAATGTCTTGGTTAAGTGTGTACCCTTGTTCCTTGAAAGAGGGAACGGAGACATAGTCCCGTCGCCACTATTGTTGGACCACCACTGACTCCCAGCTCCGCTCGGCTCCTCAGCGAAAAACAAATGGTGTGTGCATCTGCTTCTGAATTTATCTCGCATGCAAATGTGCATTGGCTCATTTTATCTCATTTGATCCCAATCATATTATAATTATACAGAATTATAATATATTGTGTATTTGAATTGATCAGTACTGTTGCTCTCTCTCTCTCTCTCTCTCTCTCTCTCGTGATGCTTACCTTGACAGTGCTTGGGCTCTCCTGAGGCCTAGACTTGCCTAAGGCAAAGCTCTAAGTGATAATTCACACTGAAAACCATTTTTTGGGCATACATTACTGGACTGCAAAGATTGCTATGTCTGTCTTTGGGTCCAGTGCACCAAGACAATTACTAAAGTAAGCCATGCATATCAGTCATGCATTGGCCTGGAATAAAACTCAGTCCTCACCTCCAATACATGCAACCAATAACCTTTGTTGGCTTGTTTCTTTCTACTATATTTTTTGTTCACTAATTTAGTTGTACATGAAACAGTGCCTTTAGCCTTAGGCCTGCTTTACATTTTCACATGAAAGCAGTGCATATTTATTTTGACGCCCATATTAACAGGTTACAGCGTTCATACTGCCCTTTTAAATAAGCTGTGAGTTGTTTCGGTGCTGAACCTATTTGTTCCGTGTAGCAAGCTGAACTTGAAGAACTTGAAAAATGAAGTAAAATGCAACATAAACCTCTTTATAAACAAATTCTGTTGAAATGCAAGCTTTTCTGAAGCAACAAATGAATGGAGGTGATGCAACTTGAAGTTAGATACCACAATCATCTGTCAAAAAAATATTATAAGTACATTTTCGGTTTAGCCTTAGGTTAAGCCTTAAAAAATATAAAGATCTAAAAAGGATTTATGAAATTGTATCATAAGAATACGCATCTTGTCGTGATTTATTTATAGACTAGCAGTAATTGTTAATAGTTTGTATTAAGTGTAAAGAATATCCATAGCTGTCTGTACAAGATATTGTATTAGGCATTGAATGATCTTATAAAACTTTCAGTATAATGGTATGGTGGTATGTAAACTTGTGTCTCAGCCCTGAATAATTTTAGTGAATGGGAGTAATTGTTGTCCCCACTCATTTACAGTACAAAACACAAGTGGATTGAGTCTAATTATCACATATTATGATGAGGAAATCAAAGGCTTTAACCCCTTGACACTGGTCATAAACAATTTATGTGAGCTCCACCCCTGCAAATTTGGCACAGTTGGAGTGCTGCTTTGAATTTCCAACTAAAAAAAAGGAAAGGAGCGGGGTTTAATATTTGACTTATTCTACTTTTGAATTACTTTGGCAATTAAGGACCCAAACTCTGTCCAGATACATGCCTTGATTTAAAGAATGCATTCATCCACAACCACAAGAATAGTTTTTGAGAAAGAACTACTATGAAGAAAGAATTTGAAGACATGCCTTGAAATGCTATAACCTATATAAGGTGTTACAAAGCTATAATCAAATTACTAAAGAACTTTCTGAACCTTGTTTAGCTATAAGCTAGTACACATATCCTTATTGCTTTGATTAATTTTGTTGAGAGCTTACTTTCAAACATTTACAAAGAGAAAATCACCTCGGATTTACATAAAATAAATAAAAAAAAATAAAAAAACAAAGAAAGAAAGAAAAAATGAGCACTTTAATTCGTGAAATTTATTAGCACTGTATGTGCAAACATTTAAAGGGTTATTTCACTCAAAAAGACCTCATGTAAACCCTCATCATAAGACTTTTGTTTATCTTTAGAAAACAAATGAATTCACTTGAATTTTTGAAAGTGTCAAGGTTTTGTATAAATGGGCTTTTAATTGAGGGACAGAAATCTCCCAGTCTTGGAATGACAAAGATGTTTTCTAGTTGTAGGCTATTTAGTATAAATTAGTTATAATTTGAAGCTGTCATATAGTGATTGTATTTTTTTTTTTGCCATATCCTATAAACATTGCCCTCTTTTTGTTAGAATATTCCTGGGCAGAAATAGAGATGCAAACACCTGATAGAAAGTGCAAGTTTATACAGAAATTGTTTCAAAGTCTGTTTGCCTTGAAATACACTTAATAAATGTTCTTTCTTTTACTCTATAAAAGTCAGTCTACAGTCATCTTTTCTGAGAATATTCCCACTGGATGCAAATGGGCTGCAAGATCATTCACAACACTGGACAAGGGGTAATATCCTCTAGTCTAGTAGCAAGAACGAAATGGTCAATTGGGACATAAGTAGCACCTAATTAGGATTCATATCTCACTCCATGCGAGCTCACAATAAAAATATCAGCTCTCAGGGGACGTGAACCAAATCCGACAGGACCAGAAGGCATTCCAGCTCTTCCGTGTTGACCCAGAAGCATCAAGACAATTGCAGGGTTGTCATTTTTGCCTTACTGCCTCACATCGATGTGCCACTGGAGGTATAAGTAAGGACAGCTGCGCACACTATTAACTAACCTATTGAGTGATCTCAATGACCTCTTTGACAAACAGACATGCTTTATCTGCCTAAATCTTCACACACATGTGATGTGGCAGAAGTTTAGCTCTAGCCCAACGCAATATGTCTTGTTTGAGCAGCCCATTCCCAGGGACTTTGCCATGAGTGCTTGGCATGCTGAGCGAGGAGCTGGCAGGGACTCGACTGAGGGCAAATAGCACAGATGAGACAGGTTAGTCTTTATCGTCTGGCTAGATCTTCACACACATTTCCCTTACCATTTGTACAGCTGGGTATTGACCTGGGGGCTTATTGGTTCAGGGGTTGGTCCACAACAACAGGGAAAACTGCCAGGGCTTGGACACCAAGACCCACTGGTCTCATTTGACCCACTGGTGTCCCACACTTATTCCTCATTGCCTTTTTGAGAAGCCCCAATAGCACAATAATTGAGTAGATGCAGTCAGACAGAGCTTTAAATCTTTCCTCTATTTATTTTGCTGCCTATGCCACTTGCTTTGAAGGTGAGCGGTCACAAATTGAGCAAGGTTTCATTTTGACACAGACAAAACTGCCAAGAAAGGAGGTGTGGTGACTATCATGCTGAGAAGGTCTGAAAAAACAGGAGGGAGGAACACCTGAGAAAAGTCTGTTAGATAAAAGCCCTTAGTTCTCCATGTAGGTTCTGCCATGAGCAGCGTGTGAATGTTAGCGGAACTGTCATAAACACCATAGTGCATTAATTGCGAACCCATCACCAAGAAAGTTAATTACAAGCACTCAGGACGAGTTGGAGGTTGAGCACGCCCCTTTTCTCTAACTCTGAAGTGTCACCTCTCATTTCACTCTCCCAAACATTTAAATAGCACACCGCACTTGTTGTCATTGCAGCTCTGCGTCAGTGTCAATGCACGGCACAAACATTACAAGTGCTCGGCTTTCCCCTAACATTCAGCCCAGATCTGGCTGTGCATCACATTGCCGCAAATGTAATTATGGTCTGTAATTACAAGGATCTCAGGGAGTTTGACTGAAAGTCAAATTACAAAGGCAACAAAACACTGGCTGAATTGCGGGAGTACTTGACAGGGGTCATTAAACCGCCATTCACATTCAAATGTCTGAAGCGTTTCGATATCGTTCTTTGGGTTTCGGCACTTCGTCTCCTTCTTCTTGGGATGTTTGCTCAAGGCTTTTGTGCTGGGATTAAACAAATGCTTTGTGGCCTTTCAGTGCAGGTCATGAGAAAAACAGAAGCTAGGCCAGATATTCCCAACTCCTCCACCCACCTGCGAGGGCAATTACCATATTGTTTTATTTGTGTAAGAGAACTGCAATTTAAATAGTATCAAAAAGTTTGTGGGAGGGTTGGCATAGACAGAACTAGCAAGATCATTTCAAGAAAAAATACTAAATGGTGCATTGATATACAGGGCTCAACAATTTTTAAAAATCACCATGAAATCAAAATAGGTTTTTTTTCCAAGTTTTTTTTTTTTTTTCAATAAATCCAACGATCCAATAATTTCCTGAAGGACAAAAACAAAAAAATTTTCACCGTTTCACACGGATATATGCTGATTTTAAGGATGGTCTGGACCAGTATGAGAGTATCAGACCCGGATCACTTGTTCTTTTTTCGGCAGTTCTGCATTACCTCTTCAAACATTTGTATTCATTGGTTGTATACATCCATTTTTATAAATGCCTTGCAATGTTGCTTTTCTGTGGTGCACAGTTGCTCTGCTCATTTTGTTATCTACCTGGCTGACATACATGAAAAATTTTGTTTGTTAAATTAACAGAAATCACTTGTGAATGTCTTGAAAGCATCCGTAAGACTGTTAAAAATTACGAACCAAAGTGAGTTTGGGTTTATGGGCAGTTTACACTCAAAAATATTTCATTTGACAGACTCATTTGGTTAATTGATTTGGGCAAAATCACTTTGTCCGATCTCGATTAAATTGGCAATGAAATTCAGTTGACTTAATATAATTCAGTTTGACCAACTCAATAAAATGTGGTTATTTAATTAAATTGAGTTGGCTGAACTGAATTCGGGCAATTTTTTTGAGTTGAGCCAACCTAATAAAATTGATTTGGACTAACTCAATTTAACTGGCCAAAATTGAGTAGGACCAACTCAATAAAATTTTTAGATAAAATTGAGTCAATTACATTGGTCCAAATTGAGTTAGACCAACTATAAAAATGGCAATACAATTTAGAAAATTGAAAGGCTAGCCCTAAAAAGGGAAGACAAAATGTCTCGATCACCCCTGGTGGCCGGTCTTTGTCATAAACCCCACCTCCACATGTTATTCAACGGCATGTAAGACCAACTAAACAATTAAATTACACTTTAGATATTGTTTTTCCAAATATGGTTTCTGTCATTTGCTGATGTTATTTCAAGTGTTTGTTTTTAAAATAAGTTTGTGGTGGTGACATCATGATTGACAGCTGTGTTTGACAGGTTTTCTGAGCGAAGTAGTCACTGAAGCACCAACAGACTATTTTTTCGGGCTCGAAATTGCTTCTGCGCAGACTCAAGTTCCAAGATGTCAGCGCCATATCGAGATACTGGCGGCTTCACTTCTGACCAATGGAAGAGAGCGAAGGGCCATCATCCATCTTTTTTTTACAGTCTGGGTTGGCCTAACTGAATTTTATTAGCTTGGTCCAACTCTATAAAATTTGGACTTAATAAAATGGAAGTAGACGAACTCAATTTGGGCCAGTGTAATTGATTTGGCCCAACTAATTGAACAGGCACACCCGTTTAATTTGTATTATAGCCTCTCACAATCATGCACTCCAGTAAAGTCATCATCAGGGGTTATTTACTGCCAAGTTCTTGGTGTGTTTGCCACACATATTTCACAACTGGTCAAACAAAGATGTTTTCTCATAATGCAGTGTGCAGCATTGAGAGTAGTTTTGAAAGGAAACAACTTGTTAAATCAATATATCTGCTTATTGTTAATATATTAAAACATATTGTAAAAGAGTACCTTATTTATTAAGGTTGTTTCCCATTGTTTGTTTCTCCACTCTTTAGGCATTTTAAACCCGATAGGTCGGCTGTCGCGCTGGCGAGTTTGGAAGACTGTGTTTGTGCTGTGCTCTTTAACTTGAATTTACTTCAGAATACTTAGAACACAATTTTATAATGATAACGATTTTTCAGGTTAGATTTCATACTGTCATGTTTTGTTGCATACACTTTATATTGTAGCTAGTCAAACTGGTGCCAGACTACAATGTTATGAAATGAGATTTAAGCAAAAATATGAAGCCTAATGCTAAATGTATACATGTACGATACAAGAATGTGTTTATCTATATATAATATAATGTGAATTCCCAAAATTGTGCAGCCCTGTAGTTTCTCTTGATATCAGCATGTTCACAGGTATTTGTTTATTTGTTTATTTTTAAGTCCTGCTGACTTCAACATCCACATGAGTCTCTGTACATGAACATGGTAAAATGAAAAATCAAACACCTTGGAAATGACGGTGCTTTTTTGTCCTTTGTCTTTGTCTTTCAGCTTTCTCACACAAAACATGTCTTACCAATTTTAAATCAATAAAATCAATTGTCTTATCTGAATAAGTATGCAGGATGATTGTCACATGGTTTTGGAGCAAATATTCTAGGCTTCATTGGTTTTGTGAGAAATAATCAGTAGGGTTTCGTGACCTTAATTCAGTGAAAATTTTCTTTTTTGTTTTGTTTTTTTCACAAATCCCACATGAACGTCATTATCTCAAAAATACAAACCTTTACATACATGCTGCCGACATATTGTTGTAGCAGAGTTTGTGCTGAATATAGTGTTAAGACTTTATCCATGAAAATGTCACAAGTAACAGAAATAAGCACAAATAGCAGAGCATGTCAGAATACCTCCAGGGCCCAGAAAACACCTCAAACCCAAGATACACAGATACAGATACATCAGATAAATCAAGCTTAAGCTAAACTACATCTTCAAAAGGAGGGCCAGCTTTGTGGTGATTCAGCCTTTGTCTTAATTGCAGGAATATGATAAAGGAACTTGCCTATAGGGACAAACTCTCAGTGGAATATTTTTATTTTCCACATAGCAACATTTTTGTAAGAAAATCACATTCATTCGTATTATTAATTTAGTTCCTGAGTTTGTTACAGCGTACAGAGCTGCCATCTCTCCCAAAATTCTTGTCTCCCTATTTCTTTTTTTTTAACTATACATCAATATTTTAGATGCACATCTCTAAACATCTTTAGCATTTAGTTAGGAATTTATCATTCTTAACAGTATTATTTTATTATCAGTTTTAGGCTTTGCTAAGATATTTACTAAAAATAAAAAATTCGGTTTTTACAGCAAAGAACAAAAATGCATAGCATAAAGCCATCAGCCATGTTTATTTTTTGTAATAATTGGTGCTGGAATGTATTTGTACTATGTGTGTCATGGTGGGCTGACAGGCTGACGACTTTGGTCAAAGAAAAATAAACCATGCAGAGTTTAGTAGTTTGGCATCTCTTGGATGTGGCATGCAGCATTCCTCCAGAGGAACTGCACCCTTACACTTCAGTCTGTTCTTAAACTAACTAACAGACCCACTTTGGGCTTTACAGCACACCACATCCTCCCCACAGCCAACCAGACAAAGGAATCTTGAGAAGCAGGGCTTGTGGTTAATTCATTATTCTTTCGAAATAAAGCGAGTCTTTTTTTTCCTTGCCAGGTGCCACATTAAAAAACGACTATAATCTTGTGAACCTATCAGATGTGTTTCTTTCAACACAGCTGTTGCTGCTCTCTTGTAACCCACCAGGGTCCAGACGACTTATCACCTTATGTTTTTTTACATATCATTTCGCTCTTTTCTGTAGTAACAGATTTTAATAAGAAAGACACATACCCCACTCCCCAGGTGTTCCCTGGAGAGTGAAGTAAACTGATTTATATGCAGCTCGCTGGATCATTACCACACACTAACCACTGCAGAACTCAACAGGAAGGGAGTTTCAGGCGCATTTAGACATAACATGGAAAATGTATCGATCTCTATGCAGCCTGGCGTCCATTTGTAGAACTACTACTGCTGCTTCTGTTGCTGCTGCAGCAGTTTTTCAGCATCATTTATTTATTTATTTTTTTCAAAATACAGCAGTGTGGCAGTGGCAGCAGCTGGCTGACCCAGTTTCCCGACTTCGGCAGAGATTTGAAGTTTTCGCTCAGCACTTCTCAGGTGGCCAAGGGGCAGGGGAAGAATCCGAAGTCCTATGAGACTCATTCTTCTCTCCCTGATTCCCTGTCTTCCCTGCAATGTTATAGGAATTAAGGTATGGTCCTCATGACCAGGGTAGGAAATTAGTGTTGCATGGTGGTGGTGCTGCAGGGGCACAATAGGCTTTGAGCACCATTGTTGCATTGTGGTTGTCACTTCCCCTTATAGTATGCAGTGTCCATTCCTCTGCTGTTCTGGCCTTTGAGTTTAGAGTGAAAAGAGTGTGAGGTGGATTTTTTATTTTATTTTATTTATTGTATGTATATATTTTTTTTTAAAGGGCCTTTCTTTAATTACTTATTAACACAAGTGCTTCATTGTGGTTAATGTAATCATTTCATTAAATTAGGCAATTACTTCAGCTGAGACTAGTTGTTGTTTTTTAATTTAAATTTTATTTTTTTAATTTTTTTAAAGCTAGGGGATACTAATGATATCCCTTAATAGCCAAGTCAAGTTGAATCATTTATCGATTATTATTATTACAAGTTGTCTGCTTTTCCTGTAGTTCTTAAGTGCAAAGAACTTATCTGGCTTTCTTGGCTCTTGAAAATGCCCAGGTGCTCCATTTTGAGCTTCTGAGCCGAGCTAAATTGTGATTGAATAATGTCTAAGAAATAATCAAATGAAGTCATCTCAAGGATTACACAGGGGCATGTCTTTAAAACGAATCCTCCTCCCTCTCAAATCTATTGTAAAGTGGGGGGCCTCCACAGGGAAAAACAAGGCTGTGTAATTATGTCTCCTGCAGGCAGGGCGAGTGTGCCTTTGACAAAGGGCCGATTCTCTAGGAGAGATGTGAGGAACTTTGGGGATCAGAGAAATCCGGGGCTAATTATCTCAGTTCTGCCTGGGTGTGGGGGCTGCAGAACGCCCTCTCTCATTGGTCGGCTCCGTAGGCATAACTGGGGATTAGAGCGAGGTGAGAGGGGGGCGGAGTCACCCCTGCGGTGGGGAAGATCATAATTGAGGACATTCCAAAATTTCCAAGGAATCAGCGCCGCAGTGCCGGACAAAAGTTTAGGTGTGGACAATAAAGCTCTCGGTTTGGCTCCACGTACGGGTCCGGAATTATCTGCGGCATTGTTACCCTTGCCTGCATTTAATTTCCCTGCAGTCCCCTTTAGTTCACAGTGTCTAAGTCTCTAGATGTGAGTCTGAAAAGGCTTTTGTGAGAGGTGCATGCTGGGAGCAAGGTCTCTGGGTCTTGTCCATGGGCAGCTACCATCCTCTCTTTGGTTGACGGCTTTAGCAAAGGAGGCAGTTTCGGAGTGGGCAGCGGTGGATTTTCTATTTTAATATTCTTGGATATGGTTAATTTGAAATGGGCTGGGAATCTGTCAGTGTGCTAGATATCTTTATTCAAGTTCCTCAGCCAGACTTCCATCTCCAGTGGCCAACAGCAGCAGTCCTGGCGTTAACTCGCCAGCCTCGCTGACCCTGACCCGCTAAGCTCCATAGCTGTAATGAGCAGGGAGCTCATGCTAGCAGGTTAATGTGCTTTTATTGTCATGGTGCACCTATTAGAGCTGTGATGTCTTTCATCCTAGATCCCTCAATTTCTCTACTAAATGGAGGACAGGGTGGAGGGAGAAAAGTCACAGTGAAATATCCCAGAGGGGATGGAGGCTGTCTTTGGACTAGAGTGCACCTGATAGATAAAACATTTTGACAAATATGTATAGCTCTGGGACACTATACAAATGATGAGAAGTTTAAAGTGAAATCTCTCTGTTTTCTTTTTCCCATCAATCCAGTGTTGCTGATTTTGGGTTATTGGTGAATTTGACATCGCTCAAGGAGAGAAGGGAAAAAATGACAACTCTATACATTCCCAGTTCCATTCCAAAACTCATATATTTATTGATTTTAGCCTAGTCTCGAGCTTGGAGACCAAACTGCCACTTATGCAAGCACACTGAACTTTTGCTCTAATGCACTATTGATTTATCATAATGTTTTGCATTAGCTGAATCACAAATATATGCTTCTCTCATGCCAGTTAATGGGATGTACCAGACAAACTGCAATATCTGATCAAATAAACAACTTTTAAAACATTCCAGACGCACATTTATTGGTTCAAATCTAGTGACACTGATTTTTGTTGGTTAGGATTTTGCTAAATAGCAGTTACAGAGTTACAACATAGTGTATGTAGGTTATTCTGGAAATGACAGTGACAGTCGCATTGGCACATATCCAATTTATTTCCACATATAAATGAGGCCTGAAACCGATCTGGAAATATCCAAATGCATGCGTTTTTTACTGACACTGTCGTAGAACAAATCCGATCTGTGTCACATATGAGCAAAAAAATCGGAATTGGGTCACATTTCACTGACAGTGTAAACGAGGCCTAATTTAACAAGGTTCAGTTGTTGTGGGAAGAAGGATGCGGGAACCGCGAATGTTCAACAAGTTTAATAAAATAAATCAAAAATGAACAACAAAGATCGTTTTGAAAAAAGTCTCTAGAAGAAAGTCACTGTCCAGTTTTTGATTGATTCATTTTCGTTGTAAAAATCATTAGTTGTTAACTTAGTGGCCGCTTACACTACACCATTTTCAACTTAAAAAAAAGACCACTTTTAATGTGTTCTGGTCGTTCATTTACACATCAACAGCGTTTTGGTGACATGAGACTTTGAAATGGGTTTTGAAAATGCAAGTTTTTTGAAAGTGCAAGTTTTTGAAAATGAGTTTTGAAAACGATACCGTTATTGATTTTTCTGTGTAAACTTCAAAAACGTGAATCTGTGAAAACGGTGACGGCATGCACATGCGTATTACGTGTTTAGTCAGCATACAGTGCGTGTTTGAATGCTTATGTATGCGGGTGTATAGTCTGTCTTTACAAAGTGACATTACCAATTGCTTGTCTGGCATGCATAATACAGTGGTTTTAGTCTCCATGGATTTTAATAACGTTTTTTAACTGTACATAGGAAAAAACCTTTGTTCATGACAAAAACTTTTGTCAATGAAGCCTTCGCAGGGGATAGTCTAGCTAATAAAATGTTTCCTTAGCCAGTATTTTTGTTGTTATTGTAATGTCTTTAATTTTGAGGCTCACAGGGTGTTATAATTGAAGCAGCCCCTGCCAAACAGGGCAGTATTGTGCATTCCTCATCCAGCTGTCTTACAATGTGTGTCCATAAAACCATGATTCTTTTGCACACTCATCTGCCCTAGAAATGCATGGAATATTTAATAGACATCGGTATTCCAAGCCATTCACCCTCAGCAGAGTCCGAACACATCCTATCCAAATCCAGAATCATATGAGTTGTGTCCACACTGAGTGTAGTAAGACTTATTTTTCCTGCAGACTACTCTGATGAAGTCAGCTAAGTCGGGGTGTTTTGCCATTCAGACTGTGTACATATATAAGTGTTTACACTGTCTAATGTAAGCCGTGTGAATGTTTAAGTCGAACAGACATTCTTGACTGAAAAAAACAAAATGTCCAGGCAGTTCAAAAAGGCATTAGAAGGTGCTCTTTGGGGTCGGGAGTTTAATGTCATGTTGAAAAGGAAATCCAAGGCACTCTTCTTTAGAAAATTAAAAAGCCTGTATTAGACTGGCTATATCATGATAGAAACATAGTTCAAACATGTGGGGGGGGGGGGGGAACTACAACCCACGCGTAGCAGCACAAACAGCCTTCTTCAAGGTATATTTTCCAAACAAACAATTTCCTCTTTTATAGATGCTAATTGGGAACACCTGAATGACAAATTACCTGCATATACAAAGAAGGTCCACTAGGACTAACATATCACAGAAAAGGGCTGAAATCTATTTCTTTATATATATATATATACATATATTACAGGCCACAGTATATCCTGGTGTGGATATACTGTGATGCAAATAGAAACGATCAAAAAGAGTATTTGGGGTGGTGACTGATTAAAATTAAAACATTATATATATATATATATATATATATATATATATATATATATATATATATATATATATATATATATATATGTTTCTCTCTGTAGAAGTAATTTTAATCAGTCACCACCCCAAATACTCTTTTGATCGTTTCTAAACCCTCAACCATTAGACCTTCTGGGTTACTATTGTGCACCTTTTGGAAGTGTTTTGCCGTAGGGTAATCTAAATTAGCTTTTCTAATGTCATTCTGATGCTCACATTCTTGACTATTTGTACTGTAACAATATTCTCCTAAAAGAAAAAAAATGTGATGCAATTAATTCTTAAAGAGTGTAAAATCAATTTATATTAGGGATGCACGATATATCGGCCACATTATCGGTATCTGGCCGATATATTATCATATTTAATGTTATCGTTCTCGGCCCAACATGAACATTTAGCCGATATCTAAAAGCCGATAAATAATGTATTATTTCCTTCAGCTGAGGCACTTTAGATGCGCACTGTTTTGCTTTTAAATTGCTTGAAATACGACTGAAATCACTTTAAAAAAGGAAAATCCAGTTAAAGTGCAAAATGTGCAGCGCAAAGTCTGTCATATCGGCTACACAACATTAAAATAAGAACATCATAATTGTGTTTGTATCTTGGCTTTTAATGAGGAAAATCAAAAATTGTCTAAAAATTTGGATTTAGATTTATCGGCCAAAATATCGGTTATCGGCTTTCAAATATAAAGAATTATCGGTTATCGGATCGGCCAAAATTGTCATATCGGTGCATCCCTAATTTATATTACATTTAAATATATTTAAAAATTGAATATAATAACCAACATAGATGTTTCACATTCGTTCTGGGAAAAGAAAGCATCTCAGATTCTGAAAGATGATCTCCTCGCATATGTCCACCCCATATAACAGTGGCATGCTCAGTTTATTCCATACTAGCTGTCAGAATTTTCATCTTGGCATGAATATCCATTTAAATTAATTTCTTATTGCTGTTTTTATTTTATGTCTCAAACATCCACTTCACATTCTGACACCTCGGCCTCTCTCTGCAGCAGAGGAATTCCTCTGAACTGAAGTGCCACTGAGAGTGGTAATTGTGGAAAAAAAGGATAAGAAAAACAATGTCTGCTTCCCTCATGTTTGCCAAGAGTCTCCTACTCCCCTCCATGCACTCCTGTCCAGAAAAGTAGGATTACGTCTCCACCGAGGCCAGTAAATCTCTAAACCCCAATTACTGTGCTATTTGGTGATTTATGGGTTTATTTTAATGACACATTAAAATGCAATTAGTATTAGTATCCAGGACAAACTGTGTGCATCCAATGAAATTCCAGCACTGTAAATGACAGCCTCTCTTTCTTTACACATCACTGAGTGGCTGCTTGGCAGGGTGGATGGTGCTGTGTTTTGCCCGTTGGCTGCAATCAAACAACACTTAATGGCTGATCTTTTAAACCTACTGGGTAGTACTTCCATGGTGTTCCATGTAGGAAAATGTTGGTCTCTCTCTCCCTTTTTTTAGGAACTATTATTATTATTATCATCATCATCATCATCATTATAGTTACCATCATCATCATTATTATTATTATGATTATTAATCTTAGATAAAGGAAGAATTAATTCCCCCAAAATTATAATTCTGTCTTGATTTACTACTCTCATGTTGTTCCAGACCTGTATAACATGTTCGTGTTTTATGGAACACAAAAGAGATGTTTGAAATGGTTTTGTTGTTACATGAGGAAATCATGACAGGCTTTTTATTTTGGGGTTTAAATGGGAAAACTGGATAATTCAAAAGAAAACCCATTTCAAACATTACTATTTGGTAGCAATACGCAGAGACGTCCTCCGGCATTGACCTCTGAAATGAAGGAATTAGCTCTGGTTATGTGTGAGGAAACATTTTCTGACAATATCTCCTGTGACCTACAGATGCCAAACCAAAGGCTGTCTCCCCGCAGAAATGATAGTCATCTTTACATGCGGCAACATACAGAAATAGCTCAGAGATCAGCCGATTGCATTGTGAGATGCCCCACAGCATACTGATTGCTATTCCCAAGCTCCTCTCTGAGAAATGAGTTCCCTCAGTGTAAACACAAGGCTGCAAAATTAAAGCACTGTATGTCATGCAGAATGGCTGCTATAATATCTTTTCATCTCAGTCATCTCACAACGCGAGACACGCATAAACAAAAAGGTACTGAAGGGACTCTTGAACGTCACACTAAAATACAAAAATGTGATGCAAAAATTGGGAAACACAAATTTCATCTAAAACACAGTGCACTTTCCAGTCATATTTGTACTGTACTTCTCTTGTCCATTACATGCAGTTCATGCTTCACATTAATGATATTTGATATTATAATTTTTTCCCTTTCTTTTTTAATTATTATTTATCATTATGTATTTATTTTTATTTATATAATATATATTATTGTTATAATTTTTTTTCTAAATTTTATTTCGAAAATTTGGGTTTTGAGCGCACATGATCAATGTAGGAACTACGGAAGACGATTAGGGCCAAGCAATAATAATAATAAAAAAAAAAACATCTCGAGATTAAAGTCATTATAATGCGAGTTAAACTCGTTAAATTTCGAGAAAAAAAGTCAAAATACAATCTTTAGAATAAACGTATTAAATATCGGGAATGAAGTCGTTGTTTTGAGAAAAAAAAATCAATACATTTTGAGAAAAAAAGACGAGATACAATCTTGAGAATAAACTAATTAAATATAGAGAATAAAGTCGTTGTGTTTCGAGAAAAAATCGTGTTAAATTTCGAAAGAAAAAGTTGAAATACAGCCTTGAGAATAAACTCATTTAATTTCGAAAATAAAGTCGTTGTGTTTCGAGAAAAACAAAAACTCTTTAAATGTTGAGAATAAAGTCATGTTTCAAGAAACTGTCTCCATGTTACTTTGTAAAAACCTTTGCATTGCCACACTACCATTTTTGGCCCCCATGTCCGCGTGGAGCTCTCGGGACACCCTCCTATGCCAGTAACTATGAAGTAGCTAACTGGCTATTACTTTAGGATCGTTGTTGGTTGTGTACACCTCCATTCACAAAATGTAAAGACTGTAACCATCTCTACAGCCATGCAGCACATACGGTTTTAATTTATCAGCTGTCCATATGCCAGAGTGCATTTGGGCCAGCACTGTTTATTGTTCAAGCAGCAGTTGTTCAAGTGACGGCTCAAACGTCTTTTATCAGTTAAGTTCTGCACGGACAAATTCAGTGACACTTTTAATGCAATACATTACCGCTAAAGTTGGCAGTATTTATTTGTTACTGAAATAAAGTCTAAAATATCTTGACTAGTGATCTGCCATGTCCTCTATCAGTAGGCTATGCAATGACCACTGATCGAATGTGTTATTCTCTATATTTCATTTCTACTTTTTTTTCCTCGAAACACAACAAATTTATTCTCAAAATTTATTCTCGCAAGTTCGCAACACAACGACTTTTATTCTTAAAAAATAATACGTTTATTCTCAAGATTGTATTTTGAGTTTTTTTTCTCTAAACGCAACAACTTTATTCTCGATATTTAACGAGATTTTTTCTTCGAAACACAACGACTTTATTCTCTGATATTTAGAGAGTTTTTTTTCTCGAAACACAACAACTTTATTCTTCAATACTTAATTCTTAATAAACACAACTACTTTATTCTTGAAATTTAACGATTTTTTTCTCACAAGTTCGCAACACAACGACTTTTATTCTTAAAAAATAATACGTTTATTCTCAAGATTGTATTTTCAGTTTTTTTTCTCGAAACACAACAACTTTATTTTCGATATTTAAAGAGTTTTTTTTCTCGAAACACAAAGACTTTATTCTCACTATTTAATGAGTTTATTCTTAAGATTGTATTTCAACTTTTTTCGAAATTTAAAACGTTTTTTTATCATAACACAACTACTTTATTCTCGATATTTAATGAGTTTATTCTTAAGATTATATTTCGACTTTTGACGAGTTTAATTTTGCATTATAATGATTTGATTTTTTATTGCTCGGCCCTAATCCTCTTCCGTAAGGAACATTGCAGAATTTTTTTTTTTTTTTTACTGACACCAAACATTCGAATGTTGAAAAGATGTATAATTTCCTTCATCAAGGATGTTTCTTGAGCATCAAATCAGCATATGCCAATGCTTTCTGAAGGATCGCATGACAATGAAGAGCAGAGAAATGGCTTTTCACAATTTTAATCTTGCTTCAAAATGTTTGTACTTTCTTCAGTCAATTCAGCTTCAGCCAATTCAGGGCTACATTTCCCAAAAGCATCACAAGCCTAAGTTGATCGTAGAACAATTGCCACCAATGGTCTCTACAATCAAATTAGGCTCACAATGCTTTTGGGAAACGCAGCCCAGGTCAGTAATTCATGCAGAATGCCATTTGGCACAGCAATCAGTGTGCCAGTCTGATTTGAAAAGTTGATTAGCTGAGGGTTAAACCTATGGTTAAAAAAGACATTAACACAGACTTCAGTATGTAGTGTGAAATGAATGCTAGTTCACACTGCCCTAACAGACACCAACACACACCAGCAGTTGTTGGGTCATAATGCGTCTACAAGGTTTGAATTTGTCGGGGCAGCGTGGAAATCACAGTTGTGTTCAAAAATTCAATGAGTATGCCAAATATCACTGGCTAGAGAAGCAAAACCTTCTACGGAACTGGTTATTGTTATTGCATACTAAATGGAGTCACATCAAGGGTTTCTTTAGAAGGAAAGTTGAAATCAGAACAGATAAATGAAAGAGGACAACAGAGAGTCAACTACTCGGGGTGAAGGAAGCATCAGACATTGAGCACAAAGGTTAAGCTAAACTACAATGGCAGTCTGGATGTGAGAAATGACCAGCAGCCAACAGCCCTGTCAGCACAACTGACCAGTCCAGGGATAGAGTCTAAAAAGGGTCTCAATTCCATTTATAAAACCCCACACCTGCATGTTTATGTCACGATGGCTTCCTGGACAGCAAATGGCTCTCTTGTAGCGATTCTCTCCCGCTGTCTCTCTCTCTCTCATAAACTAATTAACGCACCTAGAACATATGGCTGCAAGCACAGTGAAGTAATCATATGCAAATCTCAGCGATGTATTTTAAGGTTTTCATTTTGCCTGGGACACATGCCATGAAGTCTGTCAGGACAATGCGACGAGGAAATATCCGACTCTGCCGTATTTGTGTCCATGGATACTGCAAAAAAATATCAAATTATGCTTCTCTCTTACACGGACGGTAATCCTAGGCCGTATTCTTTATTTATTGAGAATTGGACACTATTAAACAGCCACTGCACTTCAGCATCATTATATATAGTCTTGTGGAACAAAAAGTGCTTGGTTTATTTCAAAGGATAATGAAAATGACAGTAAGCATGACGTCCACGACTGTTCAGTGATCAGTTTCTTTGAGAGATATGTGGGTTCTTGATAAATCTCTGCTATAAGTGCTGTGGATATGTCAAACATTCCTCCCTTAAGAGCAGTCACTAAACCATTTGCATCATTTTCCAGAACAGTCTTCCTTGCCATAGCTCAGATGCACTAACCCAGCCTCGAACAGATGTACAACACAGCTGACAGCTGCATTACTCACCAGAACAGAATTAACAGTCATAACCCAAATCAGGATTTCTCCTGAACAATTACTTCTGAATGGAGGCCAAGAGGTTAATTTACTAATCATGAAATTTGCATAAATGGGAGCTGTAATGAATTATGTTAACTGTTGCAGTTGCTCACCACTCTGAAAAAAAAACAAAAAAAAACAAAAAAACAATGTGTTTCAAGAGGGAATATTTATAGTTGTTGGCCCATAGGCCTATATAGGCATATATATGTCACCAAAAAACATTAAACAAGTTTGAGTTGAGTTCCTTAAACGGCGCCTATTATGCTTTGTTTGATTTTACTTTTCCTTTGGTGTGTAATATAGCATTTTGTGCATTTAAATGTCTGTAAAGTTACAATGCACAAAGTCCACACCAAAGGGAGTTCATTTCTTCAACAGAAAACGCTTGCCTGAAATGCCTCGTTTGTAGTCCTGCCATTATTTCTGTGACATGATCATTATTTCTGGCACAATTTAACCACAAACGGATGATAACCACACCAAAAATGATAACTACAGCATAATGTCCACACCAACAGATAATAACATTGTACTTATTAAAAGTGTGTGTTGCATTTATGTCATCTAGCACTTTAACTTTTTTTTACATAGTGTTTTTGATCATTTTTCTTTTTTGAAAAATATTGGCCCCCAGAATATATTGTTGAATGAATATCGGAACATGGAATATCTCAAAACAAAGAACAGAGCTTTTCAATTTAAAAAAAAAAAAAACACAAGAACATTTTATTCTTTAGCTCCGTGCATTATCAAACTGGAAAAACTTTGAAAATAAAACTTTTTTTTCAAAGACTGCAGCGTGCATAAACAATGCTTTTATCACTTGTTTCTGCTACTTTTTTGTCCTTTTTTTATCTTGATTACTCTTTCAGAAGGTTTGCAATAGCGGCCTCTACCATATAACAGTGAAAACAAAGAAATATGAAACATTCCATCAATAGCGGGGAAGTGTTGTCTTATCACCGAAAATTCTGTCAGCAGGGAAAGAGTTAAAGTCCCTGTAAAGTCAATTCTACAAAAAAGTTCTAAACACATTATAAATGTTACATATGTATTACTAAAACATATTACAAAGTCTGTGAACTGTGAAGTACTGAAATGTGCAGTTAGACCGTTAAACTGTTTTTCACCATTGCAATTTTACGGATTAATTGGGCGAGGCTAAAACAGGGCTCCGTGACGCACTGCAGCCCATGAGCTCCTGGAGACACCCCTATTTGATGACGCACTGAGACTGATCTCTCCACTTACACACAACGCTCTCCGAGCACATTTGCATTCACAGCTCAATCGCGAGTGACTGTCAGTACTATTAGTTCAGCCTACAGTTAGCTAGCTATGCCTTCAACACGGACATGCATGGGCTACTTCCTGGATGCGATCATGTACAAAACAGATCGGTATCTTCATTAAAACTCCCTTAAAAACGATCACATCAAGAAGAGGTTTTTAGAGAGCCGTTACCTTAATGAAGAGCTGAGGATCACCGCCTACACCCGCCTCTGTAGAGATTGTTTTATAAACTTTCCTCAGAGACAACTGGGATTCACTGATAATTCACTGATAATCCACTGTTACTGGTGAACGAGGCCGAAACGACGATCTCCCGCTTCAGTGTTCATCCTCCCGTCTCCAAAAGGTAATCAGCTAATATCACCGTCAACAGCTTTCACGCGAGTGGGCGTGGTTTCCACGCAGCCAGCGGACACACCCAGCGTTTGAGAGCAGAGAATCTGCTCATTTTTTCATGATTTTGATAGCTTATTTGATGTACTTGTCGACTTTTTTTATCATTCAAATTTGGCTGGCTGCATAATAACACATTTTTCTGTGGTGTGACAAACTTAATTTTGACTTTACAGGGACTTTAAATGTTTAAGCTCTTTAAAATCAAGTGGATTCTGATTTGCTGACAATGTCTTTTGTGTGTGTTCAACAGGTGGATAAAAACATTCTGAAAGTGATTCCAACAACTTTATTGTCATCACTATTGATTGTCCTTGGAGTAAATGGGCCTTGCGAGTTTGAGAGTGTGAACTGCATTGCTTGAGAATACATTATCTCGCATAGGTACGAGTAGTCAGTGTATTCTCTGATCTGTTGTAACTGTGCTGCTTAGGTTTTAATGCTAGACCCATAAAATCATGAGCTCTGTTCAAGTGGGACGTGGTTTCCCATGATCCTTATCACGATGCACAATGCTCCACAGGTAAAGGTGGCAGTAAGCTAACCCAGTTTACAATAAACACACTACATGAGGTGAGGAGGAGACATGTACCCCATATATCATCAAGGCAGTTTTTCAAACGAGGACAATACACCTGAGGTCGACTGAGCACAATAGAGGAATACAAGCTTTTTATGTTGTTGTGGAAGTGTATAAACATTTCAAGGTAGAAGGATTATATTTCAATTCAGTTCAATTCAATTCACATTTATTTGTAGTGCTTTTCACAATACATATTTTTTCAAAGCTAAACAGAAAATGCATGTCTACATTGCAATTTAGAGTGATCTGTTATGTGATCTGCTATTTTAGTTTTCTCAGTCTGATAATTTGCAGCACCGTTTTGAAAACAACCCAAGAAATGTCACAGCCTAAACAACAATGCTTGTAGTAAAAGAAATAGTCATTAGTTTGGATTTCAATCATTAAGCATAAAATTATTTATTTGCACCTGCTGCTTAGCAATTAGCCGAAGCGCTTACATAATGTATCTATTAATCATAAGAAACATTCATCATTGATAACAACGTGAGCTGAATTTGTCAGAATAATACGCCAGCAGTGAGAGTCATAATGGTCCTCCTTGATCTTGAAGATAGCTCAATTTAGAAGAATTTTCTGGCAAATTCCCTCGTGCTGTGGTGGGATTACACTGCCTCATACCCCTGGGAGTAATCAATACTGAATGTCTGTTGTTGCCTCTTCAGAACTCTGCTTCCCTTCTTAAAGTTCAGCTGTGTTCCCATTTAAACACATCAGTAACACACTGGGACCCAATCAATGGCGTCAGTATCACCACCCACAGAGGCATCAGGGCATCGACCCACTCCGCTCACCATGGGGCACGGCTCCAGTCGCATGTTCTTTTTCTTTACTTAATCCTTTCCTTTTGTTTTCTTTTTTAGATGGATGGATGGATGGATGGATAGATGGATAGATGGATAGATGGATAGATGGATAGATGGATAGATGGATAGATGGATAGATGGATAGATGGATAGATGGATAGATGGATAGATGGATAGATGGATAGATGGATAGATAGCTAGATAGATAGATAGATAGATAGATAGATAGATAGATAGATAGATGTCATTTTGATGCGTAGCTCTTCTTTGTATGAGTGGGTGACTGTAATGTTCAGCTGTGATTATTTGCTGCTGTTGAGTTGTTATCAGCTGGGTTTTATCCGAACCTGCCATCCTACCAGAGCATCAGCCAAACATCTGTTACCACCTCTGCTATGCTGATGCCGTGCAGATAAATCATTACACATTCACGACTTCCAACTTATGTCTGTCTTATTTCCTCCATGTTACTCGCTCAGGCTGATTGTGGTGTGGTTTTTCAAGCAATGTGTAATTACTGAGATGAATTAAACAAGGCAAATTGCATAGGGATAGGAATAGCAATATGAAATTGTCAAACAGTTCAGCGTCGATGTACCAGATGTCTTTTTCGGCGCGATTCAGAGAATTGAAGCTCATCAATTTGGGCTTTTGTCCAGAGCTGAACTTGGTGAAATTCAAGAAGACAGTTTGCCAAGCCAGCTAATAGTTTGTTCCAAGAAAATGTGCTTTGTGCATAATTGGCATCGTGACTTGTAATTGGTCAAGTTGTTGGGTCAAGTACTGAATATGTTAACCATTACAGATAAATGCCTCAGAATGTGGAATTACTTGACAGTTAAGTTCTTTGTTAATAGTGATTTTTTTAAAATTTATTGTTTGTTTGTCTGTCTTAATTTCTCACTCTGTCTGTCTACCTTCATCAAGGTATCAGCTGCCTCCTGCAGTCATTTTATTTCAATGGCGTTCTTCTGTGATCAGATTGGCGGATATCCTTTATTCATCTAGTATCCCAGACCATCAAAGCCTCTGGGATTCTCTGTTCTACCCATTATTATGAGTAATATTCCACATCTTCTGCGAGATGAACTGATAATGGTGTCACAATGCTGTCACACATATCTCTCTGAGCTTCATCCACAATGGGCTATTCTCCCATCTGTTGAGTGTTTCTAGCCCGAGAAGACACTCTCGTGGCCTCCATCTCTGACCCCACATTTTTCACGCTCTAATAATTACGTTTGTTACACTGTAATGATACATTATTACAGTGTAATATATATTCTACACAATTATATTTTTTTAATGTAATACATTTGTTACAGTGTGATTATACGTTAATGCTGTAATTATATATTTTAATGTACTGCATAAAAAATGGTTACTACTTTGTAGTAATACATTTGTTACATTGTGTAAATGTTTGTTGCTGTGTAAAAATACCTTTAACAGTTTAATAATACATTTCTTACATTTGTTTTTCACTGCTTCCAGAAAAGCCCATGCCGATTCCGCCACTTGACCTGTGTCATATTGTCAAGGTCAGATCCACTAGATTTCTTTTTCTCTTAAACCAATGCTGCGTTGTTTAAAAATAAATAAATGAAGCAAACAAACAGACAACACTGTTTTCAACCTAAAACAGTTGGCTGTTACTTTACACAACAATGCCGTTTTTAGGGTCTGAAAATCCAAAATTTGGAAAACAGGTTTAAAATGCACGATTTTTGAAACAGATACTGCTATTGTCTCCATTTAAAATACTAAAACATGATTTTTTTAACATGGTGACATCATCCACGTGTATTTTGTTTCTTTACAAAATGGCACTGCCAGTGACTGGCCTGGCATGAATTATACAGCATTTATATGTTTTTTGTAGATCTGTGTAAACTGGAATCATTTTGACAACATTAGCCGCTTTCCGACCAAGTAGTTACAGGAACTTAGTTATAGGAACTGTCCACTTCTAAACAGTTCTTAGAACTACTCTCCCCAAACTCGGTTTTGCTGTTTGTGTTCGCACTGGCCAAGTGGCCATAGGAACTGGTAGGAGGGGTAACGCAAGCACGGCAACAGTCTTTATAGCGTCATCACTAGATGAAGCGCTGCCACATACAACAACAACAAACCAGCATGGAGGAGGCTATTATTGCAATGTTTCTGTTCTGCCTTGCCGGGACTTTGATAGACGGAGAACGAACGGCGGCGTTTAAAGATTATGCTTGAGTTCTGTAAGTTACAGAGAAACATAGAAGACGAAGGCTTCAGCATAACATGATATTAAGTAATATGATGGAAGAAGATAAAAGAGCAGAGCGCAGGAGGCAAACAGAACGACGGGTAAGTTTCAGCTAGCATTAGCAATTAGCTGGTTGAATGCTTTATGTTTGTCTTAATCCTCGTTGTAATGTTTTGCAAAAACACACAGCGTATGGCAGAGAGCGCTACAAGTTCCGTGTTGACAGTGGGCATGACTTATAAGTTGAACCAATCAACGTAGCCTAGACCTGGGGAAAGGGAACTAAAAAGTCCTCGCTCTAGACTAGGTACTGAAAGAGTTATAGGAACTACGGTCTGAGGAACTAAAAAATTCCCAATTTAGTCCGGTCAAAACACGAGAAAAAAAGGGTTATAGGAACGTTAGGTTCTGGAACGTTAGTCTTGCGTAGGTTTTAACACCCAATGGTTGTTTTGTGTATATTGTGTATTTTTCTTCTTGTTGTCTCTTTCTGCTAAACATCATCTCAGAAGTGTGGTGCCTGTATATGATTTTCACCTCTGCAGCTCATTTCTAATTGCTTAAACTTTCTAAGAGATGACTGCCTCGCTTACTTTAGTTTTCTATCACAATGTGGCACAATTCGAAGGAGATGGTGAAAATAATGCAATATTTTCAAATTAAAAGCAGTCTAAAATTCAAAAGGGTCTACTGCTTTTCCTCGGTTCTGGAAATACAATGCTAATCCATTTATCTTGCTGACCTTTGAAATCTTTTCAGGCCTCAGATGCTGTAAGCGCAGTGGCAGCTCCATCCACACTTGGAGTCATTTCACCATCATAAATGAAATCTCTGTCCTTCCAAATATGAGCTGTCCGTGCCACAGGCCGGCTAATGGCGGCACCCCTATTACTCATCCCGGTCCCGTGTGCCTTTGAGGAAACCATCATATCTGCCAGATCCATCAGAGGAGGCATCAGCCAGCCTGTGAAATTGATCATCTGCTCAGGAGATGGGAGAGGATGGCAGAGAGGGGACACATATTTTTAGTGGTTCCTTTAAATACTTAATGCCATAAGGTGCCATGAGCCCGGCCATAAAAGAAAAGAAAAAGGAAATGTGCAGATCCATGCCAGTGAAAGCGCTCGGACTGAAATTGCCTTTAGGTGTAGCTAAGAGATATGATAAGAGCATTTAAATGGCTTTTAATAAACAATACAATATCCCTGAGTCCAGTCACGCTATCTCTCTCCATTCACCACTAAACGTGATATATAAAAGAGCAAAAGCCATAATACTGACTTTGAATTCCTCAACACATTTGCATTGGAAATGGAGATGCTGGTGATCTTGAGCCGTGTGGCAACGGACAGCGAGTGACCGAGAGGAATAGATGTCTCCTTTTCACCGTGTTGATATGAATGACTGATTATTAATGTTATTATAACAGGCACGCTGGATACCCTGGCAAAGAAAGCACTTGGCTATCATTATTGCATCACAGTGCATGGGGATTGTAATTACTACCTAGAAACTTTCTGCACCTTTCCAATTATACGGTACATCACGTTCTCATGGGTATTGTATAACCAGCAAGGAATGAGTTTATTAAAAAGGGACAAAATAATAAAGGAAGAACAGACAAAAAACACACACATATGCACAATACATACACGCATCAATCAGACTGTATGTAGCTGGATGTGGTTACGCTAACACACACACAATGCTAAAATATTCTAAGTTCAATACAAGTTATAGCTCAGTTGAAAGCATTATAATATTGATTATAATGTTGATTGTTTGTGTTACACTTTATTAGTGTAATTGTATCATTGATATACAGACGTCTGCACAAACCCGGCCCATACACAAAATAATTTAACCTGACCGACCCAAACATTACGGTTATATTTTAAGCCCGACCTGGCTTTATTTATTTATTTATTTATTGCAATATGCTGTATTTTATGATTACTTGCCACGATTTCACGTTTCACCAAGGCACAGCGGCACCCTCAGTCAGCACATAAGAAGAAAAAGAGAAAAACATAGATTTATTAATTACAAATCTATGATTTTGTTGAACAGGTTAAACAGTCACAAATTCCCCTGGAACTCAAACATTAAACTTCAAAACAAAGTTTGCGCTTGAGGATGCCCCACAGGTGCTCAATAGGGTATAGGTCTGGAGACATACTTGGCCACTACATCACCTTCACCTTCAGATTTTTTAGCAAGGCAGTTGTAATCTTGACGGTGTGTTTGGGGTCGTTATCATGCCGTTCGGCACAGTTTCTGAAGGGAGGGCCAATACATGTTAAAGACTCATGCAGCTTTGTGACATGGTGCATTATTCTGCTGGAAGTAGCCATCAGAGGATGGGTACATGGTGACAATAAAGGGATGGACATGGTCAGAAACAATTCTTAGGTAGGAAGTGGCATTTAAACAATGCCCAATTGGCACTAAGGGTCCTAAAGTGTGCCAAGAAAACATCCCCCATTACACCACCACCACCAGCCTGCACAGTGGTAACAAGGCATGATGGATCCATGTTCTCATTCTGTTTACGCCAAATTCTGGCTCTACCATCTGAATGTCTGGTTACACTTTATTTTGATACTTACTTTAGACGTTCTACAATTTGAAGTAACTTTTGAACTAAATGTCAACTAACTCTCATTAGAGTATTAATGTCTCAACAGAAACCGAGACTTAACAGACCAGGCAACATTTTTCCAGTCTTCAGCTGTCCAATTTTGGTGAGCTCTTGCCAATGGTAGCCTCTTTTTCTTATTTGTAGTGGAGATGAGTGGTACCCGGTGGGGTCTTCTGCTGTTGTAGCCTGTCCGCCTCAAGGTTGTGCATGTTGTGGCTTCACAAATGCTTTGCTGCATACCTCGGTTGTAACGAGTGGTTATTTCAGTCAAAGTTGCTATATATATCTATATGATATTCTCACCACATGGTGACATTTTACCTATTACATGATTTAATAGCATATGAAAGCTGGTATCAAGCCCTTTCTAAATTAGTTTTTTTAATCTTTTTTTTTTTCAAAGCTTGTTAGTAGCAAAAGTTATGTTTATCTGAACTTGGCTGATGACTATGATTTTCCAGAAAGGAATTTTGATAAAAAAAACAGGTTTAATTAACTGTCACCGTCTTGCCTTTTTTCACATCACATATTTTAGTAATCATCATAAATTAGGTATAATTTGAAAGCTTACAAACTCAAAATTCATCCACTGAGTCCATTATGATATAATTTAGGGCACTGACATCACAGCAATTAGCAGATTGAGGCGAGCAAGATCATTTAAGTGAGCAGGTATTTCAGACTCCATTGTTTTCTTGGTCTCTTGATCTCAAAATGCTGCAACGCATTCTCACCCTAAGGCGTCACCTTTAACCATGCTTCGATATTTGACGCTTTAGGCGCCCTTTAGCGTCAGTTACATGATGCGATCCTACGGCGTCACTTAACTGACACTAAAGGAAAGCGTCAGTTAGATGACGCGGTTGGGTTTAGGTCTGGGGTAAGGGTAGGGTTACACGTGATCCTACGGCGTCACCTAACTGACACTAAAGGGCGCCAAAAGCGTCAGATATTGAAGCATGGTCAAATGCTTCCCAAGGCGTCAGTTAGGTGAAGCCTACGCATTATAAAACTTTGTGTCATTACAGTTTAAACAGGATTGGTGGGTAAAGCGCAATGATACACGTTCACTGTACATGTTATGTGGTTTATTTTGATAGGTAAGATATCTTTGTAGTATTAAGAGATGGAGAGGTATTTTTTGTACCTCCGCCCGGGCGTTAGAAAAATGGTCACATTAGAGAAAGACAGTATTTTCAGCTTGCAACTATACATTTATAAAAGATATTGACCAAATATGTATGGACCTCTTAATGGATATAACATCACAATATTATTTGTGATTGATTACTGTTAATCAGCTTTAGTACAGTATATCCTAATGTTCAATGTCTTAGTGTAGAGTTGTAGAGAGAGTTGGGTTGAATCTCTTGGGAAACTTTGAGCAGGTTTCACGCTGAGCTGTTTTCATTAGTGAAAGCTGACACCTGAATGTGTTCAAGTCATGTAGCGCTTGTACACCTGACAGAATGAACGCTTGAGACAGCTCCCTCGTTCATTAATGTCAAACACACACGTCTGCACTCCAACATAGAAAGCAGTGTCTAATGTTTATCCTCTCTTTCTCTTTCTCTTTAGATGCCAGGCCATTAAAATATTGCATATAGACAAAAACCCACAGAATAATCTGTGGAAGAGAGACTGTGGTATTTGCTGTATGTGAGGCAATGTGGGACAAATGAGTGTTCAGTCCCTGGTAAAGTGCATCAGTTAGGCACCTGGCAAATTTTTCCATCATCCTGAAAATGGCAGGAGATAAAGAATATAGGCGCTAAACTCAGGACCTTTTCTTTGCGTTAAAAATACTGTCAGGATTTACAAAATTCACGAATTGAAAACTTTTAAAAATACAGGGTATATCTGACCTTATTGCACATGCATTTGTTGCAGTTTCTTCAGCACAACATTGGGAGGAGAGAGTATGTAAATGAATCATGCATGGTGTTTTAGGGTTTGTGCAAATCAATTTCATCAATATAATGTGTCTGCTAAATAAAAGTATTCATTTCTTTAAAGAAAACAAACACCTTTCTTTTCATTATTATTCACAATTCTGACTGACTATTACAGAGCTTCATTAAAGGGGGGGGGGTTGACTGCTTTTTTTCTTCACATGATTGTGTTTATGGGGTGCAATATAACATGTATTCATGGTTTTTCTTTTTTTAAAGTCTTATTTTTCATAAACTTCACCTTTATTGTCAGCCACGCTCTCCTCTGTCCCCTGAACGAGAGGTTGACTTCCTGATTCTATGAAACTACTCCCTCAGAAATGTTCGGTGGGCTTAGATTGGTTAGTTTGGCCCGGTGTGTTGTGATTGGCTAAACTGTCGCTCACGTTGTCCGGAAGGTTAACGCCCATTACCTTTACGAGCGAAATGCGAGCTCCGGTCCAGATGTAAATAATGGTGTCGAACTGCAGTTCAGTTTGAGGCAGAATCAGACAGAGAAAGCCGCGATGAAGAGAGTCAAGCAGAACCTCACCACACACGGCTCTTAACAAAGGTTTCTGAATGATAATTTGCTTAATTTTTTAACTTTATACACGTTTGTTTTACACAATAGCATCTGACTGGCAACGATAGCAACTGACTGGCTACTAATGTTAAACACAAACAGCGTTTGCAGGTTTACGTTCTTGATCAAATCGAAAATAAAGTCATAAAGCCTATATATATATATATATATATATATATATATATATATATATATATATATATATATATATATATATGTGTGAAAAATACATTTACAACATTAGTACTTATACAAAATTCAGGTCCATAATGTTTGTACGCGTTTGCCGTAGACACAAAATAGCCTAACTAGTAGCCCATAAAGTCTACAAAGCCAGCGCTGGCATTTGAAAAACAAATAAAAAAAAAACACAACGTACGCTACGCTACGTCGTGAATTATACATGCAAATACATTTAAAATGATTAAGTCTTTACAAAAATGATTTAAAATGATTAAGCCTACTTACAGGTTGTGTCCCAACAACTGCTGCCTCTGGTTTTAAAGTTGGAACTGCTTCATGTTAAGTAACAGTTTCTTGTTGAATCCGGTGTTGAACTCGTGGAGATTCTGGAAGCTGTCTTCTGTAAATGCGCAGCACAGAGAGCTAGATTAAGATCGTAATTTTCAGGAACATAATCAAACAAAAATTGTATCCATTATTGACGAAGTACAGCGTCCGTGGGAAGTCTGAGCACAGAAGACCTGACAGCTGCGTGAACACAACACACTTGACGAGGAGCTGCTGAAATATCATCATGCCCTTTTCTGCATATTCTGGAGGGAGGGGTTGATGCAAATGTGTAGGTTAGTGATGTACCATAACCCAGCTGTAGTCCCAATCGAGTCGTTTTTGTAGGCAATTATACTTCCTGATTTTTAAAAGACGATATATCTGCTTACACTGAACTTTCAGCGCGGCAACTTTGCAGATACTATTCATGCACCAACAGCAACATTACTATTTAAAATGAAAAAAGTGAAATCACAGTCAAACCCCCCCCCCCTTTAATAATAATAATAATAATAAAACAAATAAATAAAAAAACACCATCCAAGCATATTCTATTAGTGTACAAGACAAAGACACTTGAGACAAATAGGTAGTGCACTGAGAACGTGAAAACAACAGCTGGGCAACATCTCGATTTGGCTCTCACTCAACTTGCATGCCATTAAAAATATTCTATCAAGTCTCTCTTGCGGCAAATGTTTTTTTTTATAATATGCAGATTTATAGAGTTCCTGGAATAACCTAATAAACAGAGTGATGTCAACATTAGTTAACTAAATGAGTGGGTCATAATCATTCGTGAAAAGGATGGAGAACATTTTTGCCAGGCTATTTTATCTTGTGGAATTATACTGTGTGATAATAAAGGGTTTAATGTAAATGCAGGACAATGATTCAATAATTAAAGTTTAAGTTTACGTGCAACTGTTTTTCCAGATTTTTCCTTGATGTCGTGCTGTGCAAAAAGCTTGTCGTTCGCTGAATCTCTGATCCGTTTCATTTTGTTCTTTTAATGTAGAATCTCAAATGAACTCTAAAACTGGAACTGTCATGGAATCAGTTGCACTGTTGTGTTTACACCAAAAGAGCATAACAGCTTGGTAATTCTTGATGGAGGCAAGATTAGCAGGGTATTAGGAATGTGTTGTCATCAGAGAAACAGCTCCGCTCGTTCCTCCCTCTGCTGAGAGCCTATGAACTTCTGCCAGAGTCTTTAAGTAACCACATATACAGCTTTGGAGACACGATTAAGGCTAAGATCCCCCCTGAGTTAATAAAATAAATATAGGAGTATATGCAGTGATATAATCTTTATAAATCCATTAGGGCCTCTTTGTTTTACTCCCAAAGGGGCTGTGGCTTAATTTTCCCATGTCGGAGGCTTTGGGTAATGTCTTTTTAATGACACTATCCAGGATCCTGTCATGAGCAGGGTCATCAAACAAATCTCCCACCCTCTCTTTCCTCTCGCTCTTTGTCTTGTCAATACATAATGTTAATATTCAAGTCAAAGAGCTTTAGCAGGGAGCCATACATCTCCCAAGGGTCAGTTATTATCCAGTCAAGTAGCCAGTTGAAAAACAAAAGTAACAGAGTCACCAGAGCTGTGCAAAAATCTCCCTTTCAAGTGTGAATTTGAATTGGCCACGTCCAACAGGAAGCTCAGTTGGAATAACAGGAAAGATCATTTTATTTTTATCAGAGTTCAATTTTTTAAAATAAAAATTCTAATTAAACATTGCAAATCACATTCAAATTCAAATTACAATTAGTTTTGCTACCTTAATCAAAGATTGTATGTTCAGCATACCAAGATGGTTTCCTTGTACTATGAATGGGAGAAAGTGCAATGTGCAGTCTGGAGGAATAAGTCCCGCCTTCCATACTGGAAGAGGCAATCGGCAATTGGTAAAGTCTTCACATCATTGCAGCTGCTGTTAAAAGCTCAAGTTCTCATAGTAACAATCAGTGTCCTGAGATGCTTGGAACTATGTAAGAAATGTATGTGTCATTTCATGCTGATTTGAAATATGTGTTTAGATGTTATTCAAATGTGTTAAATGAGCTGTATGTAAGAAATTATGTTTCAGTCACGTGATTATGATGATGCGTGGAATTCAGATGGAGGGCAGGGAGTGAAGAGCGCAATGGACGAAAGTCCGTATTGTACTACTTTAACGCTATTACAAAGAGAAAGAAATAAACAAAAAATTCAACATATGTTGGACGTGATCCTTACGTTATGAAGCGGAGCGATTTTTCAACTGAATTGAAAATATTTTCCTGCCATTCGAGGCGGTAGATATCAGCTCATCTTACAGACATACTTTGACTTTACAAATTGTATTAAAAGTTGTATTAACTCACCTTTGACGGAAGTGATCACTAATGTTACACACACGCGCATTTTCCCATTCGGGCTCCTCCCGTACCGCAGACATAGGTTTGCAAGCCGTTTTCCAGAGTTTTTGGATCAATTTCTTGCATTTTCCCCTTATGAACAACAACTCTTGGTACACGATAAAAACTCCTTGTGGTTTGATCAATTCAAGTAGCTATAAATGACTCAAAACACAGGCATTTTGAGTTTGTTATAGAGCTTTCTAAATACAGCAAATCACTTCCTGCCCATCCATTTGTGGCGTGACGTCATATGGAAACAATCTATTAATCATAAAATGGCCCTTGTTCAATTCAAATACTTATATCACTGTCAAAAGTAGTCCGGCCAGGATATTGTCAGTTAAAAAGTAAAGCTGCAGCCCCTCAACTGATGTTGTCATGTTGTGTTTTGGTCTGATGCTTCACCCTCCAAGATCTACCAATCACAAAGTCAGTAGTGTCTGCGGCATCGGTGTTGCCAGCTTTGGATACACCGCTTTAACAGTAATTTGAAAGTGATTGCAGTACCAGTTTTGGCCACAATCTTACATACAGCTCCTTTAATAATAATAATGTGGAAATATATGTTAAATAAATGTGAGTTTGGCATTTCCCCATTCAAGTAAAAAGGAACAGGTCTTGTATGCCTGAAATAGTTGCCAACTATGGTCACATGAGTTAACGGATTTTCCTTGAAAGGTACTTTGCTTCAAAAGTTGAATTCATGTATTTGAAAGGCAAAGGCATAAACCCATAAACTATAGTCAAACCTCATAATTGAGAAACAGAAATCGAAGGCACAGACACCACTATAGAGATTGCATTATATTTCCAAAAATATATGTACAGTCTATTACAAAGGTTACAAAGCAAAAAAAAAAAAAAAAAAAAAAAAGACAAAAATGGTCTATGTAACAAGAAATTGTAAATGACCAAACCATTTTTCAGCTAGGGAAAATACTTTTTTTGACCAATGAATAATCCATACTCTTGTCACAAAAAATAAATAATAAATCAACAATTCGTTTGTACTGTACATTTTTTCCAACCTAGAAGAGAAAAGAAAGAAAAAAATCATCTTTTAAAATGGAAACCTATTAGCTCTCTTTGGTCCTAAATGAGAAATTATGTACAACTAAAATAGTGAGGGTGAAGATAATCAGCTGCATGTGAGATAGAAAAATATAGTGCATTTTCAATGAGCTCACTACAGAGTACTTAAAGTGAAAAATAAAGAAAAAAAAAACAATTATAAATAAAATATACAAGTTTTACAGCTGGAACATATACAAATTGCCCTCTGGCTTGTGATTTCTCTAACACAATCAACAGTGCTGAACTCTTTGGAATATTCCACTTCACTTGTGTCTAGGTGGGCTCTTGACCGTCTTTCTAGAAGTCTTTAATACCCTGCTGCACCGTTAACTCAATCAATCCACAGCACAAACTGTCTTGACCGGAAATCTCTGCTACTATCAAACCAGAAAAGTTAGAAATGGCACAAAGCAGAAAAATGGACAGTATTTGTCATTTGACCTCAGTACGGTGGCCTTGATGTGGGATTGATTAGAATCCAGGCGTTAATCTCAAATTGGCTCAAATTGCTGTCTCTACAGGGGCCCCCGGATCTGAACGGAGAGGGTAAGGACTGCAGGGCCCCGGGAGGCTGGAGTGTGAGATCAGAGTGCTCCTGGAAGGCTGATCTGAGTGACTGCAGCTACTGCCGAAGCTCAGGAGGTTTGTGCTGACCGAGAGCCTTTCCGCTCGCATTCAATTCAAAGGCCTGGCGCTGGGCTCAATGCTGAGGTTAGCGAGATGGAAGGATAGCGGATCGGAGTTGGGCCTCAAACCAGGGCACAATATGGATCCATGAGAGACGCACACACAAACCATCTGGGTTCACAATGGAGACGCCACAGTCGATGGCTTTTTTGAAAGCGCCTAAACGTTAGGCTAAATCCTCCAGTGATGCTGCGCTCTCAACGGCTTCCATCTTCGCTTTCTTCTTAATCAAGAAAAATGCCACATGTTGGCACGGCTTTTGTGGTTAAAGAAAATGGCATTGGCTCCTGGAAATAATGTTTTGTATGTTTGAAATGTGTCACATTGAGGTTTTACAGTACAAAAAAACAAAACCTTCCTTCAGCTCAAAGCTGAATAAAATGGTAGAATTTTCAAAGCCCAACAAATCAAGCCTAAAAATGTACACAGTACTCCTTAAAGTATTTAACACTATTACGCGTAACAACGAAACATTCAGTTGAGAGTGGAAGGCTGTTATGGCACTAAAACTTTGAGTAATTATCAACTTTGAGCTCAGCATAACAAAAGGGTGGAAGAAACAAACCGAAAGCGTTGCAGTCTAGCTGATGAGATCCTAGTATATAAATTCAACAACTTTCTTTGATCAAATTTTACAGAACAGCTGCTGATTTCCAAGCAGTATGTGAGTAAAAGTCTATACAGCACCTCAAATTATTGCTCATATTTGTCAGTCTTTCCCCAACACAGCTGTGATCTCACCAATAATCTAATAAACTAAAATTAAGAGCAATAGTTGACTTGTTTTAAGGCAGTATTACTCCTTTACACCACAACATCGTATGATTTTAAAGCCAGTCGCCTGCTAGGAAACTGATACTAAACACAAATGAAACTGTTGCTGAAACAGATTTTGTTTCTAAATTTAAAAAAAAGCCTAACTTTTTTTTTCTTTTGTGTTTCTTTATGGAAACAGGTATTTATGGTAAATCATATCAATATTAAAAAGGACACATTCAACAACAGCACTGATAAATCCATTCAAGTGGTAAATATAAACTTAGAAAGAATATTGCCACCGAAGTAGTTGTTCTTACATTAAAAAACTCCATCACCAATTCTCTTTGTACTAATTCACATCTGATGTCACGTAGGATCATAAAATATACCTCACTGTCTGTTCGGGCTGGTATGAAACACAACCAGCCATCCTCAGGAGCTTCATGTATCCAAGCGGTGGGATATTTCTGCTTGATAAAAAAAGGGCAGGTCGGCCCGATTCTCTGCCAATGCTTCAGTCTGCTGAGAGCTTCATGTAATAGTGCTGGCTGGAGAAGACAAATCTCCTCTTGTCTACTTTCAGCCTCTGAATCTGTCTCTTTCCCTCCAGATGAGACGTTTTACCCTGTTGTCAGTTCCGTAACACAATCCGAGAAAACAAGCTAACACAAATCGATCGAGTAGAAGAGTAACATACCACATTGTCTTAACGTGGATATTACAAACCAAAGAAAAATAAATCTCTCCAAATTCACTCCTTATGAGGTGGATTTGCTTATTTTTAAATTCACCCTTGATTAAAAAAAAAGAAAGCAGTGAAATCTATAGCAACTATGAGCAAATCAACCTTTTGTGACAAGTCCGTAGAAAGCATAAACAGTCTCTCAAACTCAATGACGTGAGGAGTTCGTTAGAGCATCCAGAGGAGGGTCCATGTAGGAGTCTCTCTCTCTCGCGCGCATGTTTGCTTTTTCATTGTCTCTCCATCTCTAGGTTTCCAGCACCTGCGCCAAAATCCTTCGCCAATAACAAAGGAATGATTCTGTTCTGCCAGTTGTGGAAGGTTAATCTCACCGGAAGGGTGTGGAACGTTTTTTTTCTTTGTTGTCGATTTGATTTTTTCATATTTTTTGCCGCGCCACACACTTTACGGTGTTTCCTGGAGACTTCTGGTTCATCCGACCGGGAAGGGCTTTGGACCTCCATCACACTTGAATACCCGTCCCGTGAAGATGCAGCATCTGGGCTCTCATAGTCTGTATACTGCTCATGATCTTCTTCTGATGGCCCACCAAGGAGATTCCCAAACTCATTACATCCCTAAAGCAGAAACACAACGTTCATAAATCACAGCAATGGAGCATGAAGTGCCTGAGAGGTATTTCATTACCAAAGCAAAAGGAAACTGAGAAAAGGCCATATTAACTACAACACGAGTCAGAGTATGAGTCAAAGAGGTCTGATTAAAATTCAGTGCAATGTCAGGATCGTATTGTGAATGAGAGCTGAGGGCTGAAATTACTCCTAGAAAGATCATGCATTTCTATAGAGCGTGACAGTGTGTAGGATAGATCACAGCAAAGCGCTCTTACTCGATAGTCATTCTTAGCGACAGATTTCGAGGGAGCCGTAGCCGGCAGCTGTGAAGTTGTCCACGTATCTCTCCATCTCTGATAGCTTCCAACCACTCACTGACCAATCGGAAAGAGGTGAAATCTGGAGTGTTCTGGTCAAGCAGTGGGCTTATGGGTCTGAGGAAAAGGAAGAGATATATATGAGTGTTATAATGGCACAGTAACATTATTATTATTATTATTATTATTATTACATTAAGATTGCTGTAATCTAACATCTGCAACACGAAGATGATCGTAATTTTGTTGGTTACACTTTATTTCGATAGTCACTATAGACGTTCTACTAATTATAAGTAACTTTTCAACTACATGTCAACTAACTCTCGTTAGAGTATTAGTATATTATAGTAGACTGTCAGTAGACTGGTAGGTTATGGTTAGATGTTTGGCTTTGGGTTAGGAGAATAAGTTTACTTGTAGTCGCCAAGTTACTTATAGTCAGTTGAATGTCTGTTGGGGGACCAGCAAAATAAAGTGTTAGCAGATATTAAGCTGACAGTCTACTAATACTTTAGTGACAGTTAGTTGACATGTAGTTGAAAAGTTACTTATAGTTAGAAGAATGTCTAAAGTGGACTATCGAAATAAAGTGTTACCCAATATTGTGCCAATCCTAACTAACATGGATTTTTGTATTCACATTGTATTAATTTAGAGAACTGTTGCTTTGCATTACTTTGTAACAGGCATGATAAAGGACGGTTATGTGCGTTCCTTCCTAAGATTTTAAAGGTCATATCTTTAATGTGAGATGCAGATCCTGTTGTGATTGTGAACACACTTCCTCTGACTAATACCTCACTGGAGGCTGAAGTTCCCACAAGGCTTTAAAGTTTCAAACACTCATTATGACAATTGATTTAAAGTCCTTGTTATCGAACATAAAAGCATGGAGGCTGTTTCGCTTTATTGATTCCCTGGGATTTATCTTTCATCAGTAAGCCCTAGCAGATAAACCAAATGCTGGACAGATGGAATTGTTCGCAAATTTACTCGCGAACCTATAAAAGGGCTGAAAGACGTTGCAGTGACGGGCAGGAGTATAAAACATAACAAGCAACTTCCATGCATCGTAAAAACAAAGCTGGTCTGTTGAATGGCATCACTTTCTTTGAGCAGAGATAGATAAAGCCGGGCAAAAAAAAAAGAGTGGGTGTTCTCACCGCGTACACGTTCCCATCGGCGTTTTTAAGGTGTTAGGGTTGCGGATCATTTTGTCCAAGATGCCGACGATCTGGTCGAATTTGGGTCGGTCTGCTCGGTCTTTCTGCCAGCAGTCCAACATGAGCTGATGGAGGCCAGGAGGGCAGTCCATGGGGGCGGGAAGACGATAACCCTCCTCTATAGCCTTTATGACCTGCAAGATCAAAATGAGAGATGGAAAATTAGAAAAGGTGCACAAGAAAACCAAGCGGTTGAGAGACAGAGGTCAAAACGAGTAGCTTAGACATTAGCATCCAGAACAGAAAGTACACAAAGCCCTGTCGGCACCTCCAGCTCTCTATTTGTATCCCTTTCTCCACTTGCTCATCCTTTAATCAGGACTCTGTAAACATCCGCTTTGCCGGATAAATCTGTTGTGGTTTTCTTCCAGCATTACAAACTACAACAGAGGAAAAGCAGGCTAACCAGATGTGATTATTCTTGCACTGGTTATTGGAGGGTGCCTGAGCGCAAGGAAAGTGTACCATAAGAACTGGATGTGAATGAAGCAAGCACACTGAAAGCTGTTTCTTCAACAGCTGCTTGTGACAGTCATATTATCATACTATCACAAGGTAACAGTTTAAACCAAGGATGAACACATTGTTGGCTGGGTGTCTGTGCACATGTCGGTAACACTTCCTTTTACAGTACAGTACTTACAGTGTACTTACCTATAAAGTACTGGCTAATATTAAGGTAAGTACATGGAACAGGGGTAGGTTTAGGGGTAGGTTCAGGGTTAAGTACTAGTTATTACCCAGTAATTGTAGTTACTTAAAATCAAGTACATAGTATTTACATGGGTTACTGGACTGTAAAAAGGAAGCGTAACCCACATTTTTTTTTTAATTGAACGGGTCCATAGAGCAATAAAACACCATATTGTCCTACTCATCTCGGCATGCTAAGAAATGATAACATGTTTATTGAGCACCAAATCAGCATCTTAGGCCCCATCCACACTACTGCGTATTCGTTTAAAAATGGAGACCTTTTGCTACGTCTGCACCTCCCGTCCAGACTAAACGGGAAAATGAAGACCTAAAACAGTGAAGTTTTGAAACGCTGCAGCTCCGTTTTGCGCTTTGATACGGAGAATTCGTATTCGAGATCGTATTGGTTTTAATTCTCTGTTTTTAAACGAAAACACAGTAGTGTGGACGGGGCCTTAGAATGATTTCAGACAGATCAAGTGGAACTGAAGACTGCCTGAAGACTGAAGTCCTGGCCTTATTGGCTGCTGAAAGTTTAAGTTTTGCCATCACAGGAATTAATGGCATTTAAAAATATATTATTACAATATATTAAATATATCACAATATCACTGTTTTTCCTTTTTGCTGTAAATGAGACTTCTTTTAAAAAAATTAAATAATTGTTACAACCCTACACTTTTGAACATGTTATGTCTGTGTCTGTATGTGTTTGTCAGTAAAAAATGTAGAAATACGCTTATCGTACAGAACATGAGCTCACAAGTAGCTCCTAAATTGATAAGAATTTTTTAAATCGAGGCAGCTAAACTAAACATAGATTTGGCTTGTCCAGATCTATGTTTTTCCCCCTGGTCTACTCCCAAGGATAAAAGCAGACTGTATATTTTGCTATTCTCGTCGTGTCTCTCCCAAACCAGGCTTAAGCTAAGGAAAGAAAAGTGTCAAAACAGAAAGAGTTGGAGAAATATAAATATTTTCTTCTTTTTTAGCAGCCCTCAAGGAATTGTTCACCTCCTTCTCAAAAGGGTATAAAAACATCTGACGTTGAGGCCTGACAAGTATCAAGACTCAACTGAGGCGAATGTTGGAACGCAAAAAATAATAACATTAAAGACTGATACAAGCTATTCACTCTCATGGAGAGCTAACATTTGCTAGGGAGCAGAAAATTATAAATCATCATTAGTTTCACTGATAAGGGTTGTTTACCTTCTCTCAAGCTTGTGTAATTTTGACAAAGAATCTGCCTAACAGAGCACTGTACACAAGACAAGTGCCTACATACAGTGGCGGATTAACAACACTTTCCCTCATACACATATCATTAGCCGTGACCATATCTGAATTTCCATCCGGTTCAACTTGAAAACCCTGCACGCATGTGATCAGAATGATGAACGGCACTTTGCTGTCCCAATTTCTTTGAGACAAAAGCTCAGCGCGCATATCGTTCCGAAGGTTTTGCATGGCTAAGCAGATATCTTTGAATTGATTGAACTCTGCTAATGATGAATTTGGCACGCATTATCATTTCTCATTATAAAGGTTGAAAGTGTAGCAGAATACAAAAAAGGAATTCTACAAGCAAAAACACAGCATTCCTTTCCGCAGATCCATTAAACCTTTTTATCCTCAAAATGTATCATTAAAACAAGGTCACTCCTGACACCTGTGTTGATATCCAGCTAGAAAATTCAAAGTGTCAGGCATGCTTAACATCCTGATACCTACAAATTATGTTCACGTTGTAACTAAGGACTTTTAATGCAAGCCGTGGTTTTACAAGACTATAAAGTAAGCTGAACTTATGAGAGACTTCTATTTTCTGCTAAAAGTGCCTTGAGGAAGTACAAAGGACATTGAAAAACTTTAAGTTTTCCAAAATCATGAAAGATGCTTGAAGGTTATCAAATATGTACAGTATAATGGTGGCATTTAAGGATGTGATGGTGAGGAAATTTTCTCACCGATGTGACAATCTGTAATACCGGTATAACCACGGTGTAACCATTTGTAACAGTATAACCATTTACTTTCGCCTTTGAATTAGCGCCAATTTGGAGGCAGCATTTTCTTGAATGGTGGGTTCATTGTTTTTCTTAATGAAAACACACAACTACAAAATTACAACTATTAGCATTGGGTTTAAATCCAAAATATAGCCAAATACGAGCTTTTACATTTCGCTTTGAAACCAAATCTTCCACCATCAGTCAACTCACCTCACTCTCGTCACATGATAAAAGAAATTTAATTCCTACTTCTGATCAGTGCTGTGACTCTCATTTGGCTCCTTTTCACTGTAGTGTCTATTCTCTAACTGAACTAAATGGGGGTGCGGTGAGCAAGTGGTGTAACCGGTGTGTGATTGAACACTGTCTGACACTGGTAAAACTGACTGTTCAGCAAGCCTAGCGGCATTGATAAATACAAATTATTGTAGAAGGAATTGAAATCATGATGATCACAGAACCTACATATGCATTGAGGGCAGTGATAGACCAGTGAATTGATATTGTGATGATGAGTGCCTAATTGAATAAAGATCTGTTCTTATTTAGGCATGATTTGAATGAATACAACTAAAAAGTTGACTGAATGCTAAACTGCATGAATAAGTAAACTTTAAAACACTATATAATACAGTTTATTACTATAGTATATTGTTATATAAAATGTAATAAAACGTGTACAACTGTATCTTTTTTATATATAATATGTATATGCATTTTTTATAATATTATATGATAGTATACTGTATCCTGTTACATTATATTCCCATTTCAAGAACCATTTGGTTTAAGCCATCTGGAGTTTTTGAGGTGAAACTATCCCAAAAATGAGCTACAGGCATCAAAAGAATGAGAAGAAATAAGTGCAATGATGTCTATAGAAAACTGGAAAGCTATAGTGCTGCCGAGATATAAACCTAAATTAGCATGCTAAATTACTAGCCCCGGCCCGTCAGGTGTCGTAATACCAGTTTCGGCCATGGGAGGCGGTATGCGGGCGGGCAACATAAACACCAGCCGCACACTGCAATAGACGAGTAAGTGGCGCGTTTTATGTGTGTGTGTACTTTGAACCTGAAGTCAGTCGTGTGGAAATACAGCCGATTACTACATTTCAGTTCAGGGAAGAGTTCAAAAAATGATTGGTCGACATGCATGAGGAATACATTTTGGTAAGTTGTAGCATACTGTATCTTTCAACAGTGTTCATGTTCTTTTTCCATTAGCTTGTAGAGATGTAGAGATCGGTTCACGTGCGCTAGGGATCTGTGGTGTAACATGTACAAGCGCCAAAATGGTATTTATTGTTTGAATTGCGTAATAAAATTGACAGAATCTGAGAGCTTAACTGGCAACCTGATTGCTAAGTGTCAATTGCATGTGTCTTACAGTGAAATCGTGAGAGTTGGCAGCTCTGAATGGCGTTAGCTTGATCAACATCAGCGAATGCTGTCTGTCAAATTAATTCAAACTAACAATAAAAGTGTAATATGAACAAAACGAATACCGTAAACTTAAAATAATTGCCCAGGGTTTTATTTTCCCATATCGTCGAAATGCACCAGCTTGTTTTTGAGACGCGTTTATGAGACGGTCTTCATCATTTAGTGTTGATGTTGTTCATTGAGTCTCTGATCTCTAAAAATATCCAAATGCTCCACGTGAAACTGCGGTCTTCCAACCTTTTACTATCAAAAATGATTTGAATAATATGCGTGAGAAAAAGAGCAAAACAGCTCTCGCTTGTGTTGTTTGAAGACGTGATAGTGCGTGCGGCCGCGGCACAACTCACTTTCTGGAGGTATACTGCCCCCATCTGTTATGTATGTGTACAAAAACAGTAACTTACATCTTGATTGGACATGTCCCAGTAAGGTCGTTCCCCGTAGGACATGACCTCCCACATGACAATCCCATAGCTCCACACATCACTAGCTGATGTGAATTTACGGTACTGGATGGCTTCCATTGCTGTCCATCATAACTGGGATCTTTCCACCCTGTTTAGTAAAATGTAGATTTTTTAAAATTAAAATAAAAATCACATTCAGTACACTCTGCATCAACCAGAGAAGAGTTAGAAAATATTGTATTGATTTTTTGTAAGATTCTACCATCACAATGCACCACAAACAGTATCTATATTTGTACAGCACGGATTGATTTGTTTATCTCTGAGAGCGCCGTGGGCTTTCAAGGCAGGTACAATGAGACAGCAGCTTAATTGACTCACCGTTGTTGTGTAGACAGCTTCGGGATCGTCGTCAATCACTCTGGACAGGCCGAAGTCGGACACTTTACATACTAGATTGCTGTTGACAAGAATGTTTGCGCTGCTCAGATCGCGATGGACGTATCCCATGTCTGAGAGGTATCTCATCCCAGCTGCGATGCCACGTAGCATTCCCACCAACTGAATCACAGTGAACTGCCCATCATGTTTCTGCGCAAACACAAAAAGAGAAACGTTGTCTATCCATCACCACCGTACAACAGACACATGCTCCATCCACCACATGGGGGATGCTGACAGTGACACGGCCGAAGAATGAGCAATGGAATGGTAAATCGCAGTGGGTGTAATGAACAGAACAGAAAAGATATTGTATTCACTGACCAGATTGTCTAGGGTGGTTTATACGTTACCCTGAGGAATGCATCTAATGAGCCATTTTCCATGTATTCAATTACTATCATGACTGGTTTTCCTGAAAGAGCAAAGAACAGACTCCATTAAAGTGAAGTGCAGCCAACGCACACTGTACGAAAGCAGTAATGAGAAACAATTCACAGACAATTCTTCAACACTGGATTCACTTTAGTCTGATGACGGGGCTTTTCATAAACACTTTTGGAATGTACACCCGCCAAAAATAATAATAAACGACCCTGAGCCACAGATAATTTTATCCAAAATTACAAGATCAAACCATAAAAATGTGACTTCACAACTGAGCTTACGGTAAGTCATAACTCTTCAGAATTTACAAGATTAATAGTGCACCATAAAAGTTAAATTTCTGTCCAACTAAGCAATAATTTGTCTTGTTTAAATGTCATGTAACTGCTTTAGTGTCCAACTGATTTTGACGAACAGACCTAGATAATGGGATTGTAACTGCTTCATTGGTCGTTTGATGTGTATTTAAGATTTAAAAATGAATAAAATGTCAAATATATTGAATAACAAAGTACTTTGCATGCACTTTAGTATGCTAGTCAGCACATCAAAATCAGGGCTTCTTTAAAATACATTACAAATCATTATGTTTCAATAATCTTGTCATGCTTTACAGTAAAAGTTAATTTGACATTACAACAAAGTGCACTTTTTCAAAGTGTACTCAATGATATTTAGAAACAGTCATGAAAGTTTACTCTCTTAAGTTAGGCCTGGGTGAAAAATCGATTAAATGAATTTTCCTCAGATTTGAATGGATTGTTAATGCTTTAGAAAATGGTGCTATACTCTCAACACTTAAAACACAGCTGGGACTTTGATTTTGTAACTTAAAACACAGCTGGGACTTTGATTCCAAGAGGATGTTCATTTCTTTATTATTACTCAATCCAGAAATGGGGGTTACATTTGTAAAAAAAAAAGAAAATGTAAAAAAATTGTAATAAAAATAAAAAAATCTGAGATTTTATTTTTAGGCCATATTGCCCAGCCCTACTTTAAGTACACTTCATTTTTACAAAATAAGGACATCTTGCTAGTTATCCAGTTTAAATGCATATGCACGTGATGAACTTCCCACCTCTTGTGACGACACCCTCCAGATGGACCACGTTCGGGTGATCGAACTGGCCCATTATGCTGGCCTCGCACAGGAAGTCCCGTCTTTGTTTTTCAGTGTAGCCTACTTTCAGCGTTTTTATGGCCACTGACACGTCTCTCTTTCCCGGGAGCTTCAGTCGTCCACTGCACACCTCGCCAAACTCTCCTGTGAAAACACGCAACCACCAGCAAGCTGAGTTCAAGAGATCCAGGTCAAGTTTAACACCGTTACCTGTTCCGATGGTGCTTAATACATATCAGTCATGCAGGCAGCAGGATTCTGCATTATATGATGCTATGCATGGGGGAGTGCAACC